>CAWUFW010001726.1:0-330000 GCA_963921515.1 Calotriton arnoldi
GCTGAAGCACATTTTGACCATTGTGGCAATGGGGTCTACACCCTCATCATCACAGTGACCAAAAGGTAATTGTTGACAAAGAAAGAGCTGCAACTGCCAAACTGCATGGATCATTCCTGGTCACAGAACCAAAAACTCATCTGTGGCAAAGTAGTGTATGTGTCCCATTGCAACATAAATTGGGGGAGCCAAATACTGCAGTGCAAATGAAACATTCCTTTGGCCATGTGCAGACAAACAACACCCATGGGGGCTGAGACCGTCAACAGTCATCAATGACACAATGACAGAAGTGACCATCAGAATGCAGAACCACATATTTGCACCAATGGGCACACAAATGCAGATACCCTGTGGAGACAGCAGATGTGAGGTGAACAGATACCATACCATGGCAGCAATGGGACACACAAACCATGATCACTGTGTTGACCGATGACCTAGGAGTCCCAGAGACAGCAGGGGAAACACACCAAACAACATACAGCCAATGGCACACCCAAGATATGCCAATGCAGTGGTGCAGATGCACAAACACAAACAGGCAGACCAACACTGTCATCATACACAGCAGGTGAGGGGTGGGGGTGCCAGTGTCCCCAGGCAACAACACAACACATGAGGAGAGCTGAATACCAATCATACAGATGTGCATACACTGCCACACTAAGGTAACTCATGGATCCAAATCCCCTATGTGGGCAAGCAGGCATTGACAGGTGAGAGGGAGCACAAAACACACATGTCACACAGGCACGTAGGAACAACAACTGACACAGCAAGTCACAGACACACCACAGCACCACCCCCAGGGCCCCCACAATGTGGTGACCCTGGGCTGAATAAAAATACCACTGTGATGACAAAGCTAAATGTCGTTCACACTGTGAACCACAGTCAGGTGTCCTGAGCAACAAACTACCATCACACCTACACAAGCACAAATCAATCAGCATGGCCAGTAAGCCAAGGGCAACATGGAGGCAGGGGACTAGCCGGGCAACAACTCTCATCTGCACACACTCAAGACCACACCCCTCGACCTCCAACAATGTGCAGCAGTGAAGTACACATGCACTGGTGACATTGCACATGCACCCATGACTATTCCAGGGTGGTGGGTGGGAACCAAGGTGTAGAAACACATCACACATGGACACTCAACAAGACTCCTGAATGTCTGACACACTGCACACTACGCTGTACATGGACATGACGGCAATACCACACCGACCAATGGGATCCCAGCCACAGTCACACACCAATGAAGAAGCCAAGGTCACCCACAAAGAACACACATAGACAACAACCAACATTGCAGCCCGGACCCTAAGGAGTGCCAGCAGTCACACACACAACGTGTCACAATCACTGAAAGATAACACAAACTGGAAATCACATGACAGGGGCAAACAACAAGTGCCAAAGGGAAACCTGACTGTGACCCATCTGCGTCTGCACACAAACTCTGCCCTGACAGCAAACACACCTATGGGTGACACCCTGATGACCAGTAATGTGCCATGCACCCACATCACAGAGAACACAGGGAGAAGACTTTGGGGGAACATAGCTCAAGTCAGCAAGCATCACAAACAGGTACAACACTAGGGATCACAGCATGCGCAGATGAATGGAAGTGAACACACAGACATGCACATACAACACACACCTTGGGCGCAGGCAATGTCACACGTGTACACACTGCCATGAGGGGACTCCACTCCTGTGTGAGGAAAGCTGTGCCATATGTTGCCTCAGTAGGGCCCCATCATGTCAGCTGAGCACTTGGTCACACAATCAACAATTAGCACCAAATGAGGGCTCCCATCACATCAGCCTGGTCATGGATGTGCCAACGGAATCATCAGCACAGATCCAACACACTTGTATAGCAATGTTGCACTGACTACACGGATGAGTCCCTCCCCATTGATGCCCAAACCTGCATGTCCACTGGAGATGGCAACACGGTCAGGGAAGTAGACAAATGCAACGATGGCAGGCACAACAGATGTGCAGGGGTGGAAGCCACAGATATGAAATTGCCAATGTAAGTAGGAAACCCATTGCCAAATACTGAACACATGACACCCTCAGATGCTGCTATTGATGACATGGATACACCACATGATAGGACACATTCCCCCTGTACCACATGGGTTCCTGCACAGTAACACTTCATAATCATGAGACCAGATATCACCATCACTGCAGCAAGGGCATGGTTAGCTGCACCAACAACATGTACATCTGAAGCATGAGCACTAGAGAAAAGAAAGTTGCTTTATTCAGCATATGTGTTGTTTGATAACGACGTCCAGAAAAAATTAGAGCAAAGGCCAATGGCCAGTCCATTGTCAAAGTTCAAACAGGGTGACACTGGCAGATGTCACCCTACGCATGCCTGCACAATACCAGGGACAATCCACTAGGAGGGGCAACCGGGGGGCAGGCCAGGCACCGCAGGGACAGGATCAGGGCTCACCAGGGGGAGTCAGGGAAGGGGTGGTGGGTGCTGGAGAGCCACTGACAACTGCAGTGGAGGTGTCTGACATGGTGTGTGCCGGCACAACTGGGGGGCATGACTCAGATGTCGTGGGTGCCGGCACAACTGCAGTGGACCCTGCAGATGGGGTGGACAGGTCCGCCACTGCAGTGCCCAAGTCAGACAGGGCGGTAGTGGACTCCACTGCAGTGCCTACCTCCAGGGAGGAGAATGGGGAACAGGCAAGGTGGGTTGGACAGAGGGGGAGGACACCCTCACCACATCAGTGGCACAGACAAGCGCAGCGGGGGTGTGGTGCTGGGAGAGCAAGTGGCAGGGGGAGAAGGCCGGATCCTCTTGGGGATGGTATATCTGTGGGTGGGGGAACCTGGGGCAGGGTGTGGTGGGGGCACCTGTGCAGTGGGGGCCTGAGGGATGGAGGACGGAGACCTTGTGCCTGAGCTGCAGGGCGGTGGCGGGGTCTTGCTCTTAGGACTCCGGGGGGACTTGCGGGTGGGGGCCTCAGTCCGTCTGCGCCTGGGGGAGGGTGTCCGGGGGCGAGGGGCACTCTGCTCCGTGTGGGTGGGCTTCCTCTTCCCCCGGTATGCTGGAGCAGCTTCATCGGTGGGGAAGAGGCCGAGGTCACAGAGGAAGAGCTGCTGTGACTTTGGGGTTGCAGGTGAGGCAAGGGAGGGTGCTTTGGAGGGAGAGGGAACTGAGGACTGCGCAGTGCATGTGGATGCGTGTGTGTGTTCCAGGGCCCCATCCCCTGTGAGTCTGGCTTCAGTCCCCTGAATGTGCGTGCGTGTGCGTTTTGTCATTGGCGTGTGTGTCAGTGTGCTGGATGTGTGTGTGCTGGTGTGTGCCTGTGCCGGTGTGTGTGTGCCTGGGATGGGTAAGGTGCTGGGGAGTGTGGATGGAGCAGAGGCAGGAGGGGTGAGGGACCGTTTGAGGAGGGACACTGCTGCCGTCAGGGAGGAGTCCATGGACCTATTGCCCCTCTGTAGGTCATGCATGCCCGATGAGATGCCCTCCATGAACGACACCAGCTGAGTCAACAGCGCGGTGTGCGCATGGAGGACACTCAGCATGGCTGTCTGCCCTACATGGAGCTGGCGAAGGAGGTACACAGACTCCTCACTCAGGGCAGCAGGGGACACAGGGGCAGGGGTGCGGTGCCTGGCCCAAAGGAGACACGCTCCCGGACATGGGAGCCTCCACGGACCTGGGGAATGGGAGCCGATGGGAGGGCGGTGGTGGTGCTGGTGGTGGCGGGGACAGCAACACTAGCTGGGGTGTGGTGGCTGCTGACACCCGCCTCCACAAGGGAGTCATCCTCCGAGTTGCTCTGGTCCTCAGCTGAGGTGGATGCTGCTGAGGACTCCTCGGTGTGGCTCCCCTCGCCCTCCGTGCCACTGGGTCCCTCCGACCACTCCTCGGCTGCTGACCCAGTCTGGCTCTCCGGCTCCTCCTGGTCCGTGGAGCTGTCCCCTTCCGTGTCCGTGGATGTATCTGCAAACAATGGGGAAACAGACAGACATCAGTCACCTGCACATAACGCACACACCACTGTGAGCACAGCACATCACAGAGCAAGCCCTGGCATCATTAGTTGTACATTGCTAAAAGTGCACTAATTGAACAGGAGAAGTCAATTGTCAGTCTGATGCCAAGCATGGCACTCACATCCCACATGGCCTTGCACCCATCTGTCTGGTGTCTGTTGGATTGCAACACCCCAGTGTTGACACATGCACCAAGTACACAGTAGTTGGACAGTGCAGAGGACACGGTGTGGACACATCACAGCTCTTGCCACTGAGTCAGTACAGGTTTCCGGATGTAAGGGATGCCCAGAGTCAAATAGGAAATGCATGTGATGCATACCAGCGACAGACACCATGATGCACCCATGTCCTGATAGCCAGCGCCACTATGGTGTGCATGTAGCACATGTCACTCCCCTGCAGGCTCACCAATCAGTAGACACATGCCATGGCGGAGGCATGACTGCAAAGTCATACATCACTGGCTCAGTGATGTATGACTTTGCAGCCAGACAACAACACTATGCACTGTGTCACAATAGTAGGTCATGGGGAATGCAAGTCCTGGAGCTGCACAAGTGCACATGTACATCCCCCCACAACACATCCTCTTAACCCTCATCTGTCCAGGTCATACCTATTGGACATATGGGAGACCTGTGACACTACCCTCTGAACCTGAGCCCCTCACACTCTGCTGTGCATGGGGAACAGCTGCCTGAACTTCACATTTACATGCCCCAGTCTGCATGGGCAGCTGATCAGACACCTATGTGTCACACAAGTATCGTCTCCTATGGTCACATCTCCAGTGGCATGCTGAGCCCCTACCAAGAAACTCCACAGCAGTCCTGGCGACTAATCCACAGCACACTGACACAGAGGCAGACACCTGAGGGGTCAAATCACTGTGCACAATGTGTCCGCTGATACACGGGAGTGGGAGTACAGAGTGTATTGTATGGCCTGGAGTAGGCATGACTGTCCAGCCCCACATGAATGAGGGATGAGCCCTGGACTGTAGGCAGCTGGCTAAGTATGTGTGACACACGTCATATACATACTCCTGGGGCCCAAACATTGTTCCCACCCGCAGCATGGGTGTGTGCCAGGTACCCCAGCCACATGTGGTGGATCAGCTCAGCAATTGGACCACAGATCAAAGTAACACGCTGAATACATGTCAGAATACAGGCATTGTGTAAGCAATGGACCCACCCATGATGCCCACCACAGAGTCAGGGAAACAGATGCTGTCTCCCACCTTGAGTCAAGCAAACTGCAAGGACACAGTCCTAAGTGACAGAATTCCCTGCATGTAAGGGCCACACCTGGGTATCAGATGAGGAGTGGGCAGTGCACAATAGAGGGACATGGCTCCTGGACAACATGACTGCTGTACTGTGGCAGTTTAACCAGGCCCGAGGAGGGCACATAGCATGTTAGACAGAGTACACAGTGCAGTCTTTGACTCACCCCCTCCTTGCTGCTCTCTGGCCTTCAGCTGCCCATCCAGGTCTGGAAAGACCACCGCCAGGATCCTGAGCATGTGGGGGTCAGGGTCCGTGTTCCGCCCCTCCTGCGAGGAGGCGACAGCTTCAGCTGGACCCGTGCAATCCTCCGGGTCCAGCCCCGAAGGTCCTGCCACCTCTTTTGGCAGTTGCGGATCCGGCGCTTGTAGACCCCCACGGACCGGACAGCCCGGACGATGTCCTTCCATATCTCATGCTTCCGATGGGCAGAAGCCTGTCAGGATGACAAAGTGATAAGGCCTTTACTACACATGCAACATATCCGTGCATGACACAGTTGCATATACATGTCGCTATCACAGGGGCACATGGTGTACCCAGGCAGTGCACGGCTGCCCATGGACAGTTTTCCAGAAGTCACTACATGGTATCATTGCATGGGGAGTAAAACCCTGTTCAGAAGCACTGTCACTGCACCATACCTGTCCAGTGCAAGTCACTACACACTATGGGGGGTGACAACTACTCAGTGAGCCTGCTAGCCAGTGGTGTGCTGACTCTCAGCCTTGCTAGTCAGACAAAATGCACATTCAGAAAGGCAGTGCACAGAACACACACCTGCTCCCCTGGTGTCCCATACAGCTTGCTGTACTGTGGAAGTAGGCTGTCCAGCAGGGCCTGGTTCTCCTCAAGGCTGAAGGCTGGGGCTCTCTCCACAGTACGTGCCATTGCAGGGTCCAGAGGGGCAGAGACAGCAGCAGTGCAGTGGCAGATGTCGTCCTGGAGCATGTAGTGCAGGCAAGTGGGCTCTCAGGGGAACAGGCAGCAATATATATGTGCTGGAGAGGCAGATACTGTCCCTTGTGTCCAAAGTGATAGGTCCAAGTCGTTTGCATCTTCTGAATCTGGCCAATCCATGGAATAGCAGCACCAAAACACGCCCACAGCATCCTTCAAAACTTCAACTTCATGACATACATGATTTTGCAACATTGTTGTGGGTGACCAACTGATTTTCCAGCAACCGACTCGTTCGAAATTCGAAAACGCGTCCGTTGCCAGGCAAGCCCATTGTCAATGGGTGCGCACCGATCGGTCCATTGAGGTACAACGCGCACAGGGGTACAACGCGTACCCGCACACATTGAAGGCAATGGGCCGGCCGGAGGCACCGATCGGTCCATTGCGGTACAACGCGCACAGGGGTACAATGCGTACCCGCACACATTGAAAGCAATGGGCCGGCCGGAGGCACCGATCGGTCCATTGCAGTTCAACGCGCACAGGGGTACAACGCGTACCCGCACACATTGAAAGCAATGGGCCGGCCGGAGGCATCGATCGGTCCATTGCAGTTCAACGCGCACAGGGGTACAACGCGTACCCGCACACATTGAAAGCAATGGGCCGGCCGGAGGCACCGATCGGTCCATTGCAGTTCAACGCGCACAGGGGTACAACGCGTACCCGCACACATTGAAAGCAATGGGCCGGCCGGAGGCACCGATCGGTCCATTGCACCGATCGATCCATTGCAGTTCAACGCGCACAGGGGTACAACGCGTACCCGACACATTGAAAGCAATGGGCCGGCCGGAGGCACCGATCGGTCCATTGCTGTTCAACGCGCACAGGGGTACAACGCGTACCCGCACACATTGAAAGCAATGGGCCGGCCGGAGGCACCGATCGGTCCATTGCTGTTCAACGCATCACTGTATATGTGACTGGCATAGGTCAGCATGCCTGTCTCAGATGGACATATGCCAGCCACAGATAGCTCCCAGGGAGTGAGGGGCACACCTACATCACGACAGCCTGTCCAAACCTTATCATAAGGCATGTAAGGCTGCATTTCCTATTGTGTGTATGTTGGTGTACATGTTGTCCTGTGGGTGTCACCTGTGGGCAGCCACCCCCAGGCTGTGCACGTGTTCATGGGGACAGGATCCTGGGTGTTACGTGTACGTGACCACTGTGATGTGCAACTGTTCATATCTGTGCATGTGTCATGGTCACATTTCACAGTGGTGTTTGTGTATGTCATGTCACATACCCCGTGAGTCCCATGTGGGACGGTATGTTTGAGCCAGGGTGTCCCAGTGGCACAATAGTGATGGCCCTCCACAGTCTTTGTGCATGTAGTGTTTACAATGTCTCTGATTTCATGTGCACAATGGGAGACAGTCTCCACATCCACGTTGTGTGTGCATGGACTCTGATGTTGTGCGTGTGTGTCACAGACGTCCATGGCTCTCCTGCCATGGCAAGTGTGGCCACTACCTGTGGGGGTCATGTTTGTTTTGCTGTGGTGTACACATGATACTCCAGGTGATGCCAGTGTCCATGTGGCATTACAGGGTCCCTGGGAATGTGCCTGTCGTTGAGCTGTGGTGCCTGGGGCACATCTGTCCTCACATGTCACTGGGGGGTGACTTTGACACAGCATCATGATATCCAATGGGCCAACCTGGGACAAATTGATGCCACCTGTAGGACCGTGTTGACAGATGTTGGCCATGTATGTACCATACATGTCGTTCCGGTACTGCACACTTCATGTAGTTGTGCCTCATGATGATGTATGTTGGGAACTTGAGTGTGTTCAATGCCGCATATGTGGGGTGACTGACGATCTTGCTTACTTCTCCTCTGCACTGCAGGGCTCCTGCTGTCCATCGGCCATTCCCAGACCTGGCAACGATGGTGGAACGGACCAGCATCCGACGGTACCGCTTCACCAGGCAGCTGATTGAGGATTTGGCAGTGCAGTTGTCCCCACATTTGCAGCCTGGCCGGCCGTATCCTACAGCGCTGACCCCCAAGGTGAAGGTGATGGCAGCCCTACACTTCTTTGCCACCGGTACCTTCCAACATACTGTGGCGTCTGCTGGTGGGATGTCACAGACCATGTTCAGCCGTGTGCTCCGCGATTTCTTGGCGGCAATGTTGCTCTTCCTGAACCGGTACATATATTTCCCTAGACTGCGACGACTCACTGACGTGAAGAGTGACTTTTATGCCCTGGGGAGGATGCCGCATGTCATTGGCTCCATTGATGGGACACATGTGGCTTTGGTACCACCACAGGCCCAGGAGCAGGCCTACAGGAACCGCAAGCACTACCACTCGGTCAATGCACTGGTGGTGTGTCTTGCAGACATGACCATCACACACGTGTGTGCCCGTTTCCCTGGTTCAGCACACGATGCCTTTGTGATGAGGAGTAGTCGCATCCCCAGGTTGATGGCACAGATGCAGAACCAGCGTGCCTGGCTTGTCGGTGTGTACTGACTTTGTGCCATTGTGTGTGATCTGATCTGTAGTATTCCGCCCACTTTTCCAAGTCAGCTGATGTGCACTTGTCTGTCCGTAGGTGACTCGGGATACCCCAACATGCCGTGGTTGCTGACACCCCTCAGGAACCCTGTGACACCTGCCCAGATGCGCTACAATGAGGCACATGGTCGGACCAGGAGAGTGATTGAGCGGACCTTTGGTCTCCTGAAGAGCCGCTTCCGCTGCCTGGACAAGACCGGAGGGTCCCTCCCATATGCCCCTGCGAAAGTGTGCAAGATTATCATCGTCTGCTGCATGCTCCACAACCTGGCAGTGCGGAAGGAGTTGCCTCTCATCCAGGATGACGATGACCAACATCCGCCACCTGTGGAGGATCCTGGCCTGGACCACGATGCCAGTGACGACGATGATGATGATGATGATGATGATGGTGATGTCCGCACACAGCTCATCACCAACTTCTTTAGCTGAATGTGAGTATCCTGAGGTGTCATGTGAATGATGTGAGTTGGCATGATGTGTGGGTGGTGCTCTGGTGCTGTTGGAGTGTGTCCATGGGCTACTTGACAGGATGTGTGTTGCGATGTGTGGTGACAGGTGGGCTGTACTCCCCAACAGTGTTGACATGCTAACTTGGTTCTGGGTGGGTATCTTGTAACATGTATTGTGCATGAGTTTTGCTGATCTGTCCTGTACTGCATTGCTTTTGACTGTGTGTCATTTCTGTCCTTCACAGGGTACTTTCAGATTCGTTTGGTCAACTGTGTCCACCGACGACGTGATTGCACATCCAGGCTGGTAGCTGTTGTGTCCCTACAGGTGATGTGCGCCACACCCATGGACTTCCTTCCGTCTACAGTTGTTGACTGTGTGCCCGCTACCAGGTGGGGTTACCTTGCATCTGTAGTGGTTACGGCATGTTGCTACTGTGTAATAAACCTGTGCTTCACTTTGTGATGTGCGTTGTCTGTGGTCACACATTTGACTGCCATTTGCTTACTGCACCTGTGGGCTACTTGACTACAACTGGGAATGGGTGTGGTGTCTGTGCATTGCACCGTCTTCCCTGGCAACATCAGTGTAGGCAATGAGTCAGATGGCCTAGGTGTGTATGTGTTGTGTAGCCCTGGTGGTGTGTCTCCCTCATATGTGTCACGTTGCCTCTACTCACATGCCTGTGTTGTCCTTGCTGTTGCAGTTCGCATACACAGTGTAATTTTGCAGTTCATCATCCCCATAACAGCACCCACGTTGGAATCACGACAGAGGCAAGTATGGTGTATTAGTGTGTTTATTGTGATACATCTGTGTTAATAGTGCATAGGATGGATTGTGCTGTACATGAATCTTGCAATCCCAAGTTCCTAGGTGAATTGAAAGTCCAGGTAGACAGGATCCCCAGTATCGGGGCCACAGTTGTCTGACACATTGTTCCAACTTGTACTCCCCATGCAATGTGTGGGAGTAGTGTTGCCATCAACAGGGTGAACAGTCTGTGCACAAAGGCGAAAATCCAGAACAGGTTCAGGCTTCCTGGGAGTTGCGCTTGGCCATCAGCCTCTCACTTTCCCCTCCTCGGACGACCCCTCTTCTTGGGGGGGGGCCCTCAAGTGCAGGCTGCTGCGGTGCAGGGGACTCTCCGCCAGAGTCCTCCTCCCTCCCTGTGGCAGTTGCAGTTTGTTCGGTACCAGATGTTGTTGGCACACAGGGAGGTGTGGACTGGTTGCTGTTCATCTGGCGGAGGCATTGTAAAATGTCCCTGTGCACCGCCGTCATCTCATGTAGTACATCCCACTTGGACTCCACGCGGGACATGTGGGAGTCCACACGTGACATGTGTGACTCCACGTGGGACATGTGGGAGTCCAAGCGGGCATGATGGGCAGCCTGCTGCTGTTTGATGTCTCTGAGGAGCCCCACTACCTGGCTGAGCTCTCCGGTGCTGGACTGGTACGCATCAGCTATGCGTACCAGTTGTGGGTCTTCATGCACACCAGCAACGTCTGCTAGCAGCGACCTCTGTCTCCCACCCCTCCCACCACCCCTGCTTACATGTGCAGTGTGTGCAGTTGCACGCACAGATAACCCTGGTCCACCTTGGGGGTGGTGGTGGTGGTGGTGTCCATGGCCCCAGGTTGGTCCAGGGTCACTGCGCTGGTGTTGTTCCTTATTCTGTCCATGTCGGCAGGGATGGTATTCGTGGTGACAGTCGTTGGAGGGGTGGGTGCAGGGGGTGCAGCTGGTGGACCTGCTGGTGCTGCAGCTGGTGGTCCTGCTGGTGCAGCAAGTTGACTTGCACCGGATGTGCCAGGTTGTTCATCGTCCGAGGAGGACAGAGGCTGTACGACGCCAGTGAGCTCGGCATCCTCTTGAGCCTGGGACTGGGACTCCTCAGCGTCTGCTGCTGTGTCCCTATCATCACCTGTTTTTGGGAGACACAAACAATGTATTTCATGTTTCTGCAGGCATCAGTGGTTGACACACCTGACAGTTGTGACTGTGCCTCGGGGTGCGGGCCTGTACATTGTATTGTCCTAAGTCGTCACAGTCAGGGGTTGATATTGGTGTGGCACATTGTCCTGCATTATTTGGGCATTTCTATGTATTCTCTGGGGTGTGAACATGGTCTGCATTGATTGTGTTTGGTTGACAGCCAGACCTCCTTCCCACCCACCCACCCACCCAGTCAGTTATCCCACCATGGAACGTGCTTGCATTGCAGGGAGTGGAAGTTGTCTCTCAGGATGTCAGTCAGTGGTGTCCTGCTGTTTGTTGGTGCACAGTTGCCAGCAGGGCCTTGTGCTCCCCACAGCAGTAGCCAGTGTCAGCCATCTATGTGAGTCCTTCTCCACTCCCTGTGATGTGAGCATGGTTCAGGGTGGTGTTGATGGGACAGTTGTGGGGGTGACCAATGTCTGTGACTACGACTCCCATCATGCTATTGCCTCCACCCCCTTCCCAGCATGCCCATGCTTCCTTCCTTTTGACTCTGCTTCCCTGTGGGGTGGGGTGGCTGTGCTGACAGGATGGCTGGGAGTGTTGTCCTGGCAGTTGTTTGGCTAAGAGTCCCAAGAGTGTCCCTGTGCTTCACACAACATAACCCAGTGTGGTGGTGCTTTGTGGGATCTTGTGTTAGGATGGAGGGCATTGCATTCTACCAGGTGGGTACTGTGGAGTTTGTGTTGGTGGGGGGGGGGGGTGAGGGGAGGTGCTGGTGACTATAGTCAGTGCTGCAAGTCCCCCTTCCCACCCAGCCAGCCAGATATCCCACCATGGAACGTGCTTGCATTGCAGGGAGTGGAAGTTGTCTCTCAGGATGTCAGTCAGTGGTGTCCTGCTGTTTGTTGGTGCACAGTTGCCAGCAGGGCCTTGTGCTCCCCACAGCAGTAGCCAGTGTCAGCCATCTTGTGAGTCCTTCTCCACTCCCTGTGATGTGAGCATGGTTCAGGGTGGTGTTGATGGGACAGTTGTGGGGGTGACCAATATCAGTGACTACGACTCCCATCATGCTACTGCCTCCACCCCCTTCCCAGCATGCCCATGCTTCCTTCCTTTTGACTCTGCTTCCCTGTGGGGTGGGCTGGCTGTGCTGACAGGATGGCTGGGAGTGTTGTCCTGGCAGTTGTTTGGCTAAGAGTCCCAAGAGTGTCCCTGTGCTTCACACAACATAACCCAGGGTGGTGGTGCTTTGTGGGATCTTGTGTTAGGATGGAGGGCATTGCATTCTACCAGGTGGGTACTGTGGAGTTTGTGTTGGTGGGGGGTGAGGGGAGGTGCTGGTGACTATAGTCAGTGCTGCAAGTCCCCCTTCCCACCCAGCCAGCCAGATATCCCACCATGGAACGTGCTTGCATTGCAGGGAGTGGAAGTTGTCTCTCAGGATGTCAGTCAGTGGTGTCCTGCTGTTTGTTGGTGCACAGTTGGCAGCAGGGCCTTGTGCTCCCCACAGCAGTAGCCAGTGTCAGCCATCTTGTGAGTCCTTCTCCACTCCCTGTGATGTGAGCATGGTTCAGGGTGGTGTTGATGGGACAGTTGTGGGGGTGACCAATGTCAGTGACTACGACTCCCATCATGCTATTGCCTCCACCCCCTTCCAAGCATGCCCATGCTTCCTTCCTTTTGACTCTGCTTCCCTGTGGGGTGGGCTGGCTGTGCTGACAGGATGGCTGGGAGTGTTGTCCTGGCAGTTGTTTGGCTAAGAGTCCCAAGAGTGTCCCTGTGCTTCACACAACATAACCCAGGGTGGTGGTGCTTTGTGGGATCTTGTGTTAGGATGGAGGGCATTGCATTCTACCAGGTGGGTACTGTGGAGTTTGTGTTGGGGGGGGGTGAGGGGAGGTGCTGGTGACTATAGTCAGTGCTGCAAGTCCCCCTTCCCACCCAGCCAGCCAGATATCCCACCATGGAACGTGCTTGCATTGCAGGGAGTGGAAGTTGTCTCTCAGGATGTCAGTCAGTGGTGTCCTGCTGTTTGTTGGTGCACAGTTGCCAGCAGGGCCTTGTGCTCCCCACAGCAGTAGCCAGTGTCAGCCATCTTGTGAGTCCTTCTCCACTCCCTGTGATGTGAGCATGGTTCAGGGTGGTGTTGATGGGACAGTTGTGGGGGTGACCAATGTCTGTGACTACGACTCCCATCATGCTATTGCCTCCACCCCCTTCCCAGCATGCCCATGCTTCCTTCCTTTTGACTCTGCTTCCCTGTGGGGTGGGCTGGCTGTGCTGACAGGATGGCTGGGAGTGTTGTCCTGGCAGTTGTTTGGCTAAGAGTCCCAAGAGTGTCCCTGTGCTTCACACAACATAACCCAGGGTGGTGGTGCTTTGTGGGATCTTGTGTTAGGATGGAGGGCATTGCATTCTACCAGGTGGGTACTGTGGAGTTTGTGTTGGGGGGGGTGAGGGGAGGTGCTGGTGACTATAGTCAGTGCTGCAAGTCCCCCTTCCCACCCAGCCAGCCAGATATCCCACCATGGAACGTGCTTGCATTGCAGGGAGTGGAAGTTGTCTCTCAGGATGTCAGTCAGTGGTGTCCTGCTGTTTGTTGGTGCACAGTTGCCAGCAGGGCCTTGTGCTCCCCACAGCAGTAGCCAGTGTCAGCCATCTTGTGAGTCCTTCTCCACTCCCTGTGATGTGAGCATGGTTCAGGGTGGTGTTGATGGGACAGTTGTGGGGGTGACCAATGTCTGTGACTACGACTCCCATCATGCTATTGCCTCCACCCCCTTCCCAGCATGCCCATGCTTCCTTCCTTTTGACTCTGCTTCCCTGTGGGGTGGGCTGGCTGTGCTGACAGGATGGCTGGGAGTGTTGTCCTGGCAGTTGTTTGGCTAAGAGTCCCAAGAGTGTCCCTGTGCTTCACACAACATAACCCAGGGTGGTGGTGCTTTGTGGGATCTTGTGTTAGGATGGAGGGCATTGCATTCTACCAGGTGGGTACTGTGGAGTTTGTGTTGGGGGGGGGTGAGGGGAGGTGCTGGTGACTATAGTCAGTGCTGCAAGTCCCCCTTCCCACCCAGCCAGCCAGATATCCCACCATGGAACGTGCTTGCATTGCAGGGAGTGGAAGTTGTCTCTCAGGATGTCAGTCAGTGGTGTCCTGCTGTTTGTTGGTGCACAGTTGCCAGCAGGGCCTTGTGCTCCCCACAGCAGTAGCCAGTGTCAGCCATCTTGTGAGTCCTTCTCCACTCCCTGTGATGTGAGCATGGTTCAGGGTGGTGTTGATGGGACAGTTGTGGGGGTGACCAATGTCTGTGACTACGACTCCCATCATGCTATTGCCTCCACCCCCTTCCCAGCATGCCCATGCTTCCTTCCTTTTGACTCTGCTTCCCTGTGGGGTGGGCTGGCTGTGCTGACAGGATGGCTGGGAGTGTTGTCCTGGCAGTTGTTTGGCTAAGAGTCCCAAGAGTGTCCCTGTGCTTCACACAACATAACCCAGGGTGGTGGTGCTTTGTGGGATCTTGTGTTAGGATGGAGGGCATTGCATTCTACCAGGTGGGTACTGTGGAGTTTGTGTTGGGGGGGGTGAGGGGAGGTGCTGGTGACTATAGTCAGTGCTGCAAGTCCCCCTTCCCACCCAGCCAGCCAGATATCCCACCATGGAACGTGCTTGCATTGCAGGGAGTGGAAGTTGTCTCTCAGGATGTCAGTCAGTGGTGTCCTGCTGTTTGTTGGTGCACAGTTGCCAGCAGGGCCTTGTGCTCCCCACAGCAGTAGCCAGTGTCAGCCATCTTGTGAGTCCTTCTCCACTCCCTGTGATGTGAGCATGGTTCAGGGTGGTGTTGATGGGACAGTTGGGGGGGGCAATATGTGTGACTGCGACTCCCATGATGCTATTGGCTACACTGACTTGGCCAGCATACACAGAATTCCTTCCTTTGAGTGGTCTTCACTGTGTGTTGGTGTTGTTGTGGTGGCTACATGTGTGGATGTGTGTGTTAGTTCTATTTGTGCCACTGCCTAGCTGTAGTTGTGGTTGTGTTTGTACATGTGTTGGCACAGTTGGATGTGACTTTTTTGATGGCATGTGTTGTGTTTATCTGACTGACATACACATTTTGGGATGATTCTGTTCTGGTTGCTGTGTAATTGCTATGAGTGCATGGTTTGACTCTCCCCTTGACAGTGATGTGTGTGTTTTGTGGCAGTTTATTGTGTACATTTGTTGTGTACTCACCAGGCTCTGGGATGTTCTCTAGTCCATATACGCTCACTGGCGGAAGGATGGCCCGCACCTTCTCCTCCCAGGGCCTGAGGTATATTGGCTTGGCAGGAGGGCCACTGCCGGTGTGTTGGCTGTTGATGTAGTCTATCTTCAGCAGGTCCCGTACCCTCCTGCGCACGTCATACCACCTGTTCTGGATGTCCGTCTTTGTGCGCCGACATGGTGATTGGGCGTTCACCCTGTTGATGATCCTCTCCCACATCTTGGTTTTCTGCGACATGGGGGTCTGTTGGACCAGAGTGCCAAACAGCTGTGGCTCCACCCTGAGGATCTCGTCTACCATGACTTCCAATTCACTATCTAGGAACTTGGGATTCTTCTTGGGGGGCATGGTGATGGGTGGTGATGGTGGGTGATGTGTGTGTTGGTGTGCAGGTGAGGGTGTGTGGGTGTGTGTTGTGCTGGGTGTATGTGAGGTAGGTATTTGTTGGTGTGCTGATGGTGTGTGGCTTGTGTGAGGGATGAGCTGTGGGTGTGTGGTTGCTTTCTCTTGGGTGCTGGCAGTGGAATGGCATTTGCAAAGGCTCATGGTAGTGATTTGTGTCCTTTATATAGGTGGAGTTGTGGGTGTGTCTTTGTTCTCTGTCCCCACCCCCCCAGTATTTATTGGCTTGGTAATTGCTTGTTTGGCCTTTTTTTGGTTGATTTTTCCTTTGTGCTGTTTGTGTATGTTGGAAACGTTCTTGTGACCGAGTCGGACCCTGCATTGGTCTCGTACGGTGTTTTCCGTTTCGTTCACGCTGTGTTTGTGCAGTTTTGTATGCTGCGTACGCGTCGGTCGCGGTGTATTGTGTTGCTTCGGCTCGGTTTTGTATGCGTGTCGGTCGTACGGCTTGTCCTCCGTCCGACTCGGTCGTGTTTTTCGCGCCTTGCATCGTACTTTGCGGTTTGGAGTTGGCGGGTACGATTCGGTCGGATTTGTTCCGGATGCGTGTCGGTCGGTTGGATTCGCGTGTTTTTCCGGCCGGATTGCTATTTTCCGAGCGGCTCGGTCGGTCGGCTTGGTTTCCTAACGTGTCGGTCGGATTTATCGCGGCTTGCATCGTACTTGGCGTGTCGGGCGCCACTGGTACGTGTCGGTCGGTAATTTTTCCGGCTCCGAGTCGGTCGGTGCTTTTTCCGGCCCGAATCGGAATCGACCCCTAAGGGCCAGATGTACGACCATTATTATTTTGCGCCTCGCAATTTGCGAGTAATTGCGAGTCGCAAAATAAAATGTACAACAGTGTTTTCAACACTGTTTGCGATTCCCAATGGGGTCGCAAATTGCGAGGCTCATTAATATTAATGAGCCTCTTCCAAATTGCGAGCCCATTGGGAATGACAGGCCTTTCCAGGGATGGTGGCCTGCTGGGCTCAGCAGCCCACCATGTCTGGGACTGCTTTTAAATAAAGAGAGCCATCCTAGGGACCACTGCCTGCCCTTAAAAAATGAAACGAAAAAGTTTCATTTTTTTTTTAAAAATGCACCCCGTTTTCTTTAAAGGAAAACGGGATGCATTTAAAAAAAAAAATGAAACGTTTGCGTTTCATTTTTAAGGGCAGGCTCTAAAATTATTTTCGCATGCATTTGCAAAGGGAAGGGGTCCCCTGGGGACCCCTTCCCATTTGCGAATGCATTACTACCTACTTCAAGTAGGTGGTAATTGCGAGTGTTTTGCGACCGCAATTGCGGTTGCAAAACATTAGTACATGGTTTTGAGACTCGCTATTTGGAAGGGAATGCCCCTTCCAAATAGCAAGTCATAAACCTATTTAGCGAGTCGCAAATAAATTGCGACTCGCTAAATAGGCTTTGTACATGGCCCATGATGTTTTTGCATGTGCAAATGGGTTCGCAAACCCGTTTGCGAATGCAAAACGGGTCGTACATCTGGCCCTATGAGAGAATTTATCAGACCGATGAACAAATAATGTCTGACTGTATTACAAGGTTTCTAGATAAACTACCGATTCCATCCATAAGTAAAGAGCAAAGCGAAATGGTGAAGGCAGAGTTTTCTCTTGAAGAAATAGACACAGTTGTGAGTTCAATGGCTAATAGTAAAGCAGCTGGAGAGGATGGACTACCAGTAGAATTGTATAGGAGGTTCGCCCCAATTTTAAATGTACAATTGGTAAAACTTGCTAATCATATACTAAGCGGTGGAGAACTGCCTGCCTCTTTCCACACAGCAGTGGTAGTTAGTATCTTAAAGAAGGACAAAAACAGGGAAAACATCAATTCCTATAGGCCAATAAGCCTTCTTAATGCAGACTATACATTTTTTACAAAGCTTCTCACTAATAGGCTCAATAAGATCGTGGGATCAATAATACACAGGGACCAATGCGGTTTTGTAGCAGGTAGACAGCTCTCCTCGAATACAAAGTTTCTGATAGAAACCATGGACTATTTTACACAGAACAAAATAGAGGCGCAGTTGTGGTTTTTAGACGCTGAGAAAGCTTTTGATTTGGTGTCCTGGGAGTGTCTTTATTTAATTCTCGCTAGATTTGGTTTTTCAGAAAGATTTATACGCATAGTGAAATATCTGTTTAGGGACTCTATGGCACAACTAATAATCAATTCTAGAAATGTAGGTAGCTGTAGAATAAGTAGGGGCACACGGCAGGGGTGTCCTCTATCTCCAATTCTCTTTGCCTCATTTATAGAACCCCTGGCAATAGCCATTAGGCAAAAAGCACTACAAACTGCACCTCTACAAGGCATGTCTAATATAAAACTTTACACTGATGATATTCTTCTATTTCTTAAACCTGGGGAGAGCATTCAAAAGGAAATTTTAATGATTTTTTCAGAATTTCAAGCATTGGGTGGGTATAAAATTAATAAGGCTAAGATGGAAATTTTACTTTGCAATTGTTCATGCCAGACACTTATCAGATTTTCAGTTACTATACAATTTGAAGCCCGAGAGGTATTTAGGGATATATGTGCTGGAAAATGTGGATGAACTATATGCTTCAAACTATGTCCCCCTAGTGCAAAAAGACAAGAGTTTATTTGCGAAATGGAATCAACTCCCAATTTCAATAATAGGACGGGGTGGTACTTTTACGAATGTCAATTTTACCATTATTTAATTTTCTATTTGCAGCAATCCCCTGTGCACTACATATGCCTTTTTGAAAGAAATAGATGGTCTATTCTCATATTTCATATGGGCCAACAAGGTACCTAGATTAGCACTAGCCACTTTAAGTAACCCAAACGAGGAGGGAGGGTTAGCTCTTCCAAATCTGAGGGAATACTACTACGCAAATATTGCACATAACACACACAGATTTTCTAACCATCTTAATTCGCTAGGTATGTATAATTTTTTTATGTTAAGAATATTGAATGAATGCAAAATTGTAGATCCTATGAGGATAGTGAAGAATCCCAAGAAAGTACATTATAAGGTCTTCCAGTGATTTCTGAAACAAAAAGCCCAACTGGCCAAGTATTATGAAATACCTCGGATAAATGGCTCCATATGTCTGGCCGACCTGTATACTGGGGAAGACAGGTTGATACAACCTGGTATATTAAAGAAATGGGAGGAGAACAGGTATAGGCATGTGGGAGATTTTCTTAATTCAGACACTTGGAAAAGATTGATAGAGAACGATCTGTGTCATTCTATAGATATGCTTTAATGGTCTTTTATTCAAATAAGGCACTTTTTAGAAAATATTAATCCATCTGTACTAAGAGCAAGACTAGAACTCAGTGAGGCTCTCCTAGAAATAACGAGACAGAGATCAATAAATAGCTGGGTAAAATTTTTTAATATACATAAGACCTCTAATGTGTACGAAAAAGCCCGAGATAAATGGCAAGAGAAAGAAGGCCTTCAGATCCCAAGGGCGGTCTGGAATAGAATTAACAAATTTAATATTACATTAATAAGAGGCGCAAATTTTAGGAGAATGCAATTTTACACAAATAGGTTAATTTTACAGGACTCCGTCTTTTCTGCACAACATATACCCTCAGATTGAGGATAGATGCTTTCGCTGCTCTGCAGAAGGGAGAGGTACCTGGACTCATATTGTTTGGGATTGCCCAAAGATCAAGCCATTCTGGGAAGAAATTGAGAAATACTGTTGAATGAAGATAGGACACTCATTAACCATTGATAGATATATTGCTACCCTAGGGTGTTCCCCAAACATAACGATGAACAAAATACAAGAGGAATGTCTATATATGTTGGCCTCAGTGGCGAGATCACGAATTCTCCAGAATTGGCGAAGTGATAATATCCCTACTTTCCATGCCTGGCAGGCAAAACTGCATAGAGTTAGAGAGCTGGAGAGACGCTACGCCCTAAGGTCGGGCATGTACACAAAATTTGAGAAACGCTGGAAGTCCATAGGAAGTTAGCGAGTGAATTAGATAAGTTGAAATACTAAAGGCAAATTTTGCAATATGTGGTTTTTCTATGTGCTTTTATGTACTTTTTATTAGCAGTACTCACAGTGATATGTTTTTCTGATTGATTATGCTTGGATGAAATG
The DNA here is from genome assembly GCA_963921515.1 of Calotriton arnoldi. Taxonomy (NCBI): domain Eukaryota; kingdom Metazoa; phylum Chordata; class Amphibia; order Caudata; family Salamandridae; genus Calotriton; species Calotriton arnoldi. The sequence continues at coordinate 20,038 of CAWUFW010001726.1, forward strand.
TGTCAACCAAAACTGAACACTGTAAGCACTTTATTCTTGTATATGAACAATTGTGTAATGAACTCTCAATAATAGAAAAATATTTTTTTTTAAAAAAAAAACACAAAGCCATGAACCTGTACTTCATAACTCAAGTCCCGTAAAACTCTACTAGGTACGTTCTAACACATAAACCATATTAAACAGTGTTTACTAGCAAATTTTTAATTATATGTCAGGACCGGAGGTGAGGATTATGCTTGTTCAAAGCTTATCCACCACCAGAGATGCCATATCCAGAACCTGTTTAAAATAAAACCGTTTAAACATGGAGTCCGTAGACCAGTCCGCCGCATTAATAATATCCTCTAGGCGGGTCCCTAAAGAGAAAGCTTTAGAGGCCATTGCCCCTCTAACCGAATCAACATCAAACTGCGAGACATCAATGCCTGCTTCATGCATCACCCAGTGAATCCATCTAGCTATGGTGGGCGGGGAAACTGCTTTGAAAGGTTTGTTGAGAGATATCAGCAACTATCATTTTCCAGGCGGATGGAGTTTCTCCGTCATGTTCTCATATGCCTTCAGACACTGCACCACACACAATTTTGGGGCCTTATCAAACACTGGGTAAGATACCACTTTCGAATTAGACTTTGTGCGCCTTGACATATGAAAGGTGACTCCTTGCGGGGTACAAATTCGACCTGTGATGTCTAGGGCCCTGACATCCGAGACCCTCTGACAGGATACCAAACATAACAGTATGGCAACCTTCACCGAAAGCTCCTTATGTGACAAATATTCATTCTTCTGCCATGAGTGAAAAGATAGAGAACATTGTTGACATCCCATAGGGAAGAAAATTTGGGTTCTGGGGGCAACACTAAACGTATCCCCTCATCAGTTTAAACAGCAAACGGTGCTCTCCCATGGGCGATCCCTGCATGGGAAGATGTCCCGCAGAAATGGCTGATCGATAAGAGTTTATTGTCCGATAAGCCAGACCCTGGGAAGCCAGTGATGCCAGAAAGTTCATGACGGGAACCACGTCGTACTTCATAGGATCACATCAACGCACCCATTACGACCATGCGGACCTATAGCGCTTGTTTGTGCCAGCATTCACTCAGCCTCTTGCGTGATGTCCTGGGACTTGTCAGCGTTGCCGGTAGTCCGCCAAGCCATGAGTGCCATGCGCCTCTGGGTCACTAGTGGGTGATAGTTGACCAGGGGATTGCGGAGGAGATCTGTAGCTTGGGGTAGAAGGATTGGAGAATCCCAAGAAAGTTACAGAAAAACTGTGAACCACACTTGAGACCTCCAACATTGAGTGGTAAGGACTACTTTCGCCTTATGTCTTCTCACGTGGACAGACAACCTCATGATCATTGCAAACGGGGTAAATGCACAACCTGTCTCCACTGACCAGTCCTGTAAGAACACGTCCACCACTGTTGCCAGAGGGTCTGGCTTCCAGCTGATATATCTAGGGATCTGGTGATCCAATCTGGAGGCAAAGAGGTCCAGTGTGAAGGGACCCCACAGAGTTTCCAGTGGTCTGAACAAAGTGGAGTTCAATTGCCACAGGCTTATGTCCGACCATTGTCTGGAGCACCAATCTGCCACCGTATTGGAGACCCCGGGTAGCTATTCCACCGTGATGGAAATGTTGTTGAACAGGCAGACGGCCCAGAAGTCTTTGGCCAACTCCGCCAGGGCTTTGGACCTGGTACCCCCCAGATGGTTGATGTATCGTACCGCTGAGATATTGTCCATCTTCAAGAGCACACTGCACTGCGTCCAACATTTGATTGCAAAGGACCCTGCCATGAGCTCCAAACAATTGATAGGGAGTTGTTGTTCTTCCGCGGACCATTTTTCTCCTGAAAAGGAGTCTCCGCAGCATGCACCCCAACCCGACTTGCTGGTGTCGGATTCGATAATTATATATGTGTCAGAGCTGAATATGGCTCTCCCATTCCAGGCCTCCATGTGTTCCAACCACCATCGCATTTCGTCGTTGACCTCCTCTGTGAGGGGAATCTGTTCTGAGTACTGTAAACCCTTGCAGAGGTGTGAGGCTTTGAGCAGTTGGAGGGCCCTGTAATGGAGAGGACCCGGGAAGATCGCTTGTATGGAGGTAGGCAGCAGGCCTACCACACGAGCCACCTGCCAGAGTGAGGTTGTCGGTCTGGACAAAGCCCTTCGAAATTCTCTAAAAACTTGGCTATCTTCCAGGAGGTCAGGCTCAGGGTCCTTTCTACTGAGTCGATGACGAAACCCAGAAATGTTGTCTGTTTGGATGGAACCAGAAGAGACTTCCACTGGTTGAGGATAAAGGCCAGACTTTCTAGTAAATGGATTTTTGTTTGGAATTGTTCCTTTAAGCTATTCGGACATTGATCTAGGAGAAGAAGGTTGTCTAAGTATATCATTAGACGGAATACTTGAGCCCTGATGTTCTCCACTACTGGTTTCAGCACCTTGGTGAAGCACTAGAGGGCGGAGGAAAGACTGAATGGAAGAGTCGTAAACTCGGAAACCTGATCTCCCCACCGGAATTGGAGGAATCTGCGGTGAGGGGGAAATATAGGGACCGTAAAGTATGTCTACTTTAAGCCTAACCATGCCATTCAGTCATCTGGGCGGAGAAGATTGCGCAAAACATCGATTCCCTCCATCTTGAAATGGTGATGGATGAGCCATCCATTGAACTCTCTGAGATTGATCATTGGCCGTTGCCCACCATCTCTCTTTTCCACTAAAAAGAAGTTGCTAAGGAAACCGCGGAAATGGTGTTGGGTCCGGGTAATCGCGGCTTTTTGCAGCAAATCCGCAACCTCCTGATCTATCAAGGCTGCCTGATCTTCTGCAAAACCAGCGTACGAGACCGTGCATCTTGAACTGGGGTCCCATAAAATTCTAGGTGGAAACCCTTGACTATCTGTAGAACCCAATTGTCGTAAGTTAACCTCGCCCAATTTTGACTGAATCTGGTCAATCTGCCACCCACCTTTAGTCGGGAAGAATGGTGAACTCTCACCTGCTTGGGCATGGAATTGCCCTCTGGAAGATCCTCTGGAATTACGGCCCTATTGTCCTCTACGTGTATTTACGAACTCTTCCTGGCGGGACTGAACCTGAATCTTCCTAAATGCTCTGGGAGGGTCTTGGGTATAAAGCGACTGGCCGAGCGCCCTCTGCCGAGGCTGGCCCGACAAAAATTCGGGAGTGGAATATTTTCTTTATAGGCACTAGCGCCTTGTCTAGGAAGGTAAATGTGGCAACGAACTTGCAGAGCTCTTTGATAAATGGCTCCTCAAAGAGCCCTCCTTGCACCGCCGCCCTGGCCTCCGTTGTAGCCAGATCCCCAAACTAGGGGTCAACCTTGAGTAAGAGAGAGCGACCCATCTCGGCAGTAAGGGCGCAGTTCGTGTTCCCTAAGAATATCGCAGCATGCCGCGCCCATCTTGAGATAATTTCTGGGGATGCCGGGGTGCTGAGGCCATGGCCTCCTCTACCAGGTTAAAAACTTTGGTGAGGGGCCCACTGATGTTTAGAGGTTTGTCCTGGCAGGAGCGCCAGGACTTATCTATCCCTTTCTTGGGGTCCCTAATATATTTCTGCAGGAAGGTAGCCATCCTGGTAACTAGCTCAGGAGTGAGCACCATCTTACCCAGGAGAGAGGGGCAGGGACATTTGGCCCGCAGGCATGCCCGTACTTCCTTCTCTAAGACACCTGTTGGTATTTGTGCGCTTTATAAGTTGTTTTAACATAACATAGCATAAGGGGTTCCACGGGCAGCTCACCACATACTTGGGGACTTTATCTGATGGGATCCACTCTGCTGAGCAGGGGTGAATGAAATCTTATGGATCTAGCCTATCAGAGGTCTCCTCTGTATCCTGATGGCCTAAGGGTCTTGTGGGTCTAGACTGGGGAAGGGCGCCAAGGCCACGAGGGGCCAGCGTCATCTGGGCAAGGGGAGAAAGGAGGGTCGTCAGGGGCGTTCAAGGTGTCACCCATAGTGGTAGAGCGTGACAGAAAAGCCTTTTTTAGGCACTCAAAAGCTCCCAAATCTAGCCCAGAATTGCTTTTGCTCTTCGCAGCACGTCTATGCGTAGTGGGAGCCCCCAGTACGGGGCGGGAGACATCATGACGGTTCAGGTGTATAGGGCAGACATAGGGTAGCTCCATCAAGCGGTGCTCCAAAGGCTCTATGGCAGATGCCACTGCTTGATGAATGGAGGCGTCTACCGCCTCGCAAAACTCATCATCCGGTGAAGGACCTGAAGGACTTTTCCTCCATATACTCGTCCTCCATTACTCTTGAATTGCCCTATATGGGGTTTGCGAGTATTAAGGCTTTGGCGTGGGGCTGACAACAGAAGGGATCCTGCCAATTAGAAACACATGGAGAAGCCTGTTAGGAAAAGGGGTGGAGCAACGTGTGGCTGGCAGTGGCTTTAGGGCAGCACTTAGGCTAGTATGGCACTAGGCTAGCCAGTTGGTGTTTTGCATGCGCTGAGTGCGAAAAATGGGGTCAGTGCCCTGGGACTGATTCACCCGTTAGTCTGAGGGTCTGTCAGTCGCCTGGGCCCAGCCCCTGAAACAGTGTGTTATGGCGCGAAGATCTGCTGCCTGAAATTGATGAATACGGACCTGCGTCGCAGGCATCTGCTGTTTCGCAATAGAATTTTACAGACCTGTGTTTTCAGGCGGCTCGGGAGAAGCATGGGCTCCGCGGGGACACAGCTCGGCAATTTTCACTGGTACGGAGTGCAGTGCATGCCCCGCAGAGCAACGAGAGGTGTCCTAGCGTGACGTGCAACCTCTAGAGGCTGCCAGCCTTACCACACTCACGCGGTCCCTAAGCTTTCAGGCTGACGCGAATGGAGAGCTGAGGTTTGCTCCCGCAGCTACACAGGGACGGCGAACGGCCGCCTGTCAAATATAATAGCAAGTCACCAACCATGTGTAATACATGTTAAAGCATGCACTAGGAGAAAATTATCGCAATAGTACTTGTCTGCTTGAAGCAGGAATAGAAAGAGGAAGATATGCAGGGAACATCCACCTATATGGGAGGAACTGAAGCCTGATTGGCTGGACTGTTGTAGTTCTGTTTTTCCCTTTGGGAAAGTTAGTTTTTGTGTTTATTGGTGAAGTCTGCTGAATTGGAATAAACAAAAGAAAGTAGAGCATAATCCTCGCCTCCGGTCCTGACATAGAATTCCCAATGCTAGCCTATGGGAGGAGTAGGCCTCACAGCAGTGAAAAACGAAATAGGCTGTTTGTCACTACCATGAACTTCCCACTCATTAAGGCACATGTCCTACCTTTTACTTACACAGCACCCTGCCCTTCGGGCTACCTTGGGCCTACCTTAGGAGTGACCTGTGTGTAATAAAAGGGAAATTTAAGGCTTGGCAAGTAGTTTTAAATGCCAAGTTGAAGTGCCAGTAAACTGTGCACGCAGGGCCTGCGGTGGCAGGCCTTAGACAGGATTGAAAGGCTACTTCAGTCGGTGGCACAAGCAGTGTTGCAGGCTCACTAGTAGCATTTAATTTACAGGCCCTGGATATATGTTATACCACTGTACAAGGGACTTATAAGTAAATCAAATATGCCAAACAGGTGTAAACCAATTATACCATGTTTAGATGAGAAAGCACATGCACTTTAGCACTGATTAGCAGTGGTAAAGTGCCCAAAGTCCTAAAACGAACAAAAGGTCCGAAAAATAGGCAGAGGAAGGCAAAATGTTTGGGGATGACCTGCAAAAAGGGCCAGGTCCAATAAAGTGGTTCTCCAGTTGTCACTGAAGAACTACGCCCTAGGACAATCAATTTGGTTGTCGGCCATCACAAACCTGAAATTTCAGGGGTACCCTCTGATGGAGCAGGATAAATGAAATTTTTTTAACCTCCTAATAATTTTCGTTAAATAATTAATAAACATGTTCGTTTAAGTAAATAACCAACAATGTATGTTACATGTAAAGGGTTAAAGGTAACACGCTATTTTTGTGTGCAAATTAATCAACTTATAATTGTTTATGTGTCTAACTTAAACGTAAATACTTGCGTACTAATAAAATAATAAACGCATGATTTGTGCTTTAAAAATAAAACGTGTGGTGGCAAAATAAAGCGATGGTAAGTAAGGGACGGCTTTATATGTTGCTTTTTGCTAGGTAATACCTAATTGGGGTACGTAGAAAAACGGGAGGGAAACGAAAGGGTTTATATTCTTTATTTTAACAATATTTTGTTTATCTTTGAAAATAGTGCGCTTAGGCCTGTTGAGCAGCGATATAAAATGGCCGCCATTTGCTAGAGTGCGCATGAGCAAGAAGCCGTGTGGTAGAAGGCTGTGAAAAAGGATGACCACGTGTTCGTGCTGAGAGCCTAAGATGGAAGTATGGTCAAGGCTATTGTGACCTTTTGGAGCAAATGTGTGCCAAGATGATCAGCAAGAAGCGTGAGAAGTCAAACTGAATAAATGGACGGAACTGTTGAATCTAAAAAATATCAGAAAAAGATACAAATTGGACTGATCGAAACGGATGAGCAATGTCATGAACTGTGGGAAACGATGCAAGCATGAACATTCCACAAAGAACTGGTTAAGACAAGGAAGTTTGATTAAATGTATATGGACTTGAATGAACCAATGAGAGAGAATCACGCCATAGAGATGCAACTTTTTATTCAGTAAGCTAGAATTAGGGTATAAGAAGACCTACTCTTGGTGGGGAGGGGTTAGATGCTGGAGAGAGTGGATGCTGTAGATGGGAGAAGTTGCGGTTGCTGATGCTGACGAGCTGATGCTGCTATTTTATATTTTTAGTTGAGTATAAGATGCTGCTTTTGGAGAACCTTTTTACTCCTGATAGATTTTTTATTTAGAACTATTAGATTTTCCAAGACAGATAGATTGATCTTTGGAGTTCTTGCTGTAACAACCTTATTTTTCCGTCTAATAGGTATGCATTGCAATTTCAATTTATTCTTATAATGATGATAAATGTAATGATCTGAATAATAAGCTAAAACTTATTTCTTGCTTCAAAACTTTATATAAACTTTATTATTCTTTTAATAAATGACTCAGTGATTCTTTAGCTCAATAATTAAGGTAAAAATGTTAAAGAGTTTATTGTGATTGAGCTGGTCTTAATCACCATCAACTGATTCCTACTAGTTGGTCCATCGACCAATGAGCGGAATACCTTAAAGCAATGAGAAACATTATGTCGTGTTAAAAAGAGGTATCCCGTCTCCTTCCAGCGAATCGTTTTTCTCCTAGGTTAAGGACGGAGGTAATCCAGGGAATAAATGAGTAAGTGAATGTGTATACGGTGTTATGGGCCCCACCGTCATATGGATATAGTTTGTGTGTTGGAGGGATAAGTTGCACCTGGATGACCGAAGCATATAGGAGAAGAATTTTTATTGTTAGCGCTGGATCACCTCCAAACTCAGTTCGAAATATGTAGGCCCAAACATAGTGCAGTGCTCATCAGCCCTATTGCATTACAGTTTTTCTTACCGTCTCACCTCAAGTGCTATCCAATATTCCATTTGTCTCTTCTGAAGCTTGTCTGTGATATGCCATTTGTCTCTCCTGACACCTACCATTGAATCATATCCCTTTCCCTCTCAGACTGCTGAGAATGTTCTGTAGCCTTTTGTTTGTTTTAAGCCCAGACACCACAATCCTAACTCGGATGGTTACTGATGGTTGCTGTCCTCCTTGAGTGTTACCAGCAATGCCTCTGCCTCCTCGAGGATGATGGCTTTACCAAATCCTTCTAAAGGAAAATGATCGTCTTCTCGTCGCTCAGGAGGAAGGATATGGTCAAGAATCTCTAGTTCCTGAGACCATGCTATGTATTGCTCCTTGTGAATGAATGACTTGTAATTAGCCAGGAATTGCGGTTACAACAGCTACACACAAAAGGGCCTGACACCAAGAGAGAGATAAAGCATTTAATAGCAATGAGCACATAACACAAGATAGCGTGCTTTGTTAGCTGGACACTGCCTTGCAGTGCTAGGGGGTGTGCCCTTCCTGCATCAGGGTAAGCAAAGAGAAAACAAACAGTGCATGTCCATGCACAGTACTTTTCCATAATTAATCGTTATCCTGCTGTAGGAAGAAAGGCATGTTGCATGCAAGTACTCCTGTACCATGTGTGGCAGGGAGAATTCACAATGGTTGGGGGAAAATGTAGTGTAAGGCATTATTGCAGACAGTAACATTCTGAGAGAGTATGGTGCTTTGCCTGTCTTGACACAGATGGCACTGGCTTCAATACGGCACATCTAGGGATTGTCCGTAAAAGTTGCATTCCAAGCTGATAGGAGGGGGTGGAGTGTGCGGTGGCTTGTTTCTGCAGAATAGAAACAGAAGATAAAGCTGGAGATAATTTTAGTTAAAGTTGCACATTATAGAAATCTATAATGTTATATATGATTATACAGTTATACCTAATACAATGATGTATAAAATATAAGTTAAAATCATTATAAAAATCTACAAAAGGTTACATTCCCCACATAATGAATGGGAGCGAACCATCAATGCCAGACGTCGGTGGTGGTGGTGGTGGTGGTGGTGGTGGTGGTGGGGGGGGGGGCTAGTAGTTATTGATGAAGTGCAAAGATATGGAATAGATTGGTCAGTGCCATCAATACGCTCACCTACTCGACCAGCTCATAGGGGAAAAGGTGGCGGCTTTGGGACACTTCAGCAGCTAGGCAGGAATTCAGTAGATACTTGTCATTGTGGAGTATGGCAGTCAACACAGCAGGGAGCTCCAGGAGTCACCAGCGTCATGCAGGGCACTTGATGACGCTGGCAAGGAAGGTCTGCTTTTATTCGGTAGGTTATTCTGGTACGGCCTGCACCCTCTCGCTCATACACAGTTAGTGCACTTGAAATCAATGCCCAAATTAGTATTACCTTTTTATTATATTAGTAAAAGAGGCCTATAATACAAAAAGACACAACTATAGAAATGCAGTGTTTCAGTAATTTCCTCAACACGAGTTATGAACAGCTGTTGCCCGGACCTCCTTCTCTTTTCCTGAACTTGACTAGTTGGGTAATTAGACCATTTACTGACCTTATTCCAGTTTCTGCCATATTCTTCTCCAAGGCCTAACTCGGGCCCCTGCAACCCCTGTGGTTCAAGTGGCCCCCACCCTTCAGGTGGTCCCCCCAAAAATCTAAAGCCAATGGGTTATGGAGGGGACCCTTGTGACATTCTGCTGCTGTGGCATCATCTTGCGTTAAGCATTGGATTATTCCTCTTCCAGCAGCAGCCTGTCCATAGGGGCCATGCCCCCTCACCTTTTATCACTTAAGAAGAGTGTCTGCCAAGCTTAGCAAAGGTCCGCCTGACAGACACTCTTTATTTTCAGGTCAGGCAACCAGGGCCAAGACATGCGCTAAATCCGCAGGCTCCTGGCTGCCTGAGCTAAACTTTACTGGGCTGTTAGCGTGACCTCCTCAGCTCAGCAAAGGTCCTTGAGGCCCACCCCCTCGTGACGAGGGGAAGGGTCACTCATTGCCTCAGACCTGGGCGATACAGTTTTAAGCCCTGAAGTGCCCAGGGCTGAGTGTCAATCTGTGACACCTTGTCACAGAGTGGGGTGGGGTCAGCAGTCTCACTGACCCCATCCCACTCTGTGATGAGATTGGGACTGTTGCCTTCCTTCGTTGGCTGACCTAAGGTCAGCCAACGAGGGAAGGCAGCAGTCCTAACCCTTCCGGGACCTCTGAGGCTTGGGACTGCTGCCTTCCCTCATTGGCTGACCTAAGATTAACCAATGAGCGACGGCAGCAGTCTCAACCCTCCTGGGACGTCCGAGGCAAAGCTGCTGGTAAGTGTGATTTTATTTTTCCAAATAATGTTTGGTGCGTGCATGTGTGAATGTTTGAATATTTGGTAATGAGTGTTGTGAATGGATGTGTGTGCATGTATGTGTGTGTGAATGCATGGGTGTGAGTGAGTGTGTATGTGTGCATGTGTGTCCCGTATGCGCAGCTCCCTCCTAAAATTACTAGCCACCCATGCCTCCTGGTTCTTGTTCTTCCCTTCTTCCCTACTCTGAACCACTCAAATTTGACCCATACTGTCCTGATCCAGTTAAGCAATGCCTGGGGGCGGTCTTGTATTTATGCAAGCTTCCTTTCATAAATAAGCAGGATTGGTCATTAATTCTCAAAAGTTGATTCTGCGAATAAGGATTATAACTAACAGTACATTCTGGACCCAGTAGCTCACTTGTGAAGTTTGGCAGGGGAGTGTAAGGGATGACCAATAATTTACATTCATATTGCGATATCAATACTTCATATGGATTATTGTTTAGTGTCGGTACACCTCTTTCTGTGTCACAACTTTTTTCCTATCCTGGGCTGTCCATTCTGATATATTAATGGTTGGTGGTCCCTAAAAGGGGCTAGGGAGGTACCTGTTTGGATTCTCTCCTGAGGGTATATCTGTTTCCAACCTCCAGGACTGAACACACCTGAGTAAGTAATTGGGACCAGGCTACAATAAAGACAAAAATCAGTTCCTCCGAACAGAGTCTTACCATATTGTGCTTGCAAAATGAAGGCACAGAAGTAAATCTGAGTTTACTTGAAGCAGTTTGAGTTGCTTGAGGCAACTTAGGTAAAATGTTTGAAGAGAGTGCCCTTCGGTATGGTGTTTTCACTTCATTAAAGTCAATAGCTAAGATCCTCCTGTTGCCCAAACAATCCTCTCAAAACTGGAGGTGGAATGCTTTAGTTATAGTCCATGGAGCAGCTTCTAACTTAGAAGCTGCTTATTAGGTTCTCTCAAGACTGGGAGACCAACTCTCCCCATCCCAAGCCCTTCCTGCTTAAGTTGTTCTCGTATTAACCTTGTCCAGCCGCCAGTGCTGAGAAAAGAGGAGGGTACATACCCTAAGCTCACCCTTGTGGTCAAACCAGAGGGCAGGCCTCAAGATTAAATACTCATCTTATATAGGCTGCCCTTGTCACAGTCAATAAAGTCCCTTCAGGGCTTTCACTGCTCTCCACTAAAGTACTCAGGTTAAAGTCCATTATTCGGTCAACTTCACTAGAGTACTTTATTACATCCCCATGGAGACAACCAGCCTTAACCAAGAGAGTTAAGCATTTCCTAGCATTCGTTAAGGAAAGTTTCAATTCTATTAAGTACATGGAGGCGAGGATTATGCTCAAACTTTCTATCCTTTATTTATCTCCAGCAGACTTCAACATGTAGATGACAAACTACCTTTACTAGAAAACCACGGGAAAGGAACCACAAAAACTTTGAGGCAATCACAGTCTCTCTAGTCCCTTGTAACGAGCCACTCCTCCTGACACTTCCTCTTTCGTTCTCGCAACATGCAGCATTCCCAGTGACTTCTTTATTCTCCTTTAGTGCTGTCTGAACCTGAAATACAAACACATCTGAGCTTGATATGCCAAACCTGAAAATCAGTTAACATACCGGAAAAAATATTCCCTAATACACTCTTCTACATCATCATTCTAAGAGAGAATCAAGCATAGAAAAAACACTGACAACTTATACCTTACGATGCAACTCTGCTAATGAACTGATGGAATCGTGCCCTGATTACATTCATAGAAGGGTGGGCTGTATCCCCAGGAACCATGGGTGGGAATAATCCTCGCATCCATGTCCTTAATAGAATTGAAACTTTCCTTTACGAATTCTAGACATTTTTTCATTCTATGTCAGGACCGGAAGCGAGGATTATGCTCGTTCAAAGCTTGCCAACCACCAAAGACGCCATATCCAAAACTGGCTTAAAACAAACCCATTTGAACTTGGAGTCCGAAGACCATTCAGCTGCGTTAAGAATATCCTCTAAACAAGCACCCAAAGTGAACACCTTCAAGGCCATTGCACCTCTCACGGAGTGAGAGCCAAATTATGAGACATCAATGCCAGTTTCCTGCATGATCCAACAGATCCATCTTGCAACTGTCAAAGAAGACACTACTTTGAATGGTTTCTTGAGAGATATCAACAGTTGTCTCTCCCCCCGGAGGCCGAAATTCTTCCGTCATACTCTCATAAGCTTTCAAACATCTAACCACACACAATTTAGGTGACCTATCAAAAGCCGGGTCGGAAGTCACCCAGGAATTGGATTTTGTCCTACAGGAAATGTGAAACGTCATGTCTTCCGGGGCAAACACCCTGCCTGTCACGTCAAGAGCCTGTACATCTGAAACCCTGTGGCAGGAGATCAACCATAGTAACATAGCCAACTTACCAGAGATCTGTTTACAAGATAGAAAAGCATTTTGTGGCAAAGATTTAAAGAGGCGTAAGACCTGGTTAACGTCCCAAAAAATGAATACCTTGGTTCTGGTGGCAAGGAGAGGCAAATGACTCTCATCAATTTACAAACCAACAGGTGCTCACCTACCTGATGACCCTGAATCTGGACATGGACTGCCAAGATAGCCGACCTGAAGGTGTTTACTGTCCTATAGGCCAGACCTTGTGAAGCCAGAGACACCAGGAAATTTAAGATCTGGACAATGTCAGACCCCAGGGAATCACAACCTTTTTGTACACACCAACAAAATCATCTTGACCATGCTGATTTATATCGTTTGTTGGTACTGTCGGGCCATGCTACGGCCAGCATCCTTTCAGCTTCCCCTGAAAGTCCATCTTTCCCTGTAAATCCTTCACACCAGGAGCGGTAACTGCCCTTGAAGGACTAATGGCTGAGGATTCCCTAGAGGGTCCCGAAGGAGATCCGGAGGGTGGGGTAGACTGATTGGAAAATCCCAAGAAAGTTCCAGAAGAACTGGAAACTAAACTTGCAACCTCCAGTACGGCGTGATGAGGACTACCCCAGCCTGTTGATGCTGCACTCGAGTTGACAGTCTCATGATCATCACAAAGGGAGGGCAGGGGTACCCCTGTTCCCTTGACCAGTCCTGTAAGAAGGCATCCATTGCCAGAGGATCCGGCTTCCAAATGAAGTACCAATCCACCTGATGGTCCAAGTGAGATGCAAAAAGGTCCACTGTGAATGGACCCCACTGATTTTCAATCTGTTTAAAAATGTGTAGATCCAGTTGCCACAGGCTCATATTGGACCATTCTCTTAAGCATCTGTATGCTACTTCATTGGAGACTCCCGGTAGGTACTCCACTGTGCCCGATATGCTGTTGGAGAGGCAAAACGTCCAGAACTTCTTGCTAAAATTCGTCAGAAGTTTTGATCAGGGACCTCCCAGGTGATTGATATATTGAACCGCTGACATATTGTCAATCTTTAGGAGGACACAGCAATTCACCCTTTCTTTGGTCCAGCATTGGACTGCAAAGGAACCTGCCATTAGTTCCAGGCAGTTGATGTGGAGCTGTTGCTCTGCTGTGGACCACTTTCCTCCTGTGAAAGAGTCCCTGCATCGAGCCCCCCCATCCGGATTTGCTGGCATCTGACTTTATAACAATATCTGGATTGGAGACAAAAAATGTCTCTGCCACTCCATGTGGGCTAGCCACTAGCGCATCACCTCCCAGACCTCCTTCGTCAGAGGCACCTGCTCTGAATGTTGAAGCCCCCTGCGAAGGTGAAAGGTCCTGAGCCTCTGAAGGGCCCTGTAATGCAATAGGCCTGTGAAGATTGCCTGTATGGAGAATGATGGGAGTCCTACTACCTGAGCCACCTGACACAGTGGCATCGATGGACAGGCCAGGGTGCGTTACAACTCTCTTCAAATTTTCGTCATCTTCCGAGAGGGGAGACTGAGTGTCTTGTCTGTGGAGTTGATGCCGAACTCTAGGAATATCGTCTGTTTGGACGGGGTCAGAAGGAATTTTTGCTTGTTTGTGATGAACCTCAAGCTTTACAGCAGATGAATGGTCGTCCGCAATTGATCTTGCAGTCTGACCGGACACTGATTCATAATGGGAGGGATGGGCGGAAAACGAAGCGAGGAGGCTGAATGTAATGATTGCATATTTTATTTTCTAACAGATCCAGGTTGTTGTTTGGATGGTTAATTATCAAAGAAATCTTCTTTTCTCAATATCTCCCTTTCTTCTTTCTCCTTTCAGGTCATCTACTTCGCCAAAGAGGGTATCACCAGCAGGCTCAAAGTAAAAGGAGAAGAAGGACACGGTAAGTACATATTCTTCTGTCTGAACTGGTCAGGATAGGTACCTTCATCACACCCATGAAATCATGCAGGCTCGGCTTTATTGTGATATAAGGTCTTAACTAAAAAAAAAGAAGAATGATGGGAAAGAGGAACCTTCAAATATTATTCTTATAATTGTTCCCTGTTTCTATCTGGAATTCTATTCCTTAGAACAACTCTTGGGCATATTGTAACCCTTTCAAATTATTGTTGGCGTTTTATATAGGTAGTTTCGCCTTTTCTGAGTACCACCCTTCTGCCTTACTACATTGTTCCTCTGGCAGTTCATATACACAAAAAAAAATATTCAAGGATTATTTCTCGGGACGTCTGAGAGTCGAGTCAGCGTATTGCACATGTGGGCATATATGGGCCCTGGGTATGGGTCAGCGCTGCTGTGTCATACAACAACAACAACAACAAAAAAAGTAAAAGAAAGAAATATCAAAGAATGCTCCAGTCCCTTTTCTCAATCAACACGAACCTCCCCCATTCAGGTTTTCCCCTGTACCGCGTCTACCGCAACTCTCCTGAGTTTCGTCTTCAGAGCGTCCCCCGTTGGTGTCCACCACTCCTGGGGCGCCGCGTCCCGCGCCTTCGGATCTGGACTCGCCTGGATAGTTTCCTCTGAAATCCTCCAGCCACTCGTACACGGCCTCCATGTTCTCCGTGTCTTCCGGGTTCCTCGCGCTGCACCTCAGATCCTCCTCTTCTCTTGATCCGTGATTGGCGGTCTCCTTTTCTCCTTCCTGGAAACTCCTCGATTGGCTCTCCAATTCCTCCGCTCCTCCTTCCGCCTGCGTAGCACAATGATAGTCCGCTTTTAATTTTCTGATTTGTGTTTCTTTTTTTCTTTTTCTCCAGATGCCTAGAGATCGACGGGACGGCATTGAGAGAGACAACGATTGATCTGGAGGTAAGAAGGGGGGGTACCTCCTCGGGGTCTCCCTTACTTTCCTCACATTTATGTGGAGGAAATCGTTCAAAAAGATAATCAGTTGGAAGCCTTGGGCACGGAGGGACTCCATTGCTGGCTTGAGCACCTTGATAAAACACCACGGTGCCGATGAGAGGCCGTAAGGCAGAGTTTGGAACTCAAATACCTGACTGCGCCACAGGAATTGCAGAAATCTGCGATGAGGCGCTAAAATGGGAACAGTCAAATACGTATCTTTGAGGTCGAGGCGAACCATCAAGTCTTTCAGTTGCAGTAGGTCGTGAAGCAAATAGATGCCTTCCATTTTGAAGTGACGGTAACCCAGCCAGCAGTTGATCCCCCTGAGGTTGATCACAGGACGCTGACCGCCATCCTGTTTTTCCACCAAGATGTTGCTTAGAAACCCCCTCTGGTGGAGCGAAGATGGGATAATTTCACCTTTGCGTAACAAATCCCTCACCTCCAGGGCACATTGGGTCCCGGAAAAAATTAGTGGACGTCGATGGTAATGTTGTACTGGGGAATCATAGAACTCTATATGGAACCCTTGAACCGTCTGCAGGACCTCGAGTCCGAGGTCAGCCTTTCTCAGTTGTGGAGGAACAGCGCCAACCAACATCCAGGAAAGGCCAGAGAGTTCGCGGCAGAGGCTCCTCCAGAGGCCAAATTCATGGCAATCAAGTGAGTGTTTAATCTTCTTCCCAACAAAAGGTCGGAGGTTTAAAAAATTTCCTCAGTTTTCTTTTGTTCTTGCAATGCTGGCAACTTGTTTCTGCCTATTGCAATGGTTGTTTGTTAAAGCTTTTTTTTTGAGGGGGCATAAACAATCGGAGGGTGAAGGTTGGGAACTAGTACCTGTATTATAACACTAGCAGCGGCCAGACGCTAGGGGAGAATCAACAGATGCCAGATTCCGAGAGCAGGCTGAGGTGGTGCTGAGTGATGCTGAGGTGGTAGTGGTGGTGGTGGTGAGTGTTGCGGAGATGATGCTGAGGTGATGCTGAATGATACTCCGGTCTTGCTGAGTGATACTGCTGTGGTGCTGAGTGATGCTGTGGTGGTGCTGAGTGATATTGTCTTGGCGTTGAGTGATGCTGTGGTGGTGCTGAGTGATATTGTCTTGGCGCCGAGTGATGCTGTGGTGGCCCTGAGTGATGCTGTGGTGGCCCTGAGTGATGCTGTGGTGGTGCTGAATGATGCTGTGGTGGTGCTGAATGATGCTGTGGTGGTGCTGAGCGATGCTGTGGTGGTGCTGAGCGATGCTGTGGTGGCCCTGAATGATGCTGTGGTGGTGCTGAATGATGCTGTGGTGGTGCTGAACGATGCTGTGGTGGTGCTGAGCGATGCTGTGGTGGTGCTGAGCGATGCTGTGGTGGCGCTGAGTGATGCTGTGGCGGCGCTGAGTGATGCTGTGGCGGCGCTGAGTGATGCTGTGGCGGCGCTGAGTGATGCTGTGGCGGCGCTGAGTGATGCTGTGGCAGCCCTGAGTGATGCTGTGGCGGCCCTGAGTGATGCTGTGGTGGCGCTGAGTGATGCTGTGGTGGCGCTGAGTGATGCTGTGGTGGCGCTGAGTGATGCTGTGGTGGCGCTGAGTGATGCTGTGGTGGCGCTGAGTGATGCTGTGGTGGCGCTGAGTGATGCTGTGGTGGCGCTGAGTGATGCTGTGGTGGCGCTGAGTGATGCTGTGGTGGCGCTGAGTGATGCTGTGGTGGCGCTGAGCGATGCTGTTGTGGTGCTGAGCGATGCTGTGGTGGTGCTGAGCGATGCTGTGGTGGTGCTGAGCGATGCTGTGGTGGTGCTGAGCGATGCTGTGGTGGTGCTGAGTCATCCTGTGGTGGTGCTGAGTGATGCAGTGTTGGCCCTGAGTGATGATGTGGTGTCGCTGAGTGAAGCTATGGTGGTGCTGAGTGATGCTGTGGTGGCGCGGAGTGATGTTGTGGTGCTGCTGAGTAATGCTGTGGTGGCGCTGAGTGATGCTGTTGTGGCGCTAAGTGATGCTGTGGTTTTGCTGAGTAATGCTGTGGTTGCACTGAGTGATGCTGTGGTTGCACTGAATGATGCTGTGATGGCGTTGAGTGATGCTGTGATGGCGTTGAGAGATGTTGTGTTGGTGCTGAGTGATGCTGTGCTGGCTCTGATTGATGCTGTGCTGTCTCTGATTGATGCTGTGGTTGCGCTGAGTGATGCGGTGGTGATGCTGAGTGATGCTGTGGTGATGCTGAGTGATGCTGTGGTGTTGCCGAGTGAGAGATAGAGTGAAGATATAATGCCCAATTAGAGAGGGTGGTGAGAGAGAAAGAGAGAGAAAGGGTGTACATAGAATAAAGAGTGGAGCGGGATAGAGAGAGATAAAGAAGGGGAGAGAGAGTGAATGAAGGAGTTTGAAAGAGAAACAGATAAAGGGGTGAGAGAATGAAAGGCTAAAAAAGATAGAGAGGGGAGAGTTAATTAAGTAGAGAGAGAATTAGAGAGGGGAGAGAGAGAGAAGGAGAGAGACAATAAGAGTGGGGGGTGTGGAGTTTAAATAGAGTGAAGAAGTGACGCGGAAAAAGTAACCTTAAATATAGCTTTGTGCTTTGCGCGAATAAATATTTTTAAAAAAACAGAGTGAGACAAAAATACAATGAAAACAGTGAAATCTGCTGCGAAAGGAGTGCTGATACGCGTTCCCACGGCGGCAGAGACAATTAACAAAGCACAAATATTACAGTTTCAGCGAACGCATTTAACATTTTACAAAGCAAATAAAGAACAAGAGCACTTATCTGCCTGCTGGAGGAGGAAAGAAAGAGAAAGTGTCAGGAGGAGCAGCTCGTTATATTGGACTAGAGAGACTGTGATTGGCTCAAGGTTTTTGTGGTTCCATTTCCATGGGTTTCTGGGAAAGATAGTGTATCTACATGTTGAAGTCTGCTGGAGACAAATAAAGGATAGAAAGTTTGAGCATAATCCTCGCCTCTGGTCCTGACATACAATCCTCTTTGAGTGGAGCTACCGTTGAGGTTTGCTTTCCCTCTCCAATAGTTCATCCATTCAGGGTCCATAAACCCATGTGGACCTCTGGAAACTTCGAGTGGGCAGGTCAGAAAACTCCAGCGGAACTACACAACTATGAAGGTGCGAACCTGTGGAAGCTACTGTGGTCCATCAGGTATTTTGATTAACTCTATGCTCTGGGGGCAAGAAAGCAAAAGAGACACAAATGATGGATGGAATGCAGAAGAAATCAAACATTCACCCCCAGTCACGAGATCTGGGTTAAATCCATCATTCTTTTGCTCACCATGCCACCCAGTTTAGACCCAGCCATATGCAAATCAGTCTCTCCCAGAAATTAACCTGTGTGCCAGTCATTTCACTCCAACATCTGTTAATGGCTCCAAGGAGAGTAAAAGTTTCAAAGGAAAGGCCTTTTAAGGCATCATGAACAGTACTAATATCTGGCATCCTCGAGTGAAAAGAGTCCTGGATAACCAGCACAGTCCTTTACGTTCATACCCCAAAGTGCAGTTGCAGTACTCTCTGAAATCATTCGAAAAGGATTTGGCCTGTATTTCATGTTTGGACTCTGCTTTGTATTTGAGCACCTGGGGATGACCCTTTGGGAGCGATAGTGTCAGGATTCTTCCATCCAGATGTTAGATTGCACTCACCAGGGCCCTGTGGGGGTTCAGATGTTACACCAGAATATGACAGTACTCTTTAAACACCTTGCATTCATAGCTCCACATCACATCCCAGTCCAGTCTTCCGAACCATCTTCCTGAGGTGTAATTGTCCTTGTAGTTCTTTCTGGCTCCAAACCCTGCCCCAGTTATGCACTGGTAGTGGTGCTCTATTTTCTGTCTTGATTCCAGCATCACATGGCATTTTGACCTTTTATACCTGCCTTCTGGACTTTTCACTCTCTTATCTCCAATCTGTACTTTGTGCTTGGGTTTCCTGTCTTGTGCCTCTTGGTGTGTCGATGGTCTTTCTCTTTACCAGTTCCAGTCAGCCTATCCTTCATGGTGGTTCCCTGATTCGCTACACCTTGTTTAATCCGTGTACCAGGCTTTATCCCTTCCATGTGCTCCTCCTCAGAGCTTCCAGCTATTTCTGTCCTGTGAGCCCAGAGTGCAGTGGATCGTAACTGACTTGGTTGTTGAGTCTTCTTGGGCTGTGTTGCGTTCCTACTGTTTCTTACCAGGCTTGCTTTTTGTTTTGATTCTTATTTTCCTTTCTCCCTGTTTCTGTGATCGTAATTGTTCTTAGTCTTGTCCGCACTCTTTCAGATCGGTCGTGTTCCGTGTAAACTCCTTGCCTTATGTTCGGTGTATTCCAGTGTTGAGCCTGACCTTGATTCTATTCCTACTTTTCCGAGCCCAGTTCCTGTTTTTATGTACCCTTTGTTTCCTATTCTTTTTATGCTACTCTATTTATTGTGTTTGCTATTATGGTGTCAATTAGATTCCAAGGCTGACTGTCTCCCAAACTCTGCGAGTTTAATCTGCTCCATGCTTTCTTGTAAGATCCTTACATCTCATAGAGCGATCACTATCCAAGGAGTATACAAACCATCATTTGTGATAATTTGTCTGTCGTCTCCCTTGTTTCCTTTGTTGAAGTATTTGTGTTATCGTATAGTTTCCCTTTAAAGGCTTTCAGTTTCCTGATCACAACCTGTCCTTGCCTACTCCAGTCCTCAGCTTCAGTCCTTGCTTCCTTCCCAATCCTCAGGTACTTACTTATATGATTTAACCCTTCTTTAGAAATCCCTGTACCTTACAGACACCACACAGCCCCCTAAGCCAGTTTTGTTCTGAACTCACCCTGCAAGTCCCCTGACAATTCACGGCATAGGTGTCCAATTATGTCCCCTGCTGACAGCCCCGCCCCTCTTATGCTCCCTCAATTTACAGTAAGGATTATACAGGCAACGGAAACACAAAAACTGATGTTTGGCAGCACATATCAAGTTTTAGCTGAAGTAGGCCTACTTTTTGACATTAAATGTTTTTTGCAAGAGGAGTGTCTCAAAGTTGAACAAAGGGTTAAATTGCTAATGTGAGCAACATGCTTAATGGCAGATACTTTGATATCACTCTACCCACAGAAACATTTTCAGGTGACAAAACAAAATTACTCTTCACTATAAGTTATTGCCTTCAAGGTGTCTGCCTCAGAACAAGCCCATGCAGCTAAACTGCAGTTGATGAGCGAAGGTCAGAGAAAGATGGGCCTCCATAGCCCTGTTCATCTTTTCAGTAGAGAGTGATCCCTGGAGAGTTAGGGGCAAAGAGAAGAAGATTGTGTGTGAACTCGATCGATGTCACAACCAGTGGTGTAAGGAAACCTTAGGGCCCTCCCCTGCAAGAGATGGTGAGGGGGCCCATGGCAATACCAATACAATCGAGCTGAAAAGCTGAGGGGCTCCCTCTCTATGTATAGATGACTGCCCCCCCCCCGCGCACCGCGGGGGCTGCATAGGTGTCCATTATGCCCCTGCTCACAACTGTTACCCCTGACTTCTTGCCTCCTGCTACCCCCAGACTGCCCTCGCGACCCCTGACCTCAGACTGCAAAGGAAGCACCAGGAACAGAAAAAACAAGACTTTTTTTTGTGAAAATAAAAACAGCTTTGGAATGTTTTAACAGCAGCCACTCAGGCTGCACTCGATGGGACAGGCTACAGTTGAAACCTGCAACTGTTTCAACTTGTCCGATCAACTAAGGTTTTGCCTAGCAACACACTCTTCAAGGCCTCCCTGGGCCCAGACTCCACCAGGCAGGAACATAATTCATCTGCGGGCTCTGGGTTTCGGTGCGTTTTTCTGGCCTGAACAGCATTTAGGAGTTACGAGGACTTGTGTAGTAGTAGTACCAGCTTTCCTGTGTTGCTGGCAGAGGTGTAACCTTTGGCGCCCTGCTAGGTGTCACGCATCATGGGTTAGACTAAGGCAAATTTGTCAGTCATCCAGCATCCCCGCACTTACCCTAAATTTGACGTTAAGTGAAGTGGTGTTAACTACCTTAAGTGATTGCTCAAGACACTTTCGAGTTGAAATCATGCTGGAAGAGCTCTCATTTGTTAAATTTACCCTGTGCTGACTCTAGGTTAGCCTTTAGCTAAAGCCTCAGGCTGGGATTTGCAAAGGGTTTATTGTCATGGAGCATAGAGCCACATTAGATTCTTATTTTTTGTTCTTTTTTTCCAACTTTATTTTTCATTTTGTCATATTGGATTCTTAAAATGAAAGAAAGGAGGATGGGCTAGTTATCAATGTGCAATGAGGAAATATATTTAACTGTGTGCCTTCCACAGCCCTGGACTTCAATGAGAGTGAGCTAGTGAAGGTCCTGGGTGCCAGCATGAGGTTGCAAAATCCAGACCCCGCATCCCAGCAGTCATTGAGGGTGTACTGGTTACTGGCAAGCAGCAGCAAAGACGACTGAGCAAGTACCTACTTCGAGCAGACTACCTAGAGGGTCCATTATATTTACTTGCATTAGGACCCAGAGTTCCCCCTGCTACATCACTGTCCATGCTGCTGCAAAGACTCACTATTCATGTTCCCTTAACAATAGGTTGAGTAACAAGACTAGGTGTCTAGCGCCAAGACACCTCAGGGTAGACACGCGCTTTATACATTATATAACATAACATTATAAGACTTGCTAAGCTGCGGTATAAATATACCACCCAGACACTGTTGTTTTCTTTGCACCAATTGTGTTGTCCTTGCCTTGGGACACTTGCCCCCTTACCCTGAGGGCACTTACCTCTGCCTCCTATCATGTGAGTGAGAGACATCACTAAAAAGGCTTTTTCCACTCTAACGCATTTCGATTCACATTGGAGCTTTGGATCCACCTCAGTGACACATTCTGACCTCCATATTCACTCTCACGGTTAGGGACCAAGGCTGACACACGAAAAGCGAAACGTTCCTCCGCAGGAATCTCCCAGTGGTAGACGGAGAGTAAGAGACTGAAGTATGTCTCACTATGTGAGTGAGGGCTTGCATTCCTTCAAGAGTACTCTCTCCATTTAGCAACATACAATGACCTCTCCACAGGATAATAAAGGAGGCGCCAGCACTCAGAAGTTGTGGTGAGTGTTTATTTTATTTTCAACTACCAGATCAATGTGTTTTACTTTATTTATTATTTATTTTAAAAGTCTTATATAGTGCAAACATAATCCAAGGCGGTATCATAGCGCTTTTACACACGTATGGGAGAGCAGAATCATAAGGAAAACAAATATAACTCCCAAGATATGGGAGAGATCCACGCAAACAATAGTTACAAATGGATACAGTAGTACAGACACAATAACCATAGGTAATACAATCATCAAAACAATGACAGCAAGCAGCAGTCATGAGAGTAATTGTCGACAAGAGAGGTACGGTTCAAAGATCAACAAGGACTGTGGATATGCAGAAGCACCCAAGTGGCATGTGCCTTTAAACCCCCCCCCCCCCCCAAAAAAAATCCTCTACCATAAACAACCCTAGTCAGGTGCTCGCCAGCATGCTGAAACATTCACAAAGTATACATTAGGGACACTCCAATTATTTTAACACAACTAAATCGAATGGGCTCCAAAGTCCCAGACTGCAAGTGTGACGGTTATGTGAGTAAAAGGATGTAGGTTAGAGGACTTTCATATATACTTCAGCATTGCTACTGTTTGAAGGCTATTTCTGGACCATACTTTTATTCTTGTGATGGTAATCAAATCTCACAATAATTTCCCAGAGGAGGGATGGATGTTTTTGAGAGTGTGTGATTTTGTGTGTCTGGTATGGATCTGAGAATAGTGTAGGGTTTGTTATGATGAAATAATATGGTTTTATTGTATAAATGAAATAATAATGTTATATGCATAGAATAATGATTTTTATATGCAAAGAAAGGAGTTTCAAGAAAAAATATAGCCAATGAAATAAAATGCATTGAAGATATTGGTGTGACAATGGTTACTGACGATCAATTCCGTGTAAGACTTATACAGGCTAGTTGGAAATTATTGCTATTTGGTGTGCTATGTCCCCAGCTCCCGAGCCTCTAAATTGTATTGGAGGTAGGGTGACCAACTGGCATGGGTGCAAATTCAGGACGGTGAGTGTAAAAAATTCAGGACAAAGGGTCAAAATTCAGGACAAAAATTCAGGACAGGAGGTCAAAATTCAGGACAAAACT
Source organism: Calotriton arnoldi (assembly GCA_963921515.1). Lineage (NCBI taxonomy): Eukaryota > Metazoa > Chordata > Amphibia > Caudata > Salamandridae > Calotriton > Calotriton arnoldi. Next base: position 43,356 of record CAWUFW010001726.1, read on the forward strand.
TCGGGACAAAAGGTAAGTTTACAGACACGTCAGAGGAGGTCGCGCAATAGTATATAAGTAAGTAAATAGACATCCACTTAAGTACAAGTCAAAATAAGTTTATATTAGGTTGAGCCAATTGTGCACTTCACAGTTTTTCAGTATGCCCGAATCTTGATACCTTAGATGATTCAAAACTCGCACACCGCTCCAGCAGGTACATTAGTCACTAGACAATGGTGAACCACACCTGAATATAAGTGAGGCCGCTTTTATTGTTGATTGAAAACTACTGGATATACAAGGAACTTTGCAGTGCCAGCCCCCAGTAACAAAACCGCCCCCCCTTTCCAGCTTCCCAGGGAAACACCCGATGCCCAGTCCAGCCAGTCCGGCCTTGCTACCACCCTCCAATGGTGCCCCTCATCTTCACATAGACCGTCTCTCATGCGTATTTAATTTCTTTTATAGTGTTACTCGTCCCAAGTATGTAGGGCAGGGTGTCGGAGTGCGTTACATCACACACACATTATATAGAGACAATGACTCATATAAACATGAAAGTCAATGTATAGGAAATGTTACTTAAGATAATGGGTGCTACAAGGTGTAATCATTCTTTTATCTATCATTCAGTCTTTCTCCATTCATTCTGTCCATCCATCTGTGTGCCCATCTATATCCAAACATTCAACCATTTGCAAACCTATCCACCATGTATCCTTCCATCCATAATTTCACTCATCCATCCCTCCATCCACCCTTTCACTCATCCATCCATTATTCATCCATCTACCCTTTCACCCCATCCATCCGTACACTCATCCATCCACCCAATCATCTATTCACTCATCCATCCAGCCATTTACCCTTTCACCCATCCAGCCATCCTTTCACTTACTCATCCATCCACCCAGTCCCTTATCCTTCCACCCATTCACCCTTTCAGTCATTCATCCTCCCTTTCTCTCTCCATCCCCCTTTCACTTATCCATCCATCCTTCCACCCACCCATCTAATCATCCATTCATGAATCCATCCATTGACCCTATTACTTATCCATCCTTTCACTCGTCCATCTATCCGTTCTCTCATCCATCCACCCTTTCACTTCTTCACTCATCTATCCATCCTTTTGTCCATCTACCCCCCTTTCACTCACTCATCAATCCTTACATCCACCCTTTCACTCATCCATCCACCCTTTCACTTATCAATTCATCAATCCATCCATCCTTTTACTCATCCATCCACCCATTCACTCACCCATCATCTACCCTTTCACTCATCATCCATCCTTTCACTCACCCATCCACCCTTTTACCCATCCATCTACCCTTCCACCCATCTACCCTTCCACCCATCTATTTACCTTTTCTCTCATCCATCCATTCTTTCTTTCATTATCTATCCATTCACCCTTTCATTCATCCTTTCACTAATCCATCCAGCCATTCACACATTCCTTCACTTATTTACTCACCCACCTTTTCACATTAAGAGCTGAGCCTTTGTCAGCAGAGTTGCAGACAGAGGAGGCCCATCAAGAACTTCACCTTGCTGTAGTTCCTAAAGCAAGGGTTGGGGTGGGGTGGGGGAGGGTTCACTATGCCCCTGCACATAGGCAATCTGAAAACTTAGAATTCATGAGTCATGCATGATGCACAGTGCCAGGACGTGATGTGACATGGTGTTGTTTCCAGGGCTTTAAGTGGGGTAAAAAAAAACTGGGGGGTCTCTTCAAAGGGGGTGAGATGTAATTAAGGGCGTGGCTTAAAACATCTAGGCTAAAAATATGTGCTTAGCATAGTGTTCCGCCCGACTGGTATTATGTTGTTTCTGTCATTGCATCCAGATATATAATACAGCAAGTAGCATGACACCAACAACAAGCCAGGACTATTGGCTTTGTCAATGGCTGTTAGTTGCTTAAAATAAAAAAGCAGCAACCATGGCTTTGTTGAATGTAATATTGATAATGCGTCAGTTCTAAAATGATGAGACAGTGAAAGAACTATAACCCGTTCTTTTTAACTTGTTTCACAGGCTTCTTTATATAAACTGTTTTCTCACTTTGCAGCATGGGCTTTTTACCTTTTATCCATCTAACAGAATGCCCTGCTGTACACTGAGGCAGGAGGAGGCCACCACATGCTTTAACAGCCCATACTGTCCATTGTCATTCTGTATGTGGCAATCAGCTGGCATACAGAATGACAATGGGCGGGGTGGGGCTGCTCTTGTGCTCTAGGAGGAGTGCGAGGCGGCCCCATCAGGGGGCTGAGGCTTCTCGCAGGGGAGCAGTGCTGCTCCCTGTAATGGCCATAATTACGGACAAAAGGCGTCCATAAAAGGGATCCTCACGGACAACGGACGTGAGGTCCAAATTACGGACAGTCCGTGAAATTTACGAGCCCCTCTGGGAAATTCCTCTTATCGCTCCCTTTTACTTTGATATATTATAATTATTACATATATACCATCGGGGCTGCTACCATGTCACAGATGCAGCCATCACATACCCGGGGCTCCCGTCCTTTGCCAGATGGCCTTATGATGCTGTCCAATGATAGCCCCCATTGTCCATTTAAACCCCCACCAAATGGCAGCCTCAGCCCCACGTAAAAAGTTACAGCTATGATTAGAAGGTTCTTTGGAGCACAGAGGTCAGCACCTGCTGTAGCACTGCACACTTCAATCATGGTCATGGAATGGCAGCAGCAGTGCAAACTTTCACCACCACAAACTGATATACAAAACGGGCAGTGGTGGTGCAAACATTCATGCTTGGACTTGGGCTGGCACAATTCTGTCGAAGCCCGTCTTAGTTTCCTCCCACAGTAGAAAATACTCAGTGCCACATAGTTACAACCGACAACACTGTTTGGGAAACAATATAAGCAAATTTCTTCACACACCTTAAAAATATATGAGCTCTTAGAAACAATATTAGCAAACTGTCTCAAACACCTTGAATGAGATAACATTTTCTTGAGAAATCAAAATAATTTCACACTTGTACCACTTACAAAATCTTATTCTATAGACACACAAGAGTGATGCATAAACATTCTTGGGTGTTTGAAATAATGTCAGCGTGGTGCTCAGTCAAACACTGCTTGGTACTGCTATTATCATGATGCGCAACATAACTGCAGCCAGCGGTGCTGATTGACTAAAACAGGGCTTAGAAAAATGTGCTAACCTTGTAGCTTACACATTCCAGCGTCAGAGTCACTCATATAGGCAAACATTTTGATGCCAATATCACAATGCAGAGTTAGGCATCTGTTGCATCCAAGATGAAGAATAAAGTGGACACAAGAACTGAAAGCAGGAGGATTTTATTCCCAGTCCATACTTCTCGCCTCGTACATACATAATGCCCCCCAACTGTAAAAACGGACAAATCCCGAACGCTCAGCCATGAACATTCTGAGCACGAGACCATGGTCATAGTTATGCAGGGAAGGAGGTGGGGAAGGGAGGGAGGAAAGGGAAAGATGGAAGGGTGAAAATACAGCAAATATGCACATAAAGATATAACACATTTCCCTTCTTAACAAAAATTGAATAAAGAAGGATTAATCATCAAATAATACTTTCCTTGATGGAATTCTATACCTAGGAGCAATTCTCACCCGGTTAGCTATGGAGTCCTCATCAATTTCTACCAGACTTTCAGAGACAACTGAGCTTTCTTCAGCCCTTGGTTCCACAATACTTTTTCATACAGCTTAGAACAGTCTTCATTACCCTGTGAGTTCTCCTCAACCAAAAACCTACTGCCCACTTCACTGGGTATATCCATGAAATCATGTTCTGTGCCATTTCCACATTCCCCAGAATTTTTGTACCTCCATCAAATGTACACTTAGACAACCTCTTCATACTCCAACATCTGCCATCTCTTGTGATAACACTTCTCTTTTTGGTTTTAATCACTTGGATGGGTTCAGAAAATTTGCTCAAACCTTTACACATCCTTCTGCCCCTCCTAATTCTCACAAAATCACCTGCAGCAATGCTACAAGGAGCAACTTTGTATGCCATGTCATATTGTCTCTTAGACACACATTGCTTGTCACTGACTTTCTTTCTGATAATGCTTGTTCATAACTTTGTGCTTGGAGAATTTGAGTTTGAACCACGAAGGACAAATAAGAGAAGTGGGTTGTCTACCTCTCAAAAACATGAAAGGAGATACACCTGTGAATGCATGGGGCGTGATTCTATACGCACACAACTTTTCACGAACAGAGACAATAAATTGAATTTTCCCATCACAGCCAAGTGTATGCTATCTTTTGAATAACGATTAAATCGTTCAACCAAGCCATTACATTGTGGATCATACAGGGCTGTGCGTACATGCTTTATCTTGTGGGTATGGAGAAACTGAGTCATTTCACTAGAAACAAATTGCACCCCATTGTCTGTGGCCAGTTTTTCAGGTAAGCCTTCCCTTCTAAATACCTCCATGAGAAATTCAATCACGCTACTGGTGCTTATGTCTTCCCCAAACTTTACCTCGGGCCACTTGGAATGATAGTCTATAAGGACTATGGCGAACCTCATTCCACTTGGTAAGTTCACTAGTGGTCCCACAAGATCTAATCCCACTTTCTTCCATGCACATTCCGGCCATGGAGTAGCCTGCATAGGAGGAACCAGAGTCTTGCAACCTTTGTCTGCAACCTTGCACATATCGCACCGCCTCACAAAACGATCAGCATCCATATCCATTCCTGGCCACCAGTAATGCTCCCGCGTAAGATTTTTTAATGCAGTCATACCCATGTGCCCTTGATGCCTCCATTCAAGTAGACCATTCCGTAAATTCACGGGTGGAATACATTTGTCATTGCGGAACAGAAATTCCCCATTCACTGAAAATTCAGGAGCCACCTGTGCACAGGTATGTAAGGAACCAACAAGACTTTTAATACTAGGCCACCCTTCAACCACATATTTCTTGACCAGGATGAGTTCTACATCCTTGGAATATTCGCAAATCCACATCTTCTCATCATTACTTTCGGTACTACCTGTCACGTCTTGCTCCCTGCATTCTCGTGTCCACCACCAGGGGGCTGATCTGTGGGACTCTCCAGTGTTCTACTAAGCTTCCAGACCCTCCCCTTCATGTACATACTGACTTCCAGCCGTTTGGACTGTACTTGGAAATGGCCATCAATTCCCAATCTCTGCCGGGTTTTGTGGAAGCCAGCCTGCTCATGCTTGAAGCCAGCCTGCTCTTGTCAGAAACTCCATTACCTAGAATTCCCTGCTCACTGCTTCGTCTCCACCCCTGCAGGCCGAGGATGGGTGAAGGAATTCAGCTCACCTGTGGCTGGCTGCTGCTAGCCTGCTGACACCTGATGCATGTGATTACTGTGAGCTCCCTTCAGGCCAAGTTTGGTCATTGTAGTGGTGTTCCGGTGAGACAAATCCTTGTTTCCTGAGCTTTTGAAATTCCTTGATTTCTGAGCTATAGTTAATCCTTGTTCCTTGATTCCTGAGCTATAGCTATTCCTTGTGCCTGAATTAGCATTGCCTGCAGTGCTACCTTGTTTCCTGAGTTCCTGAGCTATAGTCATTCTTTGTTCCTGAGCTTCAGCTATTTCTTGTTCCTGATTTGCACTGCTTGCAGTGCTCTCTTGACTCCTTGTTTCCTGAGCTGTAGCTATTTCCTGTTTCCTTGAACTAGCACTGCCTGCAGTGCTACCTTGACTCCTGAACTATAGTAATTTCCTGATCCTGAACTAGCACTGCCTGCAGCGCTACCTTGAGCTTTGAGCTTTTGCTCAATTCTTGTTTCTGCTCCTGCACAGCCTTCAGTGCTACTGTGTTTTCTTGTCTTCTGATTCAATACTATTCTAGTATACCCTTGTAGCCTCCCCTTCTGTATATCCTTTTCCAGCCCCTGCTTTTCTTCCCATTTCTTTGGTTCCAGGTCCTAGTTTATTGTCTTTCTATTCCTGCTGTCTTGCTTCTATGACCATGTATTTTTGCTACTTGCTTTCAGCCAAGTGTGCCCTGTGATTTCCTTCCTTTCCTGTTAAGCACTCCTCCTTGCTAGCTCCTTGTCTATTGTGCTTATATTTAGTTCTACCCCCTTGCTGTTAATGCCTTGCGTGTTCCTGTTTGATCGCCAGGATCCGTGGGCACAGCTGACAACCTAGGTGGTGTTTCTTGTTCACTGTGAGTATTGTCTTTGAGTTACATTTACAACATCACCATAGGTATCAGCTCCACTGACCCTGCCTTTGCATCCATATCCTATATGTGGGTATTTGCAGTCAGTATTTGTAACAGCAATTGTGGGTGAGGAACTTACTGAGCTTCAGTCTTACCGTGTGGAGCTCCCGAGTGCTTTACCCCACATTCCCTTTATTGTTAATGTTGTTGTGTGTGTATATATATGTATATATGTCTGCACGTCCATCCTGGGTGTAGTTATTCTGAATGCTAAATTGCCTCTTGAGTGCCCATCCTTTGAGTCTTAGCCATCGTGTTAACTTGTACAGGCTTCCCCTTTGGATCCCTTTTTCTCCTTTGCCTCCCTGTGTGATCCTGGGCAGCGCTGTACTCCTCTTTCTGTGCACGTTTTCTATCCAGTTCCCAGTCCTTGCCCAAGTCCCTGACTGTGTCCTGGACAGTCCCTGACACTACCACCACATACATCAGCTACACTAGCCACAACATCAAACTCCTCTTCTACATACATCTCCTCTTTTTCATCACGTCGAGGTAACCTGGAGAGAAAACCTGCAGCTTGGTTTAATCGGCCAGGCTCATAACTAATATCAAAATTGTACTCCTGTAACTTGGAGGACAATTTGGCAATACGGGCAGTGGCATTTCTCCCACCACCAGGAGACAAAATAGGTATCAGAGGCTTGTGGTCTGACACAATGGCAAAACGATTACCCCACACAAAATGTCTAAAATGGTTTGTGGCCCACACACAAGCTAGTAATTTGCGCTCAATAACGGAATACTTACTTTCCGCTTTGTTTAATGTCTTAGAAGCATACGCAACCACCCACTTTGATCCACCAGCTCTCTGCGACAGCACAGCACCAACACCACAGCACTAGCATCTACTGATAACACACACTTCTTTCCTTCCACGAAAGGCTGAAGCGCGGGAGCATTCACTATTTAATGTTTGATACATTCAAACACACACAGCTGATCAGTACCCCACACATATTCACAATTCTTGCGCAGAACTTTCTCAAAGGTTCCATAACAGTGGCAAAATACTTTACAAAGCGTCCATAGTATTCGCACAGTCCAATGAAGGACATCAATTTCTCTTTGTCATCAGGCGCAGATGCCTGTTTGATAGCATCCACAAGGCTCTCCTTAGGCACTACACCTTTAGCAGATACAGTATGACCCAAGTAATCCACCTGGGACTCAAACAATTTGCATTTTTCAACACATAACACAAGACCCCTCTCGGACAGTCTCTTGCAAACCTCTTGCAGTATTTTAAAGTGTTCCTCTTCTGATTTGGCAAATACCAGAATATCGTCCTGGAAACATCCAACATGACTCTCCATATCCTTGAACATATGTTGCATAGCTCTGTGGAATAAAGAAGATGCCGATGCCAGTCCAAAAGGTATCTTTTTGAACTGGTACACTCCACAGGGTGTAATAAAACTCGTCAAATTTCTTGACTTCTTGGCCAAATTTATTTGATGATAGGCATTACGCAAGTCAAAAGTGGAAAACACTGTGGCACCATTAAACATTGACAGCAAATCATTTATCTTGGGAAGGCGGTGCCTATCCACGATGATATTCTCATTGAGTGCCCTCAAGTCTATGCATAAACTGAGTTTGCCATTACTTTTTTTCGCCAAAACTACGGAAGAAATCCATTCAGACGTCTCTATTTCCTCGATTACGTCCTCTCTCAGCATTTGATCCAGCAGATTCTGGAATTTTTTCTCCATTCTCACTTTTTGTTTAATGGGCTCAACACCCTTTTCAAGTTTGATCTCATGTTCGTACCCTTGGATCCTTCCCAATTTCTCACTAAAACATCAGGGAAAGAGGAAATAATTCTTTCTTTAGGCTGCAAATCTTGTACGACCAGCACAGGATCCGCAGTGTTGGCATCTAACTTGATGCCAAGTCGTGTTTGATCCCTCCACCCAAGCACATTAGCTCCTTTCTTTGCCACATAAATCTTCAATTGAGCATTCCTTCCCTTGAACGTTGTCATAGCTTCAAAATAACCTGTAAAATCAATGCGTCGTCCATCAAAAGTAACAGCTATGACGACTGGTTTTAACAAATGTGATTTACCGTTTTCAAACTTGCTCTCAAAATATGCTTGGGATATTATAGTAAATGGAGAACCAGAGTCTGCAGTAACTGACAACTCTAACCCCAACACCTGCAAATTGCACAAAGGTGGTTTAATGAACTCTTCATCTTCTTCCTTGCTTTCACCATGCACCATTAATACTACATTTCTTTCTTCCACGACACCATCATCCAATTCCAAACCTCTCAAAGACTTGCCATCAAATACTTGTGCAACACAATGCCAGGGTTGTCTTTTAGCATCCCTGCACATTTTTGAAAAATTACCTTTTCTATTGCAATTATTGCACATTCTGCTAAGTGCTGGACAATTTCTTGAAGATGCAAAATGGTTTGGATCACCACATCTAAAACAATACTTCCTACTGTCCTTACGCCCACCCTTCTGACTTTCATTTTTTTCAAATTTTCCTGCAACTGCACAAATTTCATTTTACTTCTTGCCAAGCTGAGATTCATTTACTTCCTTCACCCAGTTCATGAACTGTTCTATGGCTTTGGCAGAAGCCACCACTTCATCCATGGTGGGATCGCACAGGATCCATAAGCATTCTTGGATACGTTTATTGTTAGTGTTAACCATGCGCTGATCACGTATCATTTCATTAGTTGTGTTGCCAAAGTTACAAGTGTTGGATAAACTTCTCAGTGCAGTTAAAAATTCGTCAAAAGATTCTCCTTCTTTCTGTCTCCTCGTATAAAAATTATACCTCTCAAGTGTAGTACTGATAGTAGGCTTAAAACAAGCATCTAGCCTCAATAGAGCTTCATCGAATTCATTCAATGCCTCATCTTCATTTTCATTCTCAATTTTCGGCAAAGGTCTAAAGACTTCCTGTCCTGCAGATCCAAGAGAATGCAAAAGAATACTTTTTTTCCTCATAACTGGCATTCTTTCACCATCAATCGCCATTATATATGTTAAAAACTCCTCCTTCCATCTTTTCCAGGGTACAGGTGGTTCACCTTTTGTTTGTAAAGACTTCAAAGGAGGGTCTAACTGCATGTTTACCCTATACTAGCTTACTATAGCACGAATAAAAGTGAATAAAATAAGGCTTTCGCCCTTGATGATAAATGTATATGCCACAAAAAAAAATCCTTAAGAACACTAAAGACCTTTTATTGCTGAGGCAAAGTTCATCTGATCACAGACATAGCAAAATGGCTGCCGCTGGAACGCATAGGTATAATGATTTTCAATGGAAACTTAAGATGGCCGCCAAAAACCAAAACGAGGCTTGGAACGCCGGGTGTCTAGCTCTTCACACGAAGAGGAGATATCCCGGCCCCTCCTGTGAGGCAGTAGCCTATGAGGCACTCCTATCAGAACGGTCCCGCCCACCAGCCGCAGCAAAGCACACCCCACGCAGAGCACTCACTGTGCAGGGCATCAGCAGCAGGCAACCGGAAACACATGGACGGCAGAGAGAAAACAAAAAACGCACAGGATAAGTGCAGCCGACTTCACCACAGCAGCACACCACGCTGAGTCTTCACAGCGTGTCTCGGATCCCGTCCATCGTCCCCACAGTAAATGTTGCATCCAAGATGATGAATAAAGTGGACACAAGAACTGGAAACGGGAGGATTTTATTCCCGGTCCATACTACTCGCCTCGTACATACATACTGCCCCCCAACTGTCAAACGGACAAATCTCGAACGCTCAGCCATGAACGTTCTGAGCACGAGACCACGGTCATAGTTATGCAGGGAAGGAGGTGGGGAAAGGAGGGAGGAAAGGGAAAGAGGGAAGGGTGAAAATACAGCAGAATTGCACATAAAGATATAACAACGCCCATTTCCACACAGTATCACAAAAGCCCATGTAAGCACATACTTGTATTACAAGCAGTTTGACCTCTGATGAAGCCCAGTAACTCTTTGCTAAAATCACATCTGGGAGAATGGTGAAAATCAACACAGAAAATATCCTATTACCTCCTCGTCTATCTTCCCGTACCATTCCTCAACAATGAGCAGCTTGTCTGCTCTAAAGAAACCTCTTACTGGCAAAGTCGAATACTTCCCCCAATATGGCACCACCCATCGGGGCCGGCATGCATAAAGGGGGAAGTGCATCACCTCAATACAGTTCTTTTTTTTCTGCATGCTGCAGACCGGTTGCCTAGCTGAGTCGGGTAAGTTTTGTTTCTTACTTTTATTTCCTTTTTCGATTTTGTGGCTTGCTTTAGCAGCTGCACTTTTGTTCTTTACTTTGTTCAGTTCGCACTGCCCAGCGGGCGTTGGTCTTGCCAGTGGGTGGAGGCGCTGAGCGTCCTGAGCAGCCTGAGGCCCGTTTTCTTCCACCGCAGGTGGGCAATTCCGTTTTTCGTTGTGGACCGACCGCTGGGGGGTGTTTCTGGCTGCTTTCCAGCTATTAGTGGGCGTTTATTGCTCCACAGGAGCTGCTTGCCTACAATGTTGTTGTCACTTTTATGATTATGGGGTTTCAGATGCCCCAATGATCTTACCTTGGCTTACTGTTTTGCCAATTGATACTAATGTCAATGTTCTGCAAATGCTGTTACAGGTGATTTCTTAATCTCTGCAGGTACATTGACACTGTTTTACCCTCTGCCCTGCTATAGCGGGCTGGGCTTGCTGGGTGGAGTCTTCTGTGGGCATGCGCTTTTTGCATGCTCCCGCCCGCAGCTCCCCACTTCGGCAGGCAGGGCTGGCTCCCGCACATTCTTGCATGCACGTTTTTGGTGTCCCTGGGCCCATGTTGCTCTGCTTTAGCGGGCACGGCTTGGGTTCACTGGGTTTGGCTCCTTGGAGTCCCTTGCCAATGCACTTGGCATTAGTGGGCGGGGCTTGGGGGACTCCATGTTCTGTCTGCCCTGCTGTCATGGGCGTATTGCTTATTTTCCTCTCGCCGGGACTTGCACAGCAGTCTTTGTGGCGAGGGGGCTGGGTATTCTGTGGCCTGATTTGTTTCCCCCGCATGTCTTATGGGGGTTACATTGGGTTGGATCCACCCCCTTCTGACCTCTCTTCAAATGCCTTCTTATGGTATGGCGCAGGGGGTCGCCCTTGCTCCCTCATGTTTTTGCCATACGGGTTCCTCGGGGTCACGGGGTTGTTGCTTTGTGGCTGTTGCTACGATGGTGCTATCGGAGGCTGGGTCTGGTGGTTCGGTGGACTGATGCTTCCACGCCAGTGCCCGGCGTTTCTCCTCTTGGCCACTGCTTTGGTTGTTTGCATGCCCTCCTTTTGGGGTTTGATGGACGTGCTCCTTTATGCTGTGTCGCTTTGTACACTCGGCATTCAGTGCCCGCTTGCCCTGAGGGGTGTAAGTGCACTTTGTTGGGCCATGATTTAGGCTGCAGCGATAGCGGCTTTTTGGTCCTGGGTGTCTGCCTCTTTCGGTCCCAAGGCGGGATGTGTTTGGCCTGCTAGGGGTCATGGGGCAGTGTGCCAGAGGGATCCTTGTGTTCAGAGTTCTGCTCGGGCAGACCTGCTGAGGCATCTTGGTGACTTTTGGTCCCCCCTCTTCTTGCACATCAGCTCCTTCCCTTGCTGCTGGGTCTGTTTTTGGTTGTGGCTTTCATTCTTGGGCCCCCGGAGGTTGGAGGTTTCTCTGGTGGCGGTTGTCGCCTCTCGCTCCCTCAGAGGCTTGTTCCTTCTCCATCAGTGGTCGTGCGCACCAATGCGTGCGCCAGGGGAGTAAGCGCTGCTGGAGGTTTTCTGGACTGATGGTCCAGTTTCTGGGCTCTCCAGCCTTCGTACTGGTGGGTATTGTTGGAGTTGTGGCAGGCACTGTCTTTGTTTTGCTCCTCTCCTTTGGCCCCGTGCTTTCTGCGTTCGGTTAACCGGCCTGGTCGTTCGTGCTTCGGTCGACCGGCAGGGGGGTTGAGCCGTTCTCTGTTTTCTATTTTGCTCCTTGGGATAGGCTGATTTGTGAGCCTTGGGGAGTCTCCTCTCTCTCGACGGTCTCTATTCCAGGGGTAGTGAAGGGGCCTGAGGTTTCTTTTCGACTTGGTGTGCCCCTTCTTTTTCTGCTATTTCCCTCCTGGTTCGGCCATCCCTGGCTGGGTCTGTTTGCCCCGGCTGTGTTGGCCCTTCTCCCTCTGTTTGCGGCCTGATTCCCTTGTGGTTCGGCCTGGACGTTCACTGCTTCCTACGTCCCATGGCCCTTGCTTTCCCGGTTCCTTGTGGGGATTTGGGTGGTTCTGCCAGCAGTTCTTCTGGTTGTTTCGTACTGGTCTCGAGACCCTGGTTTCCCCTTCTTATGGGTTTGCCTGCTTGTCTGCATTCGTGGGTTCCTGTGCACCACTTGCCACTACTTTCTCCTCTTTTAATTAGGGCTCCAACTCCAAGCCAACGTCTCATAGTTGCCCTGTGTATCTGTTCTAATCTTGTCAACCACAAATGGTATGGATCATTTCACCAGTGTTAGCACCCCTCTTGATTATGTAGAAAGACGAACACTTGCAAGTAGTTGTTTATACTTCAACTTGCCTGTAAATGAACATTTGTTTCCCAACCAATATTTTCCCTGTCATAGAAGTACATCAAGCCTATGTCTAAGCAGCAGCTTGACCACCATTCTGCTTATTACCTTATTGCCTAATTCAAGTTAAGAATTTTATTTTATCCTTCAACGCCATCATATTGAGTCCTACTTCTACTTACACGCCTGTTAGGACCCTAGTTAAATGAGCAACAATGACATTTTCAGCAGCAACTGCACCTTCTTTTTGAACAACCCCTACCTGCTTCCATTCCACATCATTGTACAAAAGGTTTGCAAACTAACTACCACCCCGGTACAAGAAGTGCCTGTCACCAAATGCACAAACTACCAAACAAAAACAATTAAGAAATGATCCAGTAACTATATTATCTGCAGGTATAGTAACTTCATACCCATATATGATATAGTATATATCGTACTGGGATTTACAGAAAATAACTGAAGTTTAGTAAAAGCAGCCTGTAGGAATGAGGGTTGCTTGGATGGCGTAAGGGACCACAGGACGCCGTAATGCGAGACACGTGCTTTTATTGCGTGCTTCTTTATGGACAGTAAATGGGTAAATATTCAGTGTTCTGGGCGTGATAATGAAAGAAAAACAACACAAACGGCGTAGGGGAGAACTCCTCTCCCTGGTTTCTGCTCCGGGTCGTCAGGGTTTGGTCCGGGTCTTTTTCGGGTCTCTCTTTCTCTCTCTCTGCCTCTCTCTCGGTGGGCGGGAATGGAAAAGAAAACAGACCGGGGTCAATACTGTGCTTGTGGGTTTTACCCTGGTAGTGCTACCGTCACCAATGCTACCGTAGCGGGAAAGGGGACGTGAGGGATATGTTGGTTGGCTTCCACCCGAGTGTTCTACCTTCCCGTGCTTCCCCACCACCCCCACCAAAACGATCCCCTGAGTGGTACTCGCCTTAAGCCACGGTCCGTCTCCGGGACCGTGGCGTAGGGACCCAGGGCGTCTTCTCCTTCCTGCAGCCCACCGGGTTTGGTCGCTGTGTACAACACACTCCTCTGGATCCGTCTCTTCCGCTCCTCTCCGTCTTCGTCCTCTTCCTTCTCGCTGTTCTCCGCTTTCTCTGTCCGCCTCCTTCCATTGTCGCACACCCTCATGTCCGCCTCTTCGCCTTTTTGGTCCTCTCCTTCCGCTGTCGTCAGAGGCCCCTCCCCGCTCACTCTGGCAAACACTAGACCGCTACTCATTTCCGGTTGTGTAGGAGGGCCCGGGTCGTTCCCCGACCCCTTCCGGTCTACCTCGATGCTGTCCTCCTTACACAGCCTTACTTTAGTTGACTCTTTTCCTGCATCCCAGTGGCACATCATGGTTGGCTACCAAAGTTCTGTTATGAAATAGGCCCTTGTCTACATGCCTGGAAAATGTTGTCTTTGTCCGAGTAATTCAAAAACGGGCTATGGTGACTTCTAGAGGAGCACTACCAATCAAATATAGCAGAAGTGCCACCTAGGCCCTTTCAGCTGAAACAATGATGACCGTGCTTTGAGCACAGTTTTAATCAACGCCTCAGTGTGTGTACAGTTTGAGTTTTTGGGGATGCCAATAAAATGCAAAATATTGCACCTTGATCTAATTTGCATCTTCAAGGCACTCTGTATAACTAGGGCCTCAATCATCTATATCTTTAAACAGCCCTGGAGTTGATGTATATCTTATACTGTTTCAGCGAGGCTTGTCTCAGTAGCGCCTACACTATTGTCCAGTTTCTTGAAGTCTGACCTCAGCAGGTTTACTTCAATGCTGATGGTGTATGTTTTTCACTGCCTGGGGCACATCTTGTAGGGCGGGTTACTTTTCTTGCGCCTTTTGTCCTGATCCAGTAGGCACATTGTTGCTGCCTCCAAGGGCAGATTCCCTGGGTTTTCAGAGAAAGTCAAACTTCTCCAATTAACTCTTACTGAACCAGTTTGTCACTACGTATCTTCACCCAAATTCTCATAGGGATGGGCAAAATGTCTCTCCCTTTCCTTCTCCTTTCTGCATGTTCACCAGCATGTCTCTTTTGTTCTTATTGTGTGACTTCTAGGTCATCTACAAATCCAAAGCCGGTGACTACATTTGTCATTCAGGCTGCATGACATATTCAGCTTCATCTCTGCAGTCAGCACATCCTGTTATACTTTTTATCCCTCAATACATGGAAGGATGGGAAACATAAGTTCTGCCAAAACAATGGAATTTCCCTTCAGGCATTACACAACATATGTACTCAATACTCCTCCCCAAACCACAAGGGTTTAGTCCTGAGCTTAACCATTTATTGGCTGTAGCAAGAATATTTCCAGTAGAAACACATAGGAAATAGATTGTTATACATGTAAGTGGTCCTGCGTAACTCCACCTAGATCAGTAGCCCAACTGATCCACAAGTTTCAATTTTAACCTGATTTTTCTTGGTAAGTAATTTATCTAAAAGACAAATATGAATTGCACTTACATCACTGTATACAGTTTAGGGTTCTCAGATGTATTATTTCTAGCAAAAAATAGCCCATTACATTTACAACATTAAAAATAGTTAACTGTGAGAAAAGCAGTTTAGTATATGGTGGGGTTGTGCGACCGGACCGTGTAATAAATTCACAAACTTGTCATGGTCTAGTCAGGCTCGTTTGCAAAACCTTAGCTCAACCCTGGGTAAGCTGTGGCTTCAAGCAGTCAGGCTTTATCAAAGAAACAAGTGCAGGGCACTTAGAAGTACTAAAACAGTTGAATAAGAGAGAAACATGACACAAAGAAAATCCTAAACCAATTTATAAAAATTGCTCTTATTTGTATGAATTTGTAAACACTAAAACAAACAAAATTCACTTGTTGGTTCCAGAGAAATAAATTAATAACCAAAAATAAATCACTGCATTTCATTCAAATCGCAAACCAGCATTGGAAACTACTGCAGTTAGTGGTTACTTGGAAAACTTTTGAAACCCTTTTTAAAGTTGTAAACAACTACTCTGGCCCACTTTGGGCCACCAACTGTGGCAGGGAGCGAGTCGCAAGGGCTAATGGGGCTTGGCAGGACAGTTACTTTGCAGTCAAAGCAGTCTCTAGTCCTATTCCAGGTTCTATGGGTGTACCGCCATAAACAGCAATGGAGAGGTCCTGATTCAAGGAATACAGGATGCTGGGGATACTGATCCGCTGACTGGGTCTTCCTGGGGCCACCCTTTGGTCCACGAACATGGTGGGGTGACTTTTGCCACAGGGGTCGATGTTCCTCAAAGTCTGGTTGAAGTCTATCCGAAAAATAGTTGCCAGTGGTCTACTAACCTCTGGTTACAGAGAAACCAGGGGTTCCCTTGAACTGAGACTAGTGTCCGTCTTGGGCGACCTATTTGCACTTCAACAACTCTCCCAGGTCCAGCAGACTCAGTGCAAATTTTGAGTGTCGGGACTCAGTCTCCCAGGCTGTACTTTGGCAGTCAAGCAATTGTGGCTGCCAAGGCAGGCATTTTCAGCTATTGTGGCCCTGTAGCTGGAACAGGAAGGCAGGCAACGGACTCTTGGAGTAACTTCTGTCTGAGGCTCGGAGATGACTTTTCCTCAAGCAGGCAACCACAGGCACAGTCCTCTCTTAGCTAATCCAAGGAGCAGCAGGTGCAGTCCAGTCCTGGTGCAGCCTCGCTTAGCTGGGTCCAGGGAACAGCAGGGCTGTCCTTCTTCAGCAGGGCATAAGTCCTAAAAAAAGAAGTGGTGAACTAACCAAGTTAGGAAGTATGCAAGTGTCATCATGGCATGTGACATCACTGCCTGTGACAGCATGTGCAGCATCACAGGTAGTGACCTCAGAGGATGTGGCATCATGGCCCATGATCTCACAGGAAGTGACATCACAAGACGTGACATCAGATCTTAAGACCTCACACAAATGTTTAGTAGGTCTATCATGAGTACATTTGAGAGCATTACGACATTTAATAAATGAAAGCTAATCAATACTTATGCCTGTGACTTAAGTTCCATGTCTGAAGAAATTAATAGCGAAAATGTGGATGAAGGTTGGTGTCTAACTAACTACAGTAGACAAGCCACTAAGTGCAGCAAGCTAGGCATACTAAACTTGGCACCAAGAACAAAGCATAGGTCATGCATTGCATTAAAAGTGCTAGAAACTGCAGTTGTGAATATCAAAACTATAAAATGATTTAACCTAACAAACTTACCAACATTTTATCACGTGGGAGGCATCAAAGGCGGAGTAGCGAGCATTGAACAGCGAGCAGTAGGAGCCGCAAAACTCAGGAGCTGCCGATTATCACACGAGGTAAATGCACAAGGGGTCAACATACCTCAAACGCTGTCAGTACGATGGGTTCCATACACAATATTACCCACACACGTTATGCTGAGACATACAGGAATTTGGGGGGCGTGGTGGGAAGGCAGGTTGTGTGAGCCATAGAGCGCGTATGGAGCAAGGACTCCATTTCCCATGAGGCATTGCGAATCTTGATCGGTCGCAGAATATCTTCATCATCTGCAGGAAAGAAGGCAGGACTATAAGTCTCCCAAGATCGAACAGCTCGGTGCGGGTAATCAACGCAATAATTCGACCAACAATGACGTACGCTTCACCGGTTTGGAGTGGCTGCCATCCGCAGTATCGGAAGGATCTACAGAGACTACAGAGCAAGGCCTTACGGATTGCTGCAGGTGCTCCTATCTTCACAAGAACAGCAGACCTCCACAGAGACCTAGGCGTTGAGATGTTGGACGACCATCTCCGCAAACTCAACGAGACATTCTACAAAGGATTGGATCAAAAAGAAAACCCACTGATCAGGAAACTTGCTGACATTTCTGCAAACCCATTTGACCGCTACCCGCGGCCCATCACAGCGCTAACCTTGTGAAACTGAAACAGCAACTCGGCATCCAAAACTCATCACTGCCAGAAGGCTACCGCCCCGGCAGGCACCCAAGACTCATCACTGCCAGAAGGCCACAGCCTCGGCAGGCACTCAAAACTCATCGCTGTCAGAAGGCTACAGCCTCGGCAGGCATCCAAAGCTCATCACTGTCAGAAGGCTACAGCCTCGGCAGGCATCCAAAGCTCACCACCGTCTGAAGATATTTGACAGACAAAAAACAAGACTCTGCGATAAAACTTGCTGACATTTCTGCAAACCCAATTGACCGCTGCCCGCGGCCCATCACAGCGCTGACCTTGTGATCCAACTTCAACTGTGACAAAGCGTCACATATCAATAAGAAAACCTAAACAGCGACTAAAAAACTCAAAATGAATGTGGAGTAATGAGGCTACCGCATCGGTATCAAAAACTCACCACTGTCAGAAGGCATCTGACAGACGAAGACAAGACACACTCAGCGCGCTGCTGATTATTCAGTTCTGCAGCAGTTGTGGCGATTCTGACATACTCCTCATAAGGAGCGGTAAGGGTGCACTTGCACCAAAAGCGTGCTCCTCATAGTCCTCCTAATTGTGTTTGATGTGTCAGGTTGCAGGAAGCTTGGCGGGCATTGATTTCCTTGTGCCACTGCCTTCCATTCAGAGTATTCGCTCTATGGGAGCATCTTCTCCCTTGCATGCCTAATTAGCCAGGAAGGCTAAGAGGCTTCGCGAACACTCGTGGAGGAATCTTGTCTCTCGACACAGCCTTTTGTTGAGACGCTGGATTTGAGCAGAATAGTATTCAGCTCTGTGATGAGAGCAGAATTCTTGATAACAGTTTGCTATAATTGGATTTTGGAAAAGAAAAAAAAAGGCAAAAGGAGGTGCTGTGAATTCAACAGTGCATACTTGACTGCCCTGTTCATTTTGAAATCGATCAACGCAAAGAAAAGCAATGTGCTATAAATTAGAAACGAATGAATTTAATGTTGGTATCTTTTAAAATGTCCAAAATTTTTATTGTATTACATTTGTGTGTGCTTTTATGGCTGTTGTTTTTAATAGCCGAATAAAGATTTTGATGATGATGATGACTGTATTACTTTTCATTTTGTGGGGGCTTCTCAAATCTTTGTACTGATGTCTGGGTTATAACATTCCATCTTGACTTATCATGTTGTTGTCCTTTCTTCATTAACAGGCGGTTAAGAGGTCGTTAGCAGCTCTTCCCCTGTGATGCCAAGCATAAACCTTTAATTGGTGGGTACCGGGAAAAAGGGAGAAGTGCATATCTGGAGAATAATGTTAGTTCATGGTTTAAATACTTATTGTAGGTTGTGTTTATGCCTTTGCAGAGTTTCATCAGTCAGAGGACTTAGTACTGATATAAACGTTAGAAGTACTCCCACCTAGGATCCCAGCCTGTTTTATTTTCTTTACAGGTAATTAGAGACTTCACATGGTATATTCAGTAGAACAGTAGTTAGAAGGAAGACGTTCCTATATGTTATTTTTCTTGCGGGTCTCCTTCCCAGCTGTTCCCTTTCCTTCCCCCTCAAATCTCTGAGCTGTTATAGCATTACAGAGTTGGGTCTATCGAGAGGTGGACTTAATTGAGCCTTGAACCGCTCCTGAGGATCCGTTTCAGCTGACACTGACTGCCGGCCCCCGCCATGAAGCCGGCAATTGTTATCGCTCACCGCCTATGCCGCCAAAACTCAAGCAAGCCAGCCGGTTGATAGCGGGCACCAGGAGGCCTCGCTGGAGGTCGGAGGTGGCAGTTGGGGAGAA
Source organism: Calotriton arnoldi (assembly GCA_963921515.1). Lineage (NCBI taxonomy): Eukaryota > Metazoa > Chordata > Amphibia > Caudata > Salamandridae > Calotriton > Calotriton arnoldi. The sequence goes on from CAWUFW010001726.1 coordinate 62,825, forward strand.
GCTGGGCTGCACGCTGAATCGGGCGCCTCCCTGCCACACTTTACCTCGTTTCATCTCTGGGTCCAGAGAACAGGGCGGCAAGGCACATAAAGACCACAGACATAAAGACTCAAGGAGCCAAAATAAGACAATGACAAGATGCACATGCCCAAGTGGGCCTCGGGTAAGACCAGGAGTGGGGTGTGTGGCAGTGGTGGCAAGGCAAGGGGGTGCAGTGGATTAGGTTCCACTGCCTTGGTAGAGCCCCCCGTTCGCGGAGGTGGCCCAATTAGGACTGGGTGCAGCTTGCGGCCCGGGTGAGCCCCCCCCTCCGCATTGCAGTCCTCAGCCTGGTGGAAGGTGCACGGTGTAGTCTAAGCACATCATCACACACCTCAGCTAACACGTTAGTTGCACCCGAGCTGCCCCAGAGCACCGGGGATACCGAGGGTACCTGGGGCCACCTAGGAAATCAGCAGGAGACAACGTGCTACACAAACTACAGTGCACAATGGTGCATAATGGTGTGTAAATATCAGCATGCTCGTACCCCTCCGCTTGTAACTCACTAGATACTACCACACGGGGTGAGGCGGCGTTTAGGAGGCAACTCACCATATGAAAACTGTTTTTGCCTAGCTGGAAAGGTACAACAACTTTGGCCCCGGGCAACTAAACCAAATTAACAAACCAAATCAACCAAACAAACATCTAAGGCTAAGAAACTATAGCGCCCGAGCGCAACCTTAGATTAATGAGGACAAGGGGCTGTGCCCTGCTCGCACAAGCCACAGAAACCAAAGAAACAAGTGAGGCAAAAATGCCCTAAAGAAAAGCCTTGACTCCGGCAATCTTTCACGACCTCACACAGCTAAGGCCAAGTGGCACTGCCTGCTGCTGGGCTAAAGTCATGTAGGTCGTACTCCTGACCTGGGCTAAGCCGGGAGGATCAGTGTATCCAGCAGTCATCCCAAACCCACCCTCACTCTCCTTCAAGTTATAAGGAGATGGCTGCACAGGGAAATGCCTCAGAAAAATCAGCAATGGGGTGATAACCCCCTTACTAGTCCAGCTCTCAATGACGTCTTGGAAGAAGAAGGTCTGCATAGGATTCAACGCACTTGGACAGTGGCCGCTCAAGTGCATGCAAGGGCGACCATCTTTTTGTTTTTGACTCAGTCACAACTTCAGGTACCGAAGTCTGCAAAAAGTTGAATTGTGGTTCATTCCACTACATCTCCCCCCAAAAAGGTCAGGAGGGAAAGTATAACAGACCAGAAACAGGGCAGTTTATCGGATAGCTTTCTTTCTATAATTGAAGCCCAAATTAAGAATCACTGTCACAAACACCTATATTTTTGAGAGAACTCCTATGCAAGTTCCCCAGCCCCATGCAGACACAAGCATCTTCCCTTGTTGGCCCCTCCAGCCCCTCTGGCCACCATCTGTATCACACAGAATACGATTGCCAGGGCGCTTTTATGGCAATCTCATAGGATGGAATTGCAGGTAGACTTAATCCAATCAATAGCCTCGAGCTTAGCTGACTTGGGGCTTATATTTAGCTAACTGAAAAACCCTCTCAGGTGCGTGGTGTGGAAAGAGCCTGGCTATGCTCTCCCATAATCTACAAATTAAGCACTTTGCCTGAAATGCTACGGACCCTTATGGAAAGTGCCAAGAAGAACGCACGCTGTCTGGAATAAATATAAATGAAGCGCTTTCAAACAGAACAACCCCAGTCAAACCAACCAATAATCGTAGCTGCTCTTCATCAGCCATGGCAACAATGGTCCCCCAGGATATGGAAAGGGTAACCTGCTCTCTCACTACATCGCTCATTCATTCTCGGTGCGTCGCTGAGGACAAATCCCTCTCGAGCCTGACCAAAGAAGGTAAAGCAACTCAAGCACTGGTTACTCCAACACCATCAACCTCCTTAATAAACACTGCTCTTTCGAGAAGGGCGAAAAAGGAGCTGAAAAAACAGACTAAGAAACAGCGTCTCGCTTAAAGGAGATCTCTAACCTTAGGAGCAGCCAATACTCTACAGGCTCATCAAGGGCAGTGGCTGATTAAGTTGTTTCCCATATTTGAGTTGCTACCCCAACCAAACACGGAGACCCTGGAAAGCACATGCACAAGAGCTGCCTGCAAGAAACAACAGGAACCCATGCACTCTAAACAGAACAATAACAGCTACTTAAGGGGTCAATGCCCCTCTGCCACCAAAAGCCAATCTAAAGGGTCCTGTGCGGTGCAACTCACAACTCGCTCCCAAGCGCACCAAAAGCCACAAACTTCTTAAAAGTATCATACGCTCAAAATCAGAAGAAGTAATGATCATGATGGCTGGAGACAGTTGGCCAACCACCACAGTGGTAGCCAAGAGCATCATTCCTAGCTATCTCTCCTCAGTCCAGCATCAAACTCGGAAGACAAATGACAGCGCTCAACCTTACAATTACATCTTTGAACATAGCAGGCCTTAAGACAACCACGACAAGTAAGTCAGCCTTGGTCTACCTGGACAAAAGTGACATACTCTGCCTGCAAGAGACTTGGGCATTAACTCCGCCAGTCCTTCATGGATTCCATGAATTCTTCAAACCAGCAATGCGCTCCAGCCTCTTGGGGTGCCCATCAGGTGGTCTCTCAATTTTAATTAAGCACACGTGTAAGATTGAGGTCGTGCCACTCAAACCAAACTCATCTGCCTTGCAAGCAGTAATAATCTTAGGCACAACAATCCTTCACAAATAACACCTCTGTTGCTGATAAATTGCTATTACAATGCGCCCAAATCACTGAAATTGTCCGCATATGAAGACCTCTGCAATAGCTTGGAGGAGTTCCTTATTGAATTTGCCACACATGAAATCTTGCTGGTGGGGCATTTCGATATTAGGGGCGTGGGAGCCCAAGCAACTGCCCCTAAAGCCAAAGAAGGAAAAATGAATGACCTGTTGACAACCTATAAATTAACCTCGTCCCAACAATTATATGAGGCTCAAGACTCCCACTGCCAGTTACCTTCAACCTTCAAAGGAATCTCAACTATTGATTACATCTTCTTGTTAGAGTCTAGAGCGAAGCATCTTATTAATTTGAGATTTCCAGTAGGCCTGAAATTTACCACAATTCTTTGACTCTCACCCTTGAATCAACAGCTCCAAAGGTGGCGAAATGTACAACATTGGGTTCCTCAACGGGCGCTGAAATAACAAAGCTTGTAAGGAGAATAAAATGGAGGCAGACAGGCACCTCAACAGTGGTCAAGTGGCTAGCAAAGCTGACTGCGAAGTCTAATGCCCACCTTCAATGGGGCATACCCCAAGAGTGGGACAGACTCATAAGTGAGTTAAGGGACTCCCTGCTAGCCGCTAGAGTACAGCAGCAACTCCCAAGGGCCAACAGGAAGGAGCGGTTCCAACCACAATACAACAAGGTCATCGTCTCAGTACAAAGAGCACTAAGGAGGTCCCTGTGTGCCCACAAGCTTAATCTCACTGCAAAAACTGCAGCCACCATCATTAATCTGCATAAAAAGCGTTCAAAACTACATGGGGAGCCAAAGGAATGGTTAAAAATCTAACAAATGCTCCAGGAAACAAACCAGGCCCATTTCTGGAACCACATTGATAAATTTAAATCCTCCAACGCCACTGGGGATAATGGAGTCTCATAAGGATCCTAGATGAGTCACATAGAAGCGTTATATACTGATCATCCCTTTACACCTGATTATGCTGACAAGTGAGAGATTGCCGATCTGACTGCAGATAGCATTCAGGATCTGACCTCCCCGGTCCAGTTCTGCAAACTCATCAAGGCAATGAAAAATGATGGCGCTCCTGGCCCCAACAGTCTCCGAGCAATTACATTTAAATGTGCCTCGCAGGGATGGGCAAAGGTGTTAACCCCCCTTTTTAACCACACCTTCCTCACTGCTCAAGACCTAGGTGCATGGAGGCAATCCATTTTTGTGTCCAATACTTAAGAAAGGAGACCCGATAAACTCATCCAACTAACGCCTGATAGCACTTTTAGACCTAGAGGCCAAAGTTTTGGCTGGAATACTCAAACAGCTAGAGGCCTGGGTCGCCGAAAGCGTTGCTCTGCCCTTTTTCCAGGCTGGGTTTCAAGCCGCTGCATCAACAATGGATTACATCACCCCAGCCCTGAACCATCAAGCACTGCAGAAAAACCAGTTACCTTTCTTTTGCTGCTTTATTGACTATAGTGCTACGTTTGATCGGCCCATGTTATGGAGAAAACTAAATGCGTGGGGCGTCCTTGTTACATTACGCCTGTTCTATTTCTCCGCGTGCTTGCATGCACGCGTATGTTTTCTTGTGTTGTCTTTTGAATACCTTGTCTCATGGCACGATCTAGATGTTCTAGAATAGAGCATCTGATCGGGCTTGTGAGACAAGGTTGTCAGTTGCCACGGGCCTCCCGGTGCAGGAAGAGTTGTAGCCGGAGGTGCTTCCTTTTTACTACTATTAAACCTTGGTTTCATCTATATCCTGCCTCCGTTCCTACTTGACAATTTGGCGACGAGCTGGAAGACGGGAAGCACCTTTCACGAATTTCCCACGCTTATATTTTTTTTTAAACAAATTTCGTGGCTTTACAACTTTTTCATATTTTCTTTGGAAAATTTGATTTGGCACCGCATTTATCTTATTGTGAGGACCTTCATTTGACGATCTCATGGATTGGTATTCTGGGAGCTGATTTCCGATTAGATTTGTTTTTTTTACCATCCGGATCGAGTTTTCAACTGCTGTACAAATTTTGGTAACTTCCTCAACTTTCCTTTCGGACTTATTCCTCATCGTGCCTGTGTTTTTTTTTTTGGAGTTTTCATTTGTTTTACTCCGAAGAACACAACTCCTTGGAGCTTCATACCTGCTGTTATTTTTCAAAACATCTCAAGGTTCCACTTACCGGCGTTCACTTGGCATTCCTTCTCCCGAGTCCAAGAAGCCGTTCTTCCTGTGGAACAGCCTCTGAGGTCTGTGACGTTACCTCGTTAGGTAACCAACGTGTTACGTATCACGTCGCGCTAGCTTTCCCACGCTGCACATGTGCTAATCTTCAAGTTGTGGAACTTCATCTCTAGACCAGACTGGGAAATCTACGACATTACCTCGTTAGGTAATCAACGTTTCTTGTACTATGTCGCGCAAGCTATTTCACGCTGCGCATGCACAAAGCTTCAAGTTTCCATGACAACCTTTTCACCGATGTAAGATTTACAAGCTTCATCACATACTGGCATCTCCGTTTACAACGCATCTATTCTTTCTTCAAGGAACATTTATCCATACATTTCCTGGACCTTCTCTTACTCATTCATTCAGGACTTCAAAAAAATAAAACGGTACTATTTTTTTATTTTATTTATTTTTTATCTTCTCTTCCTGTTCTTCTACCTTACTGCTTACATTAACTTTACAGTTTTATTTTCTTTCTTTTTTCCATTATTTTTTCTTTCTCTCTCTGCTATTATTTCATTAGTAGTGAACTTGTTTCTCTGTTGTTGAAAATATGTGCGCACAAGGTTATACACTGTCTCCTCCTCAATGCTTCTGGTCTGCTGGTAGTACGCCCTGCATGCCGTGGATTGAATGGAAAGCTTATTTTTTAAACTATATTGAAACTTTAGATGCTAATGGTAAAATGAAAGCTGCAGAAAAAAAGGTATTTTTTACATTCTTTAGGTCCTGAAGGACTCAAAGCGTTCAATCAATTACCTAGTACGGAGGGTGAAGGGGACAGAAATGTTTTTGAGAAAGCTATTTCAGATTTTGATCGCTATTGCTCTCCGAAAGTGTGCATAGGTATTTCGAGGTATACATTTTTTCAGAGAAAACAACTCACAGATGAATCAGTTGACAACTATGTCTCTGCTCTTAAGACGTTATCTCTTGATTGCAAATTTGGTACTTTACAGGAAGATCTGATTAGAGATCAAGTAGTTATGCATGTCAACAACTCTACCATTCAGGAGAGACTGCGGGTTAATGGCGATGCCGATCTTGAAAGTATTTTAGCGATTGTGAGAAAGTCTGAAATGTCGTGCAGAAGCGCAAAACAGGTCAAAGGTAATGATATCAGTAGTAACAATGAAACTGTTGCTAAAATTAATTGTAAACATTCATATAAAGGAGAAGATTTAAAAAAGAAAAAACAAGCCTTTACTTCTAAAAGTAAAGGTGATGAAAACAAAAATAAATGGAGGTGTTATAGATGTAATAGTAAATCACATTTAGCCAATTATAAACTGTGCCCTGCAATTAAACAAAAATGTTCGAATTGTGGTATCATTGGGCACTTTGCTACAGCTTGTAATAGAAGCAAAAATAACAAGGTAAAATGTATTGACAATAGTGAAGACAGTGATGAAGATGAACACAGTACTGATTGCAGCAATAGTAATTCTTTTGTACTCAACATAAAAGATTCTGACTCCACCATCCTCAACGTTGATAATTCTCTTGTTAAAAAAAGAAACCTGTTGCGACATGACTATAGGAGGTGTGAACATTCAAATGTATGCTGACTCAGGGTCACCTTATTCCATTGTTAATGAGTCTGTATGGAAATCCCAATTTGCAAGAAGGTTAGGAGAAAATCTAGAGATTACAGACATCAATCCTGAAGGTTATTCAGGTGAGAGAATTGATATTCTTGGTTTTAGAACTCTAATTTTCAGATTCAAAAATCGCCAATGCACTGCTAAATTATATGTTTAAAAAAAGGTCCATCAGTGCTTAGCTGGTTTGAACAAGGTAAGCTTGATATTATCCTTAATCCTAACAGTCCTGAACCTGTCATGGTTATTAATGAACAAAATGGAATCAGCAACATGATGTTAAAAAAATTTCCTAGTGTTTTTAAAACTGAAATCGGCAAATTAGTTAATTTCAAACATGAAATACGCTTGAAGGAGGGTGCGTGTCCCAAGGTTTACAAAGCACGTAACATTCCTATAGCGGTACGTGAAGAAGTTAAGAAAGAGCTTGAAACACTAATAAAAGAAGGTATTATTGAAAGGATTGAATCCTCTGAGTGGGTTTCTCCCATTGTGGTAGCCAGACGTGTGGATGACAAGATTAGGCTCTGCATAGATTTGCGCCATCTTATCAACAATATTGTCATAGACCAATTTCCATTACCCCGTATTTCTGAAATGTTGGCTACGGTCGGCGGCTCTAAATTTTTCTCCACCGTAGACCTGTCTGCGACTTATCATCAAATAGAATTACATGAGAAGAGCAAGGATTTGACTGCATTTATCACCCCTTTCGGGTGTTTTAGATATAATAGAATGCCTTTCGGATTAGCTTCCGCAGCGGCTATTTTTCAACGTGTCATGCAGGATATTTTAAATAATTGCAATAATGCCATTTGTTTTCAAGATGACATATTAGTTTTTGGGGGTGATGAACAGGAACACATTTCAGCATTGGTAAACGTACTCAGTACTCTTAGTGACCATGGTTTGACCATCAAACATTCAAAGTGCAAATTTGGAATGAGATCTGTAACGTATCTTGGACATGAGCTCTGTGAAGAAGGTATAAAACCTAAATCTGATTTAGTTGAAGCCATACAAGCTGCACCTCATCCTAAATCCAAAGAGGATATAAGATCCTTCTTAGGATTAACTGAATTTTACTCAAAGTACATTCCAAATTTCTCATGTCGCACATTTAACATTAGACAATTAGTAAAGAACAAAAATACGTTTGCATGGTCAAGTGAGTGTGAAACAGAATTTCTTGATGTTAAAAAAGCTATTTGTGTTTCCACTGCTCTCTCTTGCTTTGATCCTTCACTTATGTGCATTATCACCACAGATGCCAGTTCTAAGGGTCTAGGAGCTGTACTAGCACAAAAGTCTAAGTCTGGTAAGGAATGCATCATCGCACATGCTTCCAGAGCACTAACACCAGCAGAAGAAAAATATTCTACTATAGAAAGAGAAACCTTAGCATGCGTTTGGGCTCTGGAGCATTTTAGAGCATTTGTCTGGGGTAAAGAGTGTTTAATAAGAAGTGACCACAAACCTTTAGTACGTTTGCTTACCACTGAAGGCATGTTAAAAGCTTCGGCACGCATTGCGCGTATGTCCATGCGTCTACAAGATTTTATTTACACCATTGTTTATGTCCCTAGTAAAGAAAACGTTACTGCTGACTTTCTATCTAGAATGCCTCTATCTATCAGGGAAGATGTTCACAATGAATGGGATGATTTTCAAATTGCTTTAGTACATGATGAGGGTTCCATGCCTATTGATCAAGCTGTTTGGTGTAAAGAATTTGCCGATGATGTTCTACTAAAGAGAGTAGAGAGCTATATTTTGAGTGAATGGCCCAACAAAAAAACCCATTGATTCTGAGCTCAGAAGTTTTTGGGAAGTTAGAAGTGAATTATCATGCATAGATGGTGTACTCAAAAGAGGGGATCATGCCATTCCCCCGAGCAAATTAAGACGCTGTATAGTTCTCCATGGTCATGAAGGTCACAGTGGTATAGTCAGAACCAAACAAACAGTGAAGAATGGATTTTGGTGGCCAGGTATGGACATGTTCATTGAACGTATTGTGAGAAACTGTGTCACTTGTGCCAATTCTGATAAATCGCTTGTTACCCTCAAACCCAACATGGGAAATCATATAATTCCTGACAACCCATGGAATACTATTGCCATGGATATCATGGGACCTGTGGGACCTAATTCTAAATTTATTCTTGCAGCTATAGATGTTCTTTCAAGATGGCCTGTTATCAAAATTGTAGAAAAAATCGATACTGATTCTGTTTTAGTTTTTCTGGATGAGACTTTCACTGAAGAAGGCTTACCTGTACGTCTTATCACGGACAATGGTGTCCAGTTTTTATCCAATAAGGCTAAAGAATACTTCAAGAGAGTTGGTATAACTCATTGTACAACTTCCCTGTATAACCCTAGTGGCAATGGTGTTATTGAGAGATTTAACAAAGTTCTCAAGGGAGCCATACAATCTGCTGGGGTAGACAATAATAAATGGGAATTACAAGTTCTCAAAACTGTGTGGATGTATAGAACTACCACTAACGTCATGACTGGTTATTCTCCTTTTGAAATTATGAGAGGTAGACTTCCCAGGACCAAATGCAATCCTTCATGGTTATCTCCTTCTACCTCATCAAAACTAGATTTAGCAGCTGTCAAAGAAAGAATTGCTCAGACTCATGCCACAAATAAGGAATATTTCGACAAAAAGAAAGGTTCTAAACAGGATCCCATTGTAAAGGTTGGCATGCTTGTAAAAGTGAAGAAACCATGGAAAGTTAAAAAAGGAGAGAGCCAGTTCATGGGTCCTTTTGAAATTAAAGAGGTTTTAAAAAACTCTGTGAGATTATCTAATAACAAAGTTTGGAATTTGAGCAGAATTGCTATTCTCAAAGCCGACAAAGATGTGTATGCGAACACTAACAATTGCACTAATGACAAAGTAAATTCAACAGAATCAAATTCTCTAGATCCCTTAGATGATGAAGTTGTAGTTGAAAGTCAGGTTTCTATTCCAAATGTTAGCAATGTTCCAAGTGTTAGCAATATTCCCAACAACATAATCTGTACTGAAAACCTTGGTAAACGCTCACGGAAAAAACCCAATTGGATGTCTGACTTTGTATCTTTCATCAGATACCAATTTGAAAAATGATATTGTAATGTTCTATATATTTTTTTTTGTGTGTGTTTTTTTTTTTTTTGTATTAATTATTTTTATGTTCAATAAAGGCGGAAGGTGTGTTACATTACGCCTGTTCTATTTCTCCGCATGCTTGCATGCACGCGTATGTTTTCTTGTGTTGTCTTTTGAATACCTTGTCTCATGGCACGATCTAGATGTTCTAGAATAGAGCATCTGATCGGGCTTGTGAGACAAGGTTGTCAGTTGCCAAGGGCCTCCCGGTGCAGGAAGAGTTGTAGCCGGAGGTGCTTCCTTTTTACTACTATTAAACCTTCGTTTCATCTATATCCTGCCTCCGTTCCTACTTGACAGTCCTCTTGAAACTACTAGGGGCAATTTTTGTCTTGTACTTCGGCACCTAATTCTGAGTAAGAACGGGTCCCCATACTATTACTTCTAAAATTGCCACCCGGGGCAGGCTGAAAAGCAAGGCTACGTTCGTGGGCCCCTCCTCTTTAATCTATACACAGTGGATCTGGGCAAAGCCTTGGAGGGTGGCTGCCAGGTTCCTCCAAGATTAGGCCATTCCAAACTACATATCCTGCAATATGCTGATGATGTAGTGATAATAACCCATACCAAGGTCGGCATACAGCGAGCCATGAGCAGCCTACACACATACAGTGGTAAAAACCATCTCATGATAAACCAAGACAAGACTAAGGTCCTGATCTTGGCCGCTACAGAAACAAGAAGCATCTTACATGGAGCATGGGAAGCAAGATTATCAAATCAGCGAGAAAGTATATCTACCTGGATGTCTGGTTTACAGAGACTTCCAAACCTACAGCTCACATAGCCTGTGTGAAAAAGAAAGGCATAACTATTACGTACAGTCTCAATTGTCTGAATACGAAACTATAAAGTGCTTGTGCAGCCCCTATACTTAAGGTTACGAAGGCCACCCTTCTCCCTGCACTGTAATATGGTCATCAGGCCTTTCCCGGGGCCTGTGCACCCAGTCTAGGGCAAGCTCAATGCACAGGCTACAAGAAAATATTTCAACTGCCTTGTCACATCTGCAGGGCAAGACTCCGACAGGCATGTGGGTTGCTGAGACAAACTTTAGCCTGTGAGTCAGATATATTGAAATATTACATTTGGATCCTGAAAGCGCCAGCTAACTTGCTCAAAGCACACGTGAAAGGTATATTTGAGACCCCGGGCAATCCTAGGCACCAGCAAACACAAAAAGTTATTACCTAATTCCAAATTGAAGAGTCCGCATTAAAAACAGACGCAATTGAAATTAACTTCGAATCCACAGGTTATCTCTTCCCTAAAGTCTTCTGTTATTTTGCTTCCTTGAATAACTCATACTTGTAGGGAAGACACAACCATACTTATTAGAGGCCATCAACGGACAGATGCGCAGAGACATACTGTGTACGCGCCTGTTATGGTTACCAGTGGCCGATTTCAACCCGGCATGGGCCCACCAGGAAGAGAGGGGTGTGCAGGCTATACCATTTTAAGCGCGAATCATGACTGCATCTCCTGTGTCGTTGCCCCAAACTGGACACCTTCAGGAGGTCTCTTTTGAGACCAATCTAACTGACTCAGGCGGTTCACACCTGTCTGGAGTCCTCATTGTTTTGTTTCATCCAAACTGATCTAAGAAACTTATTGAGGTGCGGTAAATTTGTCAAGGAACTCAGGGCTCAACTTCGACCCCAATATACTAAGTCTAGTCATATTATATCTACTATAAAGCTGATAATGGATTACTGCCCACAGAAATCCTGAATCATGCAATGGTGCGGCCAAGGGGTCCTTGGACTAACTGTGGGAATGCAGGTGGGAGAGGGGGAAGCATCAGTATGTCTATTGTTTGAGTAGTTCGCCGTGTAAAATAATAGTCTTATCCCTCCACCTAAAGTATATCGGTTTGGGATGATCTTTTGTTATTTTTGGATTTAACCACCCTTTTCACCTTGTGTCCTTTGCGTTAGTTGACACCTTTTTTCATTGAAGGGGGGATTTTGCACCCTTCAGCCCATGCGCTCCTGCTGCTTTTCTGTGGTCACGCTTAGGTGTCAGCCTTCGCGTGAAACATCTTTCTGCACTATACAGAAGCACTTTGTCTCTCCGATTGCCGGGGAATCTGCAAAGGCTCTTTACACCCTGCCATCCCGCATTTTTTCATGGCCATTCTAAGGTGCTAACGCTTGAGAGAATCATCCTTTTGCACTGTATGAAGCCTTTGCTTCCTCTGCCCTTGCTATTCATGCACTTTAGTTTAAGGGGCCCTCTTTGTTCATGGGGGAGCAGCGAGGTGAAGGGCCTATACTGTGATAAATGGTCTGGCTCAGCTACTAATTAGTGTTCCTCAGACTTAGCTGCTTTGTTGCCTTCTTCTGAACACACCAATCTTTCGCACAATGCACTTTTTTAAATTATACTTAGCACTTTGTCTTTTGCTCCTCCTCATGTTTATGCACTTTTAGCCCAAGAGGTCCACAAAAATAAATTTTTACCTTCTCCTTTTTTTTTGTAGAGGACGCTGTTCTCTTAACACCAATTTTAATGCAATAATTAAATAAGGTTACTAATTTTAGCATGAATGGACATTTTAACATTGTATGGATACAAATTGTTATGGTTTTGATTAACTAAAACAATAAAATTGACATTACATAAGATACACTTACAATTATAGCACAGTTAGACCATTATAAAAAAAAATGAAAGTTGTACACTTCATTTGCTAATCTGATCGCAATAAACGATATTCCCTATGAACGATACAGTTATAACTGGATATTCTGCGCAAATATTAATTCCGACATTATGGACCATACTATACTGTCACAAGTTGTTTAACCATAAGGAATAAGTAGTGAGACCTTTTACATCATTGAATCACTGACATGTTGGGAACAAAATCACTTTAAAAAATCCCATGCATCTGGTATCTTTTGTTGTGATGAACAGTAGGATCTAACTTTCTAGACTTAGTACCATCCTCATGGCAATGAGCAGTCCGCTATCTATTAACATATGACAATGGGTTCCGCAGAGGAGGGCCCATGAGATTTATGAGCTTTAGTGAAGAACAACATGCATTACCGAGATAATTTTGCATGAGTGACATTATCAAGTTCATGGTGCTGTAACCTCTTTCAATGTCACTTGAAGTCACTCGTAGTGTGCTTATTGCCTTCAAAACAGGCACAGTTGTTCTGTAATCTCATTACCACCATTGTTGATATAGTATTTGAAACCGTCTGATATGAGTTTATAATAAAGAGAAAATCTCCTGCACAGGTTGTCAACTTGAGAAATCCTCAGGATCGGAGCGATGCTCAGAATGGTCCACCTCTTGATCGCTTCAAGTCTGAAACTATTTCAGCGCAGATTATTGAAGTAACCAAGCGAGGGAAGGATAGGAAGGGAACAGCAGGGAAGGAGACCAAAAGAAAGAAAGCCATATATGTATATTACTGTACTATTTATGTTCATTACAGAACCATGTATCAAGGTAACCATGTGCTTGAAAAACACATATACCTGTAAAGAAATAAAAGTAGTTACTAGTAGTTGTAGTGGTTAGACGATTGCATGCAATACAGCACCCGATCCTCTAAAGTTCCTGACAGTGTTCAAGTATCTTTCTCGTTCCTCCAATGGGCTGTGACAGTACATCCCTTCCCTGGAGAACACTGACAGGGACAAGGTTTATGAGGAAAACGCTTGTGAAAGGAATTAACCAGTCTCAGTGCATGTACTCCTGTTGCTGGTTCCCAGGAATTCTCCTCAGGCCCATTCTCTTTCCAAGCAACCAGGTACAATATCCTCCTGCCTCCTTGTTTTGAATTCACTATCCCTTTTATCTCATGTTCGATCTCATTGTTAACCCATATGGGAACTGGTACTTTTTTCACAGAGTTGTAAGAAGGTTTTAACAATGACACATGAAACACAGGATGTATTCGCAAACTAGATGACAGCGCCAGTTTTACTGCCACTGAGTTAACACATTTAAGAATCTTATATAGGGCTAATATACTTAGGGTTAAAAACACTGAATTTCTTCAACCTGATGTTTTTTGGGGAAAGCCACACGTCTCCTTTTTTTTATCCTGAGCCTGTTCTTCAATGTTTGTCTGAGTATTGCTTATATGTAGTCTTAGCTCTTAAAAGATGTTTTTGTGTGTCTTGTCTTTCAGTGTGTTTTGAATGTGTGGCATTCTGTCTCAAACTTCGGGTACCTTCTATATATCAGAGGGTTGCAAAAATGGAATAAAGCGAGGATGAAATCCATACGCGTTGTAATATGGTGCTACCTGAGTGGAGCTGTGTGTAGCACTATTATTTTCAATTGCTGCCAACCATAGACTCTTCACCCATGTGTCTGTGTTGCTATCAACATAACAGAGCAAATATTGTTTTACTGTTTGATTTAGGCGTTCTATCTGTCCATCTGTTTGGGGATGGAAACTGGTGGAAAGGGCAGCATCAATGTGCAACAAAGAACACCAAACCTTCCAAAACTGTGCCTGTGGTTTTTGGAAGGCCCTGTAACATAACCATATGTATCAACAGCAGTGTGCCAACTGACTTGCAGTGGGAACTAGTTTGCAAGCAATGAAATGTTCCAATTTCGTCAAATAGTCCATCACCATTAAGATAGTGGTGCATCTTTGATCTTTAGGTAAGCCTACCACAAAATCTAGGGATATGTTTTCCCAAGTTCTCCTTGGGTGGGTAGAGGTTGTAACAGTCCTTGTTGTTTTGTATGATCCATTTTCGCTTGCATATAACTGTCACATTCCTTTACCCAAAGAGTAATGTCTTTTCGTAGTGTTGGCCACCAAAGTTGTTGAAGTATTCTGTCCACTGTTTTTCCAAACCATTGTGACCAGCACTGGGCATCTCATGGCACCACTGCCATACCTGTCTCATTAATGTTTTGATAGGAACCAAGATCTGCTTTCCTCTAACAGGTATTTCTTGTTTTAGTTGCCATTCGGAATGATTTTTAAGCCAAGATTTCCATTCTGCCGTACGTATACCAGCGGATACTTTCTTCAGGAATGTATTGGTGTGAAGCATACAGATTACTTTTTGAGGATTCAAAATGGCATGGACTTCAGGATGACTAGATACCAACTGAGTTTCTTGTCTTGTTAATGCATCTGCTTTCCTGTTTTCGCTTCCTGGTCTCTATGTTACAATGATATTATATTCTGCAAAAAACAACATCAACCGCAACTGACGAGGAGATAAATGTCGTGCTCCCTTCATAAATTGCAGGTTCTGGGGGTCAGAATATACCGTGACAAAGTGTTTGGCTCCCATGATCATATGTCACTATTCCAAGAATGCGTCCTTGATTGCTAATAGCTCTTTCTCAGCTATTGCGTAATTCTTCTCTGCATCATTCTGTTTTCTCGACATGTATGCGACAGGATGCAGCGGTTCATTCATGTCATTGAGATAACACTGCACCAATAGCAACATCAGATGTGTCTGTCTCTACAACGTACGGTTTATTGGGATCTGGGTGAGCCAATATTGGTGCTGAAATAAATGCCTGTTTTAATTGATCAAATGCCTCTGTGCTTCTTCAGACCATTGCTTTCACAGAAGATTCGTTATGGGTGCCACCATCTTAGAGAACTGATTGCTAAATCTTCTGTAAAAATTCACAAAGCCAAGAAAACAGTGCATGTCAAGCACATTTTAAGGTGTGGGCCAATCCTGGACTGCTAGAACCTTCCTCTCTACCATTTCTTGTCCAGAGGGAGAAAGCATTACTCCCAGAAACTCAACAGTAGTCACGTGAAACTCACGTTTGCTGAGGTTACAAAACAGGTGGTTCTTCCTCAAGGTTGTTAATACCATGCTGACATGCCGAACATGCAAACGTTCATCCGAGGAGTAAATGAGTATACCATCTGTGTATACTACCACAAATATATCCAAGAATTCTCTCAGCACGTCATTCAAGAAGAATTGAAAAGTGGTGGGAGTGTTGCACAGGCCAAAAGGCATCACCAAATATTCATATAAGCCATACCTTGTCCTAAACGCAGTCTTCCATTCATCTCCTGTTCGCATGTGGACCAAATGATTGGCTCCCTTCAAATTGAGTTTAATGTAAATTACTGCCTTCTTCATCTGTTCAAGCAACACAGGAATCAACGGTAAAGGATACCGATTCTTGATTATAATAGCGTTTAATGCTCTGAAGTCTATACAAGTATGAATTTCACCATTGGCCTATGGGATGAAGGAGAGTGGTGACTCTGCTGGAGATTTGGAATGACAAATAAATCCTAGATGGAGATATTTGTCGATGTATTGTTTTAGGTGTTCATTCTCAGGCTTTGTCAAGGCATAGATTCTTCTAAAAGGAGCCAAAGACCCTTGAACCAAATAGATATGACAAACGTATTGTCTATGAGGGGATAATTCCTCTGCTTGTTTATCACTGAACACTTCCTAGAATTTAATGTAGCGTATAGTTCAGGTAATACTACACCCTTTTCTGCTGTGATTCCTATAACATGCCAAAGAGATAATGCCTTTGAAGTAGAATCCTTAATCTTGACACAGTGTTCTTTGCAGTACTCGGAGTCCAACGGCAGTGTTTTCTCCCTCCAATTGATATTCGGATTATGTTTCCGTAACCAGGGGAGCCCCAGAATTACCCGATACTGGGGTGCTTGAATGATGTTGAAGGATTAGGTCTCAACATGAGACGGTTCACTCCATACTTCTATTTCTTCTGTTGTATAACAAATGAGTCCAGAATCCAAGTCTCTTCAATCCACTGCAAATACTGTTTTGGGCACCAATTTTTCTATTAGTGTTACATGTAACTTCTGAGCTAAGATTTTGTCCATGAATATTCTGGTGGCTCCGGAATCCACCATTGCCCTCACTTTCTGCCAATCCGAATGAACCCATAAATTGACAGACACAAAAAATGTTTTTTAACTGATGTTTCTTTATGATTGACTGAAGGTATGAAGGTAATGGCCAAAGATGACCCTTTGTCTCTCTTCGAGAATATCAGTTTTCTGAATCCTAATCAGCAGCTGCCACTGCGACTCAAATGAATCCTGTCCTGTTTGATCTTGGTTTCAGCTGACATTCTCTGACAAAGTGACCTTTCTTACCACAATAAAGGGAAAGGCCTTTCTTACATCATAGTTCTTTTTCATCTTGGGTTAAAGAAGCTCTAACAGCTCCTATCTCCATTGGTTCTTGGGCGGACCCCGTTTTGTATTCTAGTGGTTTGCTACGTTCAAAGCGAGGAACCTGTCACTCCTTGCGTTTACTCTCAGCTTTCTGCTCACTGATACGATGATCGAACCGTACTGTAAGATCAATCAAATCCTCACATAATGCGTGTTGGGGATAGATTTGAGCTAAAAGATCCTTTAACTCTTCCTTTAAGACTTGATGAAATACGATAACTTGCTTTGATTCAGGCCCATTGGTTTCTGCCACCAATCAACGAAATATGTTCAAATAAATGATTTGTTCCTTATTCCCTTGTCGGAGTTCCAAGAGTTCTCTATCCCCTGAGAAAGTAGCTGCCCTTCTATCAAATATTTTTTCAAATTCAATTCTAAATGCTGCCCAATGAATACAGTAGCAGATTGTCTCTTCGCACTAATGATACAGCCCACTGGGCAGCATCTCCTGCCAGATAAGAGATTAAGAAAGCTACTCTGGCTTGATTAGTGGAGAAAGCCTTGGTTCTATAGGAAAATTTTTAAAGTATTTGTGTTAGGAATACCTGTACCTTGCTTGCATCCCCATGAAACCATTCCGGTGCTGCTAATGGTATAGGAGTAGGTATTTCTACCGCAAAAGGAGTTGTGGGTGTTTGTGATGTACTCCCTACATCAAAAGGGTTCCTCTGCATATTTTCTACCTTTGCTAATAGAGCTGTGGTTTCTGTACGAGACGCTGCTAATTCTTGCTGCACTATTGCTAACGCAGCCAATACGTCATCCAAAGTAGCCATTCTGAGTCGCAACTGATCAGGAGGATGGCGGATTATTCTATCAACTTGCGGAATCCTCAGGATCATAGTGATGCGTAGAATGGTGCAACTCTTGGTGGCTTCAAGTTTGAGAACTATTACAGCGCAGACTATTGAAGTAATCAAGCGAGGGAAAGATAGGAAGGGAACAGCAGGGATGGAGACCAAAAAAAGTAAACCTTGTATGTATTACTGTACTATTTATGTTCATTACAGAACCATGTATCAAGGTAACCATCTACTTGGAAAACATATATACCTGCAAAGAAATAAAAGTATACTGAATTCCAATATACCATGTCCTTTATTTACTAGGAGGTGTGAGGTTGTTATTCATGATCCATACTATGGTGTGCTATAATAGAAAGAACAGGTATGTCACCCTTTTCTGAAGCTTGTGACCCTGCATGTACTCACATAAAATTCACTCTACTGTTACCGGATAAACATATGAGCTTATACACCTACCAATACATAACATGTCTAGCGTCACATGGGTGAAGAGTCAGGTCCGGGTACTCTACAATGGAACCCCCTGTTAAAAGCGGCAAACACAAGATAAATACTTTACGATCCCATGTGCATATTCCTTTCATAGCACATACTTTTTAAAACACAGAGTCATTAAATGTTCAAATATGCAGTAGCAATCCTTAGTAAAATGCAGACTTCCTTTTGAATCTTGGATATAATATAGTCATGGTATGTATCCACTACTCTGAGCCTGGAAAGTCCCAAGAGAAGTCTAGTACTGTGAGGCTAGAGAAAGACTCTCTCTCTCATTTATTCAGCATGAGTCTGCATAGAAGCATGACTCGCCAACCCGAATGAATGAATGTGCTCCAAAATAAGCATGGAAACGCAAGTTGGATTCTGAACACAAACTTGCATATCCTCTAACACGAAAACAATTAGAGGGTCCAGAACAACAGTTTTTTAGTGCAACTGCACCCTTACCAGACCGCAGCAACCCGACAACCTTCCAAGAACGCTGCAAATCCGGAATAATCGGCAGTGTCTTGGAATGTGGAAGCATCTTTGTTGATAGTTCTGCCCATATACACACGTGCTGTGCTTGCCTGCACCCGCATTACGGCATGGGAATGAAGATCCTACATTGTAGTAGTTAGACGATCAAGTGCAATCCCAGCACCCGGTCCTCTAAAGTTCCTGGCTGTGTTCAAGTATCTCTGTCTTTCTTCTGATCGGCTGTGACACAGGTCTATAAAGAAACACAAACTACATATACTCAAAATTACTCTCTTGTGCATTTGTTTGAGGGACTTGCTAGGAGGGTGTTTCTGCGGCAATTAGTTTATCCATGGTCCTTAGGCACATGGAAAACAATAACTTATCAAGCACATATAATTTGCCCATGTTTTCTCTGTGGGCACGACTCCTTCAGCTTCTACCCCACACCTTACAACGCCCTAAGAAAAAGTAGTAAAACGATAGAGGAAGAAGATTTCTGCATCCAAGAATCAAGTGGTCGACATAAGTAAAGAAAAAAATATAAAACGGGGAATTTCAAATCCCTAAAAGGATTAAATATACAAAGTAAAATATTGAACAGAGTGGTGAACTGATCGTTTTGCTGTTTGAGTTAAAGGTCTACGACTGCAGAAACCTTTGTGAGCATGCAGATTCGAATGAATCAAAGCAATGCCACCTCAAACTTTCGCCATTGTGGAAAACTGATGTAATTGCAGAGTTGAATTCAGAACATCTAAAGTTATGATGTATGTAAATTAACTAGAGGGAAATCCTAGTAATTTCAGAAAACAGTACTGAAACATGTCAGACAGACTAGTGGCCAAGGCATTGGACACAAAGTTTGGAAACCATCCAGCATGCTTGCAGGGATTGAGAAGTGGTTGATGAAGCCAAGAGACAAGAAGTATATTGACCAATTCTCCTGATTAAGACAGAAGACCCAGGCTTTTGAAAACTACACATAAAACAATGTTGGCTTTTGTCGGTGTATAACTTCCTTTTCCCAAGAATTCAACAAAATAACTCTTCCGCCAGCCCTCTCCAACACATTTGCACATTGATGTGATTGCTTTAGTTGCCTGCACTACCTTGAGGTGAGACCACCCTCCTATGTATAATATGTTTACCCAGCCCTACCCACCACTCAATGTGTCTGTGGTGAGAACCTCCAACTACTTTAGAAGATTGGGCAAAGCAAGAGGGAAAGAAAGAAAGTTAAGAAAGAAGAAAGAGAGATAGGAAAACAGCGACGACGAAAGAAGAGTGGATGGAAAAAGAACTCGCAAGAATAAGATAAAGTTAAAGCGAGTGTAGGATGGTGAAAGAAAAAGGTAATGGCAACCCCGGCATTTAGCAGTGGTAGCCTGTGAAAACATTTGGGACTCTGCATTTGTGTTTTCACAAATTACAAACTGCTCCCCCCAACCCCTATAGCTTGTCACCAGACATCTCTCATGATTTTATTGTTGGCATTGGTATATCTAAACCATCACAATCACCAGCACACCTGAAGGACAGTTGACTCTGGAATCAATACCACGAGAATACCCACACAAAGAATGGACCATAAATTTCACAGTAAGGTATCAGCTCAACATCAAAATAAATGTAAACTGCCCAGTGTCCAAAGATGACAATGCAATGGTGGTAAAGGTAACTCACAAGAAAGGAGCACAGGCAATTCCACTCCCAACTAGCACTCTCAAGAAAATATTGGCCTTTGCAGGGAAATATTACTAGTTTGCATAGGAAAACTACATAAGATTGGAGATGTAGGAACAGTGAGAGACATCACAAACTATGGCCAGTAATCTATATTAGATGATGGTTACTAATAAGCATGCTGTACATGCCCTCCCAAGTCAACGCCGTCGCCTTGGCCAGCTTCCACACCT
Organism: Calotriton arnoldi; assembly: GCA_963921515.1. Classification (NCBI taxonomy): domain Eukaryota; kingdom Metazoa; phylum Chordata; class Amphibia; order Caudata; family Salamandridae; genus Calotriton; species Calotriton arnoldi. The sequence continues at coordinate 83,452 of CAWUFW010001726.1, forward strand.
TGCTAAAAGAGACATTCAAGTGGCTACTTAACAACACCAGGAAAAATTCCACCCAGGCCCTCATCGCCAGCAGACTAGATTCGCAGGAATCCTCAACTCACAAAGAGACTTCAGACCATCCAAAATGAAGCAGCCATGCTGGTCCTCAACGTCCCACAATGATCGCACATCACGCCTCGCCTAAGAATACTACATAGTCTCCCTATACATCAGTATGCACAATTCAAGCTGCTCGCCTACACATACAAAACGCTACACAACACAGGCCTGACCTACCTGTACAGCCACATGCAATTCCAGCAACCCTCCAGACATGATTTGCATATGGCAGGGTCCAAACTCGGGTGGTGTGGTGAGCAAAAAAATGATGGATTAAAACCGTATCGGTGACTGAGGGTGAATGTTTGGTTTGTTCAGCATTCCGTCCATTATCTGTTCTTTTTGCTTTTGGTGCCCTAAGTGGGAAGAGTATGCCCAGACGTGGGTTCCGTGCTCACTGTGCCACTGGGTTCAAGCTAGCCTGGCTGATGAGGGGTGATACCCCGAAACCGGTCCCAAGATGCTTGTTTCTGGTCCAGGGAGGACGTGGCCTAGCAGTTTGGGCTGGACTGTTCCCATGAGGAGCAGGGTCAAGACTAAATTGCGTATGGCTGGGTCCAAACTGGGGTGTCATGGTGAGCAAAAAAACAATGGATTAAACCCAGATCTGACTGGGGGGGGGGTGAATGTTTGATTTGTTCAGCATTTCGTCCATCATCTGTTCTTTTTACTTTTGTCTATAGTTCTTGGCACATGAGATTGGAGTATGGGCAGCAGGCAGAAGCCACATTCAAGTCAATTGTCATGTGCACCCCATGTATGGCCTGGATTCCTATTATACATGGAAGAACATTATAGTCTATTAAAACACTCAATAGCAAGCACTCATAGTTAAGCCCCAGTTCAGTTTCCACTTATTGCTGCATGTTTGTGAAAGTGCAAAGGACAATGTATATTACATTTGTCAACTTGAACTGATCGTTTCGCACTTGGTCAGTACCACAGATTGATGCACACATATTTGCCAAGTTTTAGAAATTGTGTGCTCATTTCTTCTCATCTATGCTGCAACTGTGAATTCTGCCCTTCAAATAAGGGCTGTCTCACATAATCCTGCTTGCTCTTCCATTAACCAAATATTTTGGTTTTGTGCAAAAGTATCTAAATCAGTCACAGCATAACAAAAATGACTTCCAAGCATTTGAAATAATTTGGTTTATTTACCAGTTCCAATCACTAAATGTTGTAGAGCCGTTTTCCTTAAAAGGAATCATCAACACAGAAAGGAGCCAAGGGGGAAAAAAATCAAGCCGCCCCCCACTCAACACATTATCAACAACAAGGGCCTGACTCAATGGACAAAAATCTTTAGCTTTAACACACTGGAGGAGTCCAAAATATTTTCTAACTACACCCCCCACAATGCGGTAAAATACCGCTAATTCAAGTGTCAAAATGTCCAATTTATAAACGTACTGTCACTACACTGCAGCCAAAGAGTTCCCACCCAAAATTTAATTAAAAGAGGTTAGAAAAAGTGTGGGAGTGGAGAGAAAGCACCTCACGGTAGTAACACCAAGGGGGGCTTGCTAGTTGGTACTCGCTAGCACACCCACTTATCATCATTGGTTGCTTTCTCACCATGAAAAGAAATGTGTTCCAACATAAACTTTCTTAAACGTGAAGGAAGAAAACAGTGACAGCAAGGTACAATAAGCACTGTGGGTGCAAATGTCACACACGTGCCCTACTGATCCCCGTGAGAAAAGAAAAGAAATGCAGTTCCCAACATTAAAAATGAGTACCTACATTTTGGACATTTTGACACTTGAATTAGCCGTATTTTACCGCATCGTGGGGGGTGTAGTTAGAAAATATTTTGGACTCCTCCAGTGTCTTAAAGCTAAAGATTTTTGTCCCTTGAGTCAGGCCCTTGTTGTTGATAATGCCTTAAAAGGAAGACAAGCTGTTTTTTTATAGCTCTGGAAATTCAAGAGTATTGGATATGGCTGTGTTAAAGTTTGCCAAGTTGTTACTCTGCTTGGGTATGACTGGCCTTGTTCTTTGTCCTTCTCACCCCTACCTACTGCAGCGATGTTGCAGAGTTTGTTATGTTGTGCATCATTACACAATAATACAGGGTAGCATTGCTGTTACAGTGCTCTTAGGTCTAGCAGGCTGATATAAGTCAGAGTTATGCTATGTATAAGATGAAAGATCATGGGTGCTTACATAGGGCTGGCTCCTTCAGGATGAGGTTACAGTGAAAAAGCAAGCCTACAGGGCTGCATTACTGTAAACAATTAGGCCTTCACCAGTGCAGAATGTTAGCAGTAGAACATGTCTAGGATGTGCAAAGTTCTTATTTTTATGTTAAATTATGTTAATTATTTATAGCGCCATATCACCCATGAGGGTATCCTTGCAGGTTGTGGGACTTGCCTCAAGGGGCCTACTTGAAGAGCCAGGTCTTCAGCTTGTTGCAGAATTTAGGAAGCAAATAGGAGGCCTTAATGTGGAGTTGGAGGTTTTTTGATGCTTTGGGGGCAATGTGTGACAAGGCACGACCTCCTGACCTACTTTTGCTTATGTGTGGTATGTGAGCCAGTGAGAGTCCAGCTGAGCGAAACCGGTCCCAGGATGCTTGTTTCCAGTCTGGTAGGACCTGGCCTGGCAGTTCGGGCTGGACTGTTATCATGGGGAGGAAGGTCAAGATTGATTTGCATATGACTGGGTCCAAACTGGAAAGGCATGGTGAGCAAAGAAACTATGGATTTAGCCAGATCTCTGTACTGTGGGTAAATGTTTGACATTGTTCAGCATTCCACCCATCAATTTTTCTTTGGGCAACTATAGACAAAGCCTCAACCTTTTATGCAAAACAGGAGAAATAAAGAGATATCCTGTGAGTAGCTGAACTGAACAATGTGAAAGCAGAAAACCTAGGATCAATCTTGGCTTCCACAATTGACCAATTGTGCGATCCTAGGCAAATTTCTCTCTTGTATTTAATTTAGTGGACTATAATGGTGCTCCATTGTAGGAAACTAGCTTTTTATGTATTGTACCAAACTTAGGTACACTATGTAGAAAGTTCGGACGACCCTTATTGACTTTCAGGATTTAAATTAATAATCCCAAATGCTCTCTTTATGGTAGTGTGGGCGAGCAGTTTAAGCTTATCAGAGGGCAGTGTTAAGAACTTGTTGTCCACACCGAGTCAATAAATGAGACACACATTCAAGAAGAAACTCAAGACCAGTTTAGAAAAATAACATAAAATTTTATATAAATTTAGACCCCAAGATTATCGAAATCAGGTGTGTACTTTAGATGTTATCAAATTTTACAAAAGAAATAGTAGAAAATGACTGCTGTTAGGATTGGGGCATAAGCCTCAAACGGGGTAATGTTATCCTATGGGGAAACATACACTGCATAGGCAAACTTATAGATGACTTACAGGACTTTTCTTCTGGACTTAAGGTAAGTAAGGGCCAAGGTCCAAGAAAGCACTAAGAGTTCAAGTATGCCTGCCCTGGGGTGTCCAGGTGCAGAGGTGCTTTACGCTGCAGTAGCCTCCAACGCTACCCGTTAAAGTCAATGGGAAAAGTACCAATAAGAAAAAGGCTGCACCAGGGGACTGGGGGCCAGTCTGGCAGAACCTAAGAGGGGGCTTGGCTCTTGAGGGTTTCAGGACCACAGGGACACCATCGGTTTATGTGAGCCCGAGCTGGAGAGCTCGGGTGAAGAGGTGTTTTGTTCGATGGGGCGGTGAGTTAGAGGCTCTCACGGTTCTTGGGGTACCTGCAGAAGAGGTAAAAGAAACACAACAGGGCCACTCGGTGTGGAACTGGCCTCTCTCGGAGTCCCTTGATGTGCAGGTAAGTTTTGGCGGTTGTGGTGTTTCGACTGAACCCAAACAAGCCTTGGAGCTTGCAATTGGTTCTGGTACCTTGGGAATTGGTGCAGGGATGCTCCTGGGGGTCCTGGCATTTCCAAACTTGGCGGGGAGATGGATCTGACCTCCTGGAGCACAAAGACCTTTTGCTGGGTTACTGCTCCCTCCGTGGGCCAGGGGTTGATAGAACGGTGTACCGGACAGCTGCAGTCGGTGCCTGCTGGTGTAGGGGAGTGGCTCCTTCACTCTAAGGGAGATTCTGCTGGGTCGAGGAAGTGCTGGGCAGACCTCCAAGGGTTTGAGGACGCTGTTCCACTTCTGGATGAGTCAATGATTGTCAGGAGAGCAGCAGCAAGGCAGGGCTGTGCGCCAAGGTAGTTGCTGGTCCACAGTTCACACGTCTTCAGCTCTTCTTTGTCCTTCTTTTTTCAGGCAGACGAATCTAAGTTCCTGGTGTCACGGGGCCACATAATTACTAAATTTAGGGGCGTTTAAGGGGAGTGAAGGATAGTAGTCAATGGACTACTTACCCCTGGGACCACTACACCCTCTATATGACCACTTCCTGTGGGCATAACGCTGTCCCAGAGTTCCTAATTCAATTAAAAATATGATGATGGAACCCTTCTTTCGCGGAGCACATCAGGATGCCCACCTTAGGTGTGTGAGTGGCCTGGAGTTGGAACACGCCTACTTGCATAGCTAATTACCCACCTGTCCTGGAGCCAAATGGGCCTCAAGGCATCTTCTAGGTCTGTGGAAGCTGGGGTCACATATCAAGGGTGGCAGGGGCTTTGAAGCCCCTGGCCTTGATACTCTAAATCCCTGCCATCCTGCTGGAGGGGGTGTGAACACATTATCCCGAAGCAGGCATTGTTTCTGACCTCAGAGAGCGCAGGCTTTCACCTGCAGGGGTCAGAAACCTGTCTATTGCGGCAGGCTGGGTGATGCCAGTCAGCCAGCACACTAGATACTGGTAGGTTTTTCAGGGGGCACCTGTAAGGTGCATATCATAATAAATCTAGTACTGGCAAAAGTATAGATTTATTACGACAAGGTGTTTGATATCAAACACCATAGGTTTCAGTGAAGCCATCATGTAGCTGTGGAACTCGTAATGACCAATGCCCAGTACATATACTTAAGATGACTTCCCTGTTCACTTACACCATCTGGTAATTGAACTAGACAGCACAGGGGCATAGCTGCTCATGCAGTAATGCCCTCACATGTAATATAATGCACCCTGCCTTAGGGCTACAAGGCCTGCTGTTGGGTTGACTTACATATATTAGATGCAGTGACGTTGGAGTGGCACACAGTGAGTGTGCCATGTTGTGTTTTATGTCACGCAGTCTGCAACAGCAGCCTGCATGCAATCTGTATGTGGGACCCTTAGGGTGGCATAATACATGCTGCAGTCCTTAGGGACCCTCTTTAGTACCCATGCCCTAGGTACCAGGGGTACCACTCACTAGGGATTTACAGAGGTGCTAAAGTGTGTGCCAATTGTGTTACAATTAGACCATTTTACCTTGTTCTTAGGGAAAGAGCACTGGCACTGGGGCATGGTTAGCAGGGACCCAGTGCACATTAGTCGAAAAACATCAGTACCAGTGGCAAAGAGTGGGGGTGACCATGACAAAAAGGGGCACTTTCCTACATCCATTTGTACTATGAATCTAGGCCACATATAAGGTAAACATGCGAAATGGCTTGCATTTGGCTTCTGCCTGCCACCCACGCTCTGACCTCATGCACCATGAAATAAAGACAAAGCATTAATCTTTATCTAAAATAGGAGAAATAAAGCAATGCCCATCTAGTGGTGGAATTACACAACTTGAGAGCAGAAAACCTGGGTTTAATCCCAGCTTCCCCATTTGACCAAATTATGTGATCCTAATCAAACCTTTCTCTAGTGTTTGATCTAATAGACTATAATGTTGGTCCATGTACAATAAGAATATTAGGCCACTTAACGGGTACTCATGACAATCGATTTACCTCTTGGTTCATTAATAGCACTGTTGTCGGGGGAGGGCCACGAATGTTTCTAAGTTCACAATAAATTCAAGCTATCACTTTCAGTAAATGCCTGTCACTGCAATGCTATGATATAAAATACTATGGTGAAACATTTCTGCATTTTAACAAAATACACTTTTCTAAATTGTGAAGAGACTTTGCATATATTGCTTCATGAATTACTTGCCAGTTTCATCGATCAACTCGTGTCAGGGCTCCTCAGGTTAATTTGTTGGCTCTGCCATTTCTAAAGAAGCTAGGGTTTGAAAGCAAGTCTAAGCCTGGGTGATTGTAATAGTAACTTTGGGCCCAGCCTTTGGAGTTGGAAACATTTCCTTGTAATCAGGCCGTATGGCAAGCAGATGCCGTATCACAAGGGTATCATTTTGTCCAAAGATAAGGCACAGTATTTCTTTTGCAGTGGGATAAGGTGAAGTCGGGCTGGGGTAGTAGTACTTACGAAGAGCTGAAATGAAGACCTAGATACAGACGACTCTTCTCCACCAAAAATCTCCATCTAGCTTTTATTCCTCATTCGGTCTATATGCAGTGTGTGCTCTAGCTCCAATAGAATACAAGGTGCAGGGTTAAGTAGGTGCAGGGGCTCAGGAACAATAAGACACATTTTCTGGCTGTTTACCTATTTAAATGGTGCGCAATTAGAGGTGGACGAGCCACTGAAGGTTTGAATGAGGGTAGAGCCAGATGACTGACTTGCACACCTTGAGGTCTTCTAGGGCCCTCGAGCCCAACACAAGCGGAGCTATTTGTGGCTTCTGCCCGCCACCGTGCTCTACCCTCGTGCACAGAGAAATGAAGACAAAGCATTAGCGGTTAACAGAAAAAGATACCCATCTAGGGGGCTGAACTGCACAAGGTGCAGCAAGGAAAGCAATGATCAGTCTTGGCTGCCATACTCACCAATTATGTGATCCTAGGCAAGTATTTTATTTAACTGATCCTCCTTTTTCTTTATCACCACATATGAGAGCACCTTCGGGTAGGTGTGCTGTTCAAAAACCACTTGTGTTTGATTTAATAGACTACAATGTTGCTCTATTTATAAGAATCTGGGCCATTTTTAGGGTGTACATGACAACTGACTTACTTCTTAATTTACTAATGCACTGTAGCTGGGGGCAGGGGTTGGCAGGAATGTTTACAAGGTCAGTGTTTAAAAAGCATCACTTTTAATAAATCCTTCTCAATGGAGTGATCTAATCTGATGTATTAATGTAAATCGCTTCTGTGTGCTAAATAAATACAGTTCTTTAAATTTGGAAGACACCTTATCATATTCTATCTCAATGTTTGTTGCATGATTTACTTGCCAAACATTTCTAAGGCTCAACTTGTGCACCGGCTCTTATAGCCAAGCCAGACTCTTTGCTCGGCTCGGGCTCTCCCTGTTAATTTGTTGGCTCGCCCATCTCTATGTGTAACGAATCTTGATCTTACAGCTTTCAGGTGAGCTGCATTCTGGGAGAATTGCAAGGTGGACATTTTTCTATGTTCTTCCTGCGAATTTCTTCCGGGCTTCTGGCACTAGACATGCTGGCAAAAATCACAGGGCAGACATAAGGCAGGCTTTAAACATTTTTCCAGCCTTGCTACAGCCCTGTGTGTGATCCCTTCAGCAGTGCTGGAATTGCAGAAACTTTACTCCGGTAACCCATAAATTGAGGGTCAAGATGTGCCAACGAAAAGGGGGTGGAGGTAGATGCCATCGCAAGACCTGTGTTGGCAGGGGGACTCTGTGCCTGAAGGGAGGACTCAAACTCCCAGCAGCCTCCAGCTTGGACACGCCTCCTTCGTGCTTATAAGCGCATCGCTGCCCCGAGGCGCGGGATGTGCCTGGGCGAAGCCTGGGCCAAGGGCGGGCCCATCCACGCCCGGAAGAGGCTGGGCAACACCCCCTAACGTTTGGTGTCTGACCCCTACAGTCCATGCAAATATGGGGAGAAAGAAAACAGGCGGATGCAGGCGGGGAGATTATCACAACACTTGATTCATTCCTGGTAAGAGCAGCTAATGTGTTGACCAAAGAGATAGAATTGACAGAATGAAGACTATTGCCGTGTGAACCCAACAGTGGGGGTACTATTAATGAGAGCTCCTCGAACATTGCCCTCATTAACTCTTCGGGACACATTTCCCCTGATCCACCAAGTACCCAGTCTGATCTAAACAGTATTATTATGTCCCCAAAGGAACCTCCGGTGGAAAGGAAAAGAGGAGGGGCTAGACAATCACAGCTTTCAAAAACAAACCAGGCACCACGGGCACTGATCAGGTACATATTAAGAGCCCCTTAAACGAAAACACACAAGAAATTTACACCAGATTAGAACAGCTTGTATCAAATGCAATCCAGCCTCTGTTAAAACATTTAGAATCAATAGAACACTCAATCAAGTTACTACTACGGAAGGGAGATATACGCCAAAAGTCTGGTATGGCCACTAAGTCAAAAGGAGCTCCAATCCCCTTTAATTATACTCCAACTTTAGCTACCCCAAATCAGAGCGAAATGGATGATCATAGAGATCTAAGAGGGAATCAGAATTCCCAGAATATTCAAATATGTGTGCAATCTGCCTCCCAGAATAAAGACGAGGTAGTCCCTAATGAAATCTACGCACTTAGTGAGAGACCTGTAGGTACTTATACAGCATCCGTCCCCTCTAATATGCAGGTCAATTTGGGTTACTCAAGTCCCCATGGGAGAGAGGAAAATATGGTGCGCCTAAGAGATAGGACGGAGCTGGTCAATCAGCCAGGACGTGAAGGCGGGGGGGGGGGAATAGACATCAGACCCTCTCCCTCCCACTAGAAGCTAGCCTATTTGTCCTTATTCCGGTGAATGTCCCAGAATTAAGGACGAACATAGCAAAACCAAAGGGGATGATGGACGGAGTGTTGAACATTGCAAGCACTCACCCCGAGTCAACTGATCTGGGTTTAATCCATCATCATTCTTTAGCTCACTCCGCCACTTCCAGTTCAGACATGGCCATATGCAAATCAGTCTGACCCTGTGCCTCATGGGAACAGTCCAGCCCGAACTGCCAAGCCATGTCTTCCCTGGACCGGAAACAAGCATCCTGGGACCGGTTTCGGGTTCAAAACCCTCATCAGCCAGGCTATCTTGAATCCAGTGGCAAAGTGAGCAAGGGACCCACGTCTGGGCATACCCTGCCAACTTAGGGCGAACATAGCAAAACCAAAGGGGATGATGGACGGAGTGTTGAACATTGCAAGCACTCACCACCAGTCAACTGATCTGGGTTTAATCCATCATCATTCCTTAGCTCACTCCACCACCCCAGTTCAGACATGGCCATATGCAAATCAGTCTGACCCTGTGCCTCATGGGAACAGTCCAGCCCGAACTGCCAAGCCATGTCTTCCCTGGACCGGAAACAAGCATCCTGGGACCGGTTTCGGGTTCAAAACCCTCATCAGCCAGGCTATCTTGAATCCAGTGGCAAAGTGAGCAAGGGACCCACGTCTGGGCATACCCTGCCAACTTAGGGCGAACATAGCAAAACCAAAGGGGATGATGGACGGAGTGTTGAACATTGCAAGCACTCACCCCCAGTCAACTGATCTGGGTTTAATCCATCATCATTCTTTAGCCAGGGCCAGGGCAAGATCCGATAGTGGGAGCTGCATACACTGAAGCTGTGTAACTGGTGACCGGTGCTCCGAGACATATTCAGCCCTGCAGCCTCCAGCATGGCCTGCACTGGACTTGCAACTACAACTGGCAGTGGGCGCTGCTAATCCCCCTGCCAGATGCGACTGCCCGGTAACTGGCATCCTGGAGTCTGTAGTGGCTGCGCTACAAGGGGGCTCGGTGTCCGGCGCCTGAGATATTGAGACCAGCGTGGTGGCACTGAGGGGCAGCTGCGCCGCATCATATTGCCACTACAGGGCTGGGACAGCCGCAAATCCACTCATGGGAGCTCTGTGAGCTGAGAATGAAGCGTCCATCGAGGAGCCTGCGTGAGGCAACAGCGTGACGCTGCATCCAGTCCGGAGGGCGAGACTTGGCCCGGGCTCCAGGCTTAGTGAATCCTGTTGAGGCCGGGCGAACTGACCGAACGACGGATTGCGCACCGTCGGGGAGCAATGCTTGGAGGATACACAAGCATGGTAGGGGGGCTGGGAGCGGATGAGGGGGTAGGAAAGCAGATCCTCTCCTCCCCCCTCACCCCTGCCTGCCATAGAGAAAAGGCCCAAGGACTTGCAGCTCGTGGGCGTGGAGATTGCCTGCACTGCCGTGGCCGCCGTTGGCTGACCCTGGGGCGACTGGGCCCTGAGCACTGGCCCTACTGCAGTTAAGGGTCCCTGCAGGACTAGGCCCCTCTCACAGTCTTCACAACAAGGCCCAGCCACATCCTGTGGGAGGGGGCCTCAACTTTCTGAGATTTGCTCACACCACTTGTCCGGAGGGAGAGCCTGTCCAGAGGTCCCCCCAAAGCCCACCTCGACACTTCGCCTGAATATAGGGACCTTGGGTAGTGACTAAAGTTGGCGAGCTGTGCTACCACGCAAACCTAAAATCCCGGCTGCTCTGGCAGAAGAGACCCTGGGCGGGCCTCAGTATTGGAGGAGCTGAGAAGAGCTGCACCACTTGCAGACGCTACCACTGACATCGCCGCCCTCCACCAGCCACGGAGTCCATGTTGGCTTGAGCGGCATCCTTGCTCATGCAACCAATTCCAACCTGTCCCTGTAAACAAAAGAACTCAGCATGAGTAAAGACAAGAGGACATGGGCCCATGGACTGAACACTATCACACAATACACTACGCCACGTCAACCAACACAGAGAATAACGGGGCAAACAGGCGCCAATGATCCCGAAGACGTGCCAGAGACAGAGCCGTCAAGATCAGAACTATTGGCGGCTATACAGGGAGCCTGCACCATCCTTGAACGGAGGGCCATGGACGCAGAAGGCCGCTCTCTGCAGTGTAATGTACAAGTCCTGGGGTTCCCGTAGCGAGTAAAAGGGACGTTGGCGGAGCAATTTCTTGAGAACTGTATACGGATGGAACTCAAACAGCAGGGCTTATCTGATCTGTTTATGGCAGAGAGAGCACACAGGGCCCTGGCACCGTGCAACAGTGGGCCTCCACAAGCCGTCATCGCCAAGATCTTAAATTATCGCGATAGAGACTGTATTTTTCCAAGTAGAGCGAGAGGGATTGGCCCCCCTGTTTGAGAACATGAAAATCGCCATATACCGGGACGATATGAAACAAGTACAAGAGAGGCATAAGTCATTTCTCAGCGTTAAATAGAAGTTGAGGGCTATAAATCTTAGGTACATGCTCCTGTACACTGCAAAGCTTAAAGGCTTGCACCAGGAAAAAGCTAAATACATTGACCACCCAGAAGATGTTTGGGAATGGCTCGAGATCTGAGGGGAACCGGTGGACTCCTTGTCGGGGGCCAGCCGTTCTCAGACTTGGGGGACACGCACTCGCAGACCCTCTCGGTGGACCCAAGCGAGGGCAACCAGCCCTAACTCCTCCCCTGGGCCCCAGAAAAGTAATGATTAGTGAGGATGGCACCATGCAGCTAAGCACTGTAGAACTGCCCACCACCGAAAAGTGCTTTAATATGCAGTCGCCTACTGTTGGAGCTGACACAGTGGTCCCCAGCCTGATGCCGGACTTTGTGCCTGACATTATTATTGCTCTAAAGGTGGGGACTGGCAGTGACTGAATAATGGGTTCCGGGGTACATATTTGGGTGGAGCGACATTTAGAAAGGTCAGAAGTGGCTGTCAGTTGCATACATGATCATAGTGGTTACCAGCGGTGTCCTTGTTGATGTATAGGAGCCCATGTCACAGGAACAGGAATGAAATGTGCTGAATGCCTTGCTACAAAGAAATATAGGTGGTCTGCATATTTGGGGGCTGGTCCACGTATGCGGTGGTATTGATTGGAGGCTTAGACATGTACGTTTTGAAACTCCTGATATACTCAGATCAGTATGACTGGCCGGGAAGCTGTTTGATGTTGCTCACTAGCCAGTCCCGATTGGACAGGCGGGGATACAGTGCACATCCTGGCACATGTGTGAAGTGGACTCAGATAGTCATATTGTTGGGCTATTTTTGCCTCAGGGTGGGTGGGGGTAGTTTGTTATTTCTTGTTTTCAAGAAATCTCAGTTCTTCAGCAGCAGAAGGGTAGAGCAGGATGGGTTTGGAAACACATGTCACAAATTCAAACCTGGGATGGGGGTGATTATAAAGTCCTAACCTGGAATGTCCAGGGTTTGAGAACATACAAGAAAAATACAGGGTTCTCTCCTTTCTTATAAATGTCATAACATTGGCATTGCATGCCTGCAGGAAACTCACCTGGATAACACAGGCACCACGAGATTAGCCAAGAAAATGGCGGGACCAGGTCTATCACGACTCTTACTCCACATATGATATGGGTTGCTCCAGGAGTCCCTTTCTCTCTTACATATATGGAGGCTGACGTGGGAGGCCGGTATGTCCTGCTTCAGGGTACTTTAGATGGACGTGACCTCATAATATTAAACACATATGCCCCCAATACAGATGATCCTGCTTTCTTTCTCACAGTGCAGGACCTGATCACCCAAGAGGTCCACTTGCCGCTGATGTGGCTGGGAGATTTCAACTGCATTTGGACCCTAAATTAGACAGACCTCTGGCTAGGACAGGCACGAAGCCTAAGATGGCGGCTACTCTCCATGGGGTCATGGCCAATATAGGGCTGGTAGATGTATGGTGCCTAAAACACCCTACACAGAGCGTATACAATTGCTTCTCTGTGACACACAACACCAACAGTAGACTGGATAGGGTGCTGGTGACAGGGTTTCCTAGGCTAGAGGATGTACATATAACACATATGAGGCGCTTTCTATCCGCCCATGCGCCCGTTAGTTGCATGGTGTCAATAGGGGCTACGAGGCAGAGCTTCAGGTCTTGGTGGATGCTCACGGATATTCTGGAGAACCCAGCCGGGAGGGAGACCCTATCGCTCTCACTGACAGGCTACTTTGAAACAAGTTGGGGTTCTACTGGGAGTAGATCCACCGAATGGGAGGCACTTAAGGCAGTCCTGAGGGGTTCATTCTGGGACTGACATGTGGAGTCAGTAGGTAACTTCAGGCTGATTTAAAAAAGGAGTAACTGACACTTGCAACGGCACAGACAGCGCACCCACCTAGTGCCACCACGCTCAAGGAGAAACACAAAGTCCGCAGGCACATATCAGACATTTGGGACCGACTCAACAAATACACTTTGAAACAATACCGACACTTCGAATGGTACCAGAGTTACTTCCAGGGCGGGTATTGTGGAACTATTCTGTAAGCACTTGCAAAAAGCGTACATGGCAGACCCATCCATAGACACGCACGTGTACACCCCGTTCTTGGAGGGGCTAGACATTCCCACACTTGGGCCGGTCTCTTCAGAGGACATAGATAAACAGTTAAAACTGGAAGAACTTGGATCTGTACTTAGCATGTGGTCCAAGATGCCTTGTTGTGATGTCTTCCCACCCAAATTTTACCAAGCATTTTCAGCCACGTTAACCCAAGTACTCCTGGATGTATTTCTAGAGGCCTGGGATGCTGGAGTACTGCCCTCAACCATGCGGGAGGACGAGATCTGCATGCTTCTTAAACCGGGAAGCGAGGCAGGTAACCTTGTTTGCGTACAGACCCCTTACAATGATAAATTCTGATGTGAAGGTGTGCTGCAAACAACTAGCTAACCGGCTGATGCCTCTCATGACGCCCTTGGTTCATGAGGACCAATGTGGATTAATTACAGGGAGAAGCACTGACATGAACCTTCGGCGTCTGGCAAATGACCTCCACAAGGTCGAAAACCGAGATGAGGAGATGTCCCTGGTGGCAGTCGAACTGGAAAAAGTGTTTGACACAGTTTATTGGGGCTACTTGATTCAGGTGCTGCGTATTATGGGTCTTGACCCTCGGTTCTGTGGGTGGATCCGGCTCCTCTATGCAGAGCCGAGTGCCAGAGTGGGGGTGGGGCATTACCGCTCGGAGGCATGGACTCTGTGCTGCAGGACTCAGCAGGGCTGCTCATTGTTGCCGCTCTTATTTGCTCTTGCAATAGAGGCACTGGCTATATGGACATGAAGGGAGCTGTGGGACTGGGGTGTACCACTTGGTGACACAGACATATAATCTCGCTTTATACGGATGATGCCTTATTTTATCTCTCCTCACCCGTGCTGCGGTACCCAAACCGTTGCAGTTGCTAGACGATTTTGGGAACCTGTCTGGTCTCCTGCTTAATTGTAGTAAGTCCCTGCTATTTCCATTGGCCTCCCTCGTCGGCATGCCCCTGGACCGGTTACCAGCTCTGGGCCTATGGTGGGAATCAACACATTTTAGACACCTTGGGGTTCAAGTAGCATACTTCCGCTACAATTATGCCTTAATGTAGATAGGGTCTTGGGAGCGGAGAGGTCGTCTGTGGCCTTTTGGAACATGTCGCTCTCCTTCATGGGTAAAATGGCAATAGCTAAAATGGTCCTACTGCCCATAACACTTCCACCGAAGTCTTTAAGCAGTTAGATTTTATTCTTATTTCTCTTATATGGGCGGGACGTTGTAGGGTGGCGCTGACAACACTAACCAAAGGATGCGAGGAAGAGGGGCTGAATGTTCTGTGGCTTGACCTGTATTATTATGCTGCACACCTCCAGCATGTGGCTCGTTGACGCGACCCAGACGAGAACTGGGAGAAACGCCTTCTGGCTGGCAGAGTCACAGCAGAATGACTTCCGGAATTGTTGATGGAGGGCGCTGGGGTCTTGCAGGACCTTCTCCACATACTCCTCGAAATAGCCATAATATGTATTGAAACGGGCCCCATTCCACAGAGAACTTTTGCCTTGGACACTGAAACCAGTTAGACAAATAATGGAAAACATGTCTTATCAGGCGTGGCAGGCTGGAGGGTGCGCCTTCTTAGGCGATTTGTACCCTGGGGAGACGTTCATCCCCTTCGAGGAGGCCAGCCAGATGTTTGCATTCGGGCCTGGTCATTTCCTGCACCATGAAGCCCTGGCAGAAATGGCCAGGGTGGTTTGGTCATCCTATCCTGCAGCACCATGTCCTTCACAAACGCTTGGGATCCTCATATGCTGCGGTCTTCATTTGATTGCGCTGCTGTACAGGTCTGTGCATGCAGATGTGGTAGGTCCTCCACCCTGGGCTGGTGCAGCCAGGGACCTGGACTTGGACACCCCGTTGGATGACGGGGATTGGTTGTGAGTTAACGAACTGACCCACACTGTCTCTTGTAATGCCCACTTTAAATTGGAGCACTACAACTTCCTCCATATGGCTTATCTTACCCACAGGGACATGCACCATATGACCCCCAACATGCCCAGATAGTTGCCCGCGCTATGGCGCCAGTGGGGCAGGCTTTCTGCATTTAGCTTGGCAGTGGTCATTAGTACAGGACTTCTGGAGACAGGTGGTAGATGACATTAATAGGACCACGCACTTGAACATGACCATATCCCCTCAATGTTGCCTCCTAGGTAACAAGGAGCAGAAAGATGTCATACAAATTCCTACAGCTGGTGTTAGTCTTAGCACAATGGAGGGTCCCTATCACCTGGATGGGGCAGAGGGCACCTGAGATTTAATTGTGGCATAAAGATGTATCGGAATGGTCCTTAGCAGAGGAGACCCACATGAAGCTCAATAGACTGGACGATAAGTTGAATGATGACTTAGCTGACTGGAGGGCCCCAGCTGACACACTCCTAGATCCTGATTCGGATACGACCTCAACGGACAGTGATGGCACGGGTGACTAGGTGGGTGACACCCTGACAGTGTTCCCAACACCCTGAGTGAAAACAGTGATCCATGACATACATGTAGGGGAGAATCCAGCCGTTATTAGGGGAATTTTGATTGGTCTTTGTCCCTGGAATTATTTGTGGTAAAGTTGTATTATGTCACATATACTTCTCATCATGCAAACTTGTCTGCTGTATTGTTCTTATCATGCTGTCTTGTAAAACTGAAAAATAAAGGTTTAAAAAAAAAACTAAAAAAACTCTGTCACAAAGAAACTGGCTGTAAAGAGAAATGTGTCAGTAAGTCTCTTATGGCTAAACTGGTTGCAAAGGCTGCATTTTAAAATGTTTTATGTGGTTAAGGCACCTGCAGCAGAGATCTTTATGTGGCCAGTAAATCTCGGGGGAAAGTAATAATGACAAGATAACTATGGTGGTAGTTATATAGGGTTAATGTGTCTCCTGCAAAGCACATCCTGTAACATGCAAATGGCAGATTTGTATTTTCTGTAGATAGGTAAGTGGGTTACTGCTTTTAACACAGAGATCCTTTTTTTACTTGCAGTTCATAAATTGCAATCCTTGTAAACTAGCACAGCGAGCTATAATGGACGATGTGTGACACCTTGTAACCCTCATTCAGGGCCGCTGGAGTTATGTGATTTTGCAGACACTTCGTTTTCCGAATAATTATGGATTTGCCCTATTTCCAGCATAATCCATCATCTGCTGTGTAATCAGTAGATTTCAACAAAAAAATGTTACTAGCTCAAATAGATCAAAAGTTACTTAAAGTGCAGTGACACCTGTTGCAGCACAGTGGCAGGCCCTTTGTAAAGGTTGACTGGTCACCTTTCTGTTGCTTATTTCTGTATTTTGGTGCCAAAGAGGTACTAGTGATGGGAAACCGTTGTCCAGATAGAGTTAACGTGTATACATTTCAAAATAATGAGGTAATACTAACATTAAATGTGGCACATTACACCTCATAATTTTGCCTTTATTTTGCCACATTATTTAGTCAATCCTGCTGCATAATTTGGTCCACCCCTGCCACATAATTCCATTGACCCTGACCTCATTGGCTTATGTAACATATTCTGTATATTGATTTACACACTTGTATGCTTTATTGTCAATGTATGTGTGCCTGTGATGGACAGCTCTCTGACACACTATATTGGGATGAGTAGTGCTATAAAAGAATTACATTAAAAAAAATGGTGGCATTTAAATTGTTATTTGTGTAAATACTTGTATAGACCAATACTTCTGACATTCTTACTATGCATGCATAACTCTTTTATTTAAGGATTGAACAAAGTCAAAAGCTTCCTTCCAAATCGTAGTTTCTCCCAAGTACTTGTGAATTGATAAAAAGCTGTGTGCCTTTGTTTCCCCTCCATTCCACTGGCATCTGGGTGTTAGGCTCAAGTTAGCTCCGTGCCAGGATCCTATATGAACAAAAGGAAGGCTGATGGCCCTTTAAATTTGGCCTTTGTTGTAAGCCTGTCTGGAATCTAAATTACAAAAGCCCCCTCACGGTCTGGGCATTGCTACTCAGAATGGAAAGCAGACATTGTGCAGGCTCTGCTGAACATGCCCCATGTCGAAAAATTACACCGGGGCAAGTTCAGTATATTTCATTGTGGTCCAACTGTGTGCCGGGGGTATAGTGTCCACCCAGTAAAAATAGAGGATGGATGCTGGTCACCCGCATGCACCCCCAACTTGTGCCTTGTTCTTCGGCCCACTCATTAGAACAGACTTGATCCAAGGGCTGGGTGCCAAGGGTGCCACTTTTATGCCCAGAACTTGCCCTCAGGGGATGATGTGGCTACTAGCAAATGAGCTACCAGGTCTCCTCCTACCTATTGACAACGTCCTGTCAAGTGCAGCATCTAGCTATCCCAGAATGCAATATTTTGCCTACTCCCAAGATAGCAGAACCACACTCTTGGTGTGTGGAGTTTGGTAGCCCAACCTAGAGGTGTGGCTATGTAAGGGCTACACGCCCACAGAAAAACTGGTTTAGCATCTGTTTCCTCTCTGTCACCAACGCCAACCTGTCTACAGAACAGAAGAGCAGTCTCTCTAATGTGTTTCCACCATTTGCCCTTGAAAAGGCGGCTATCGCTTTGAAGCTTGCACTTTGGGCTCACACCCCATTTAGCCTTCCTGCCAGAAAGAGATAACATCTCTTCCACTGGCAGGCCCTTTGTGTTCCTTCCTGAGAGTTGTTCACACCTACCCCAGAAGGGCAGAAGGCTGTCTTGTGGCCACCACCTGTGAACGGTCTCTGGAAAACTTCGGCAGCAGAGTGGAAACTTTTAAATGTCAACATTTACTTAAAAGTTACATTAAATTCGACTTGGGCATCAAGTCGGTTTTAATGTAAAGATTCCTTTGATACCTGGAAGTACCAACTTTAGTAGTCCCATTCAGAAGTTAGCACAGCTGAGTTCTCAGCGTGTAACCATGTACTTACCAGTGCGGCTACTAGCCTCCCTACAGCAAAACCGTATAACATTTTGGAGTCTTTACTCTTAGTCTTGCTTTGCTTTGTCACACTTCTGGTGGCACAATTTGATTCATTTTGACAAACCTGTTTCTATAATCGATCTAATAATACCAGGTATCATCAATCCCACAGCCAACACGTGTTTCAAGGAGGGTCGCTTCTTCAGGGCTCTAGTGGGATTGCTTGTTCGAAGGAAATTAATAATGAGAAGGGTGTAAAACATACAAATCTACTTATTTCTTACCATGTCTTGGAAAACATTTTTTTTAAGTGATTCCTTTTTTTTATATCCAAGTTCTCCATAGTCACACAACCGAATTCCCAATCCACAGTATCCAAATCCATAGAGATTTGTTGACCATAGCTGACCTGTGTCCCCATGGATGTTGCCTCAGGTCTCCTGCCCCCGGACACCATGCATGCAACTTTCAGAATTTGCTCATGGTTCCCCAGCAGGAAGATCATACCCTCTCTACCTCATTACACATAGTGCCATCTGGTAGGCACCTCAGCAGGCTGTGCAGGAGAGGAACGTGAGGGTGTGTCTTTGCCTTCGATACTACCATACCAACTCATCAGGCACAAGCACAGAGCTCCACTGGAATGGTACCATCTTGCTCTGTGCATAGCCAGGCCATCAATTCTATTTTAGTTTCTCTCCCCACTATATGCCCTATTACCACTATGAAAGTTACCTAGATGTTTTGGCATATTACTCATTTATTGTTCATTCTCACTGTGCTCCATGTAAAAGAGCTTCTACCCCACATCGCTTTTAAAGAGTAATCCATGACAAATCGAATGCTCTACGTATGAAGGTCAAAGCACAAAGCAGAGATGCTGGGCAATTCAGTGAGCTTGCAGTAGTTTCTGTGATTTCATGGACAACATGCAATACTTGTCTTGAAGATTGTGGAATTGCCACCGAGTTCCACAGATCTCCAAGAACTGGCCTGACATGGGTGGTAAGAGGTGATGAATTAAGAATGCAGGTCTCAAGGAGCAATAGATTCAGCTGCAGCCCCTCCATACCGGTGAAGAGGCTATGCCCCCTCACCTTTTCCCGGACAAAAATAGCGTTTGTCAGTCTGAACTAAGGTCAGCCTAACTGACAATCTTCTTGTTGAGGTGAGGCAGCCAGGAGCAAGACATGTGCTAATTGCACAGGTGCCTGACTGCCTGAGCTGACCTTTGCCAGGCTGTGGATTTTACAGCCCTGTGGGCGTGACCTCCTCAGTCTGGCAAAAGTGTCTCGAGGCCCTCCCTCTTGTGTCAAGGGGGAGCTTCACTGATTCCCTCGGACCTGGGTGCTTCAGTTTTAGGGCCTGAAGTGCCCAGGGCTGAATGTCAATCAGTGACACCTCGTCACAGAGTGGGGTGAGCTCAGAAGTCTCACTGACCCCATCCCACTCTGTAACGTTGACTGCTGCCTTCCCTCATTGGCTGACTTAAGGTTAACCAATGAGAGAAGGTAGCAATCCCAACCCTTCTGGGACCTCCAAAACTTTCCTCTCTAGGAGCTGCAGGGCAGGTAAGTTTTAAGTTTTTGAATCTTTGGTATGTGCGTGTATGTAAAAATGTATGGATTTGTTGAGTGAGTGTTGTGAATAGGGATGTGTGTGTGCGTTGTGAATGCATGGGTGTGAGTGAGTGAGTGTATATGAGTGCGTGTGTGACCCTGCCGAAATTACCATCCGCCACTGACTAGATCACACACATTACATTCAATATATTCACTATTAGGTGCCTAATAACAATGGCTGATAGCAAGTGATTTTAGAAAGAGAAGTGGGGAACTATGATGACAAATGGTAGTGAAGGTACCGGCGCTCCACATGCTGCCTGCTTGTGTTGATTTCTGCTTTTAGCTGTGTGATCTGCTGCATTTTGAATATTTGTCACTGTTGGGGACTGTGTTGGGGGAACAGGGCTCTCTTTTATAATTTGCGCCTCTTTTTAAACTTTGCCGCATGCAGTTACCTGCCCTTTGGTCTGCTGCAGAGAAGCTGATTGTGCGGAAAGGACAAGTTAACTTCAGTTGATGTGACTCACTTCCTGTCCCAGCCACCATTTTGGAGGTTAGCGCTTGAGTGCTCCCTCCTTGCTTCACTATTTTTAGGGGCATGATAGAACGGAAGCACAGCGGGCATTTACAGCCGGCGCGCCAATGGTAAGCCCGTCTGCGCCTGTCCGTGCTGCACGACGCCAGCGGCCAGGTCCCCTGGCAGTTTGAAGTGGGCCCCCATCAAGTAGTCTAGAGGAGAGCTGTGGGACTTTGCCATTAGTTTGCCCAAGGCCTGCCACTATGGTCTTGACCTTGCCACTGCAGTGACTAGGTGTGAGAACTGCAGGTTCTCTCCCCTGGTTTCGTTAAAGGCCAGTACAGATGGCAAGGAAACAGACACCTCTAGGACCTTGGCCAAGTTCTTCTTTATGAACTATAAGTCATTAGTTAAACACACACTGGATGTGTACGATTTTGTAGAAGGGCATCAGCCTGATGTGGTCTTCTTTACTGAGACTTGGCTTTCGGAGGAGTCATCACTGTACCAAGTACAGGCTATTCCATTAGGAAACAACCAAATCAGAGCTGCACCGCTTTGCGACAATGTTCAAATATCGTATAAGTGGTAGACTTTTTACGAAGCCACGAAGCCGTTATACACGGATCAGATTTTCTCTTTTCCTTTATTGATTTATTCTTTAAAAGACAGACAGCCAACGCGTTTCGTCCTAGAAAAGGACTTCTTCAGGGCGATGTTTAATCTGTGTATCAAATTAGAAATAAGTAGATACTGTAGTGACCTTAGTCAATTTTATAGTTCGGCGTAGGTGGCAATCGCACCCTTGCATCATGCTTATTTGTTAGCGCAAACAAATAATCCCATCAAAAGAAAAAGACGATAAAAGGTTAAGTGCCCATTCATTTTCTTGATGTCTCTTAAGGATAGGCAGCAAAAACTGGAACCCAAGCCTGCTGGTTGGGCGGCAGGAGAACGCCATTTACCATGCGGCGTGTCACCATCTCACACTAAGTTCTCTCGCCAAGCACTGGATATGTGCTAGGGAGTGACAATTGTACCATAATACACCATTGTGGCTATCATACCACATGGGTTCCAGTTTTTGCTGCCTATCCTTAAGAGACATCAAGAAAATGAATGGGCACTTAACCTTTTATCGTCTTTTTCTTTTGATGGGATTATTTGTTTGCGCTAACAAATAAGCATGATGCAAGGGTGCGATTGCCACCTACGCCGAACTATAAAATTGACTAAGGTCACTACAGTGTCTACTTATTTCTAATTTGATACACAGATTAAACATCGCCCTGAAGAAGTCCTTTTTCTAGGACGAAACGCGTTGGCTGTCTGTCTTTTAAAGAATAAATCAATAAAGGAAAAGAGAAAATCTGATCCGTGTATAACGGCTTCGTGGCTTCGTAAAAAGTCTACCACTTATACGATATTTGAACATTGTCGCAAAGCGGTGCAGCTCTGATTTGGTTGTTTCATTTTGTTGCCCCTGGGAATTGGGGAGTGCTCTTGGACAGGGGGCACGTTTGGAGATTAGCACGCAGGACTCTATTTTGTTCTTTAATGACTCCTTTTGGTGATTGCATGTGATCGGTGCCTTAGTGGTTGTTTTTGGTTCACTGTCCAATCTGTGTGTTTGGCTATTCCATTAGGCTTTGCCTCTAGGACCTTGGCCAAGTTCTTCTCTAGGAACTGTAGGTCATTAGTCAAACATACACTGGATGTGTACGATTTTTTAGAAGAGCATCAGCCTGATGCGGTCTTCCTTACTGAGACTTGGCTTTCGGAGGAGTCATCACCGTACCTAGTACAGACTACTCCATTAGGCTATGCCATTAGAAAGCTGGATAGACAAGGTCAGAGTGGGGGAGGAATAGCAATAATTTGCAAGTAGTCAATACAGTGTACTTTTTCCAAGCTTAGCATCGAGGTAAGTGAAGCGGCCTCCTTTGCTCTGGCTGTGACTGGTAACAGTATGATCTCAGGAGCCTCGATTTATCGCCCCCCAGGACCCGCCTCTAATTTTTTTGCTAGGCTAGCAGATGTTGTGTCCCCATTGGCACTTCTATATTCTAATTTCATGGTGGTTGGAGATTTGAATCTACGCTTCGAAGACAAGTCTTGCCCCACAAGGTTTCATCTCCTTCAACATGTAACGTTCCCCCACACAGTTTGGGGCATACATTGGATCCTGTCTTTTCGAATATAGCTGATATAGTTATTAAGCAGCCTATGCCACTTGCATGGTCTGATCGCTTTGCCATCCCTTTTTCAGTCCCTTATGAGAACACGCATACAATTCTCGCATTAGTCTTGGCAGTATGAACCAGGCGATGGGCCAAAGTTACTCCTTCGACTCTCTGTGGCACCCTGGCTAATAGCCACCCTTGTTTGGACAGATGTACCAATATAGCCGATGCACAAGTAGATACTTCGATTAATAGGGCACTGGACCAAATTGCTCCTTAGAAAATCAGACCTACTATAGACTACGACCGTCGCAGATTGGTTTAAGGAGGACTTATTAGTCCAAAAAAAGAAGTGCAAATGGCTGGAGCGCCGACGGTGCAGAGAGCACGATGCTGCCTGTAAAAGGGACTATAAAGAAGCAATTAAAAGCTATAATTGCTGCACTAAAAAGTCTTGCTGTGATTACTACACCAATAAAATTCAGGCAGCCCAAAGCTCTCCTCATGAACTATTCACTGTGGTGAAGTCACTATCATCCTTAGCTGCAGTCTCTGCCATGACCACACTAACAGAGGAAGGGTGTAATGCTTTGGCGTAGTTCTTCCTGGAAAAGGTAGTCAATTTATATGACTCCTTTGTTGCAGGAGCGAGAGTTGCCCCCTGTTTGAACGTTTGGTTCAGCAGATCAGAGGACAGTTTGAGGTTGCTCAGTTTCAGGTCCTTCGATTCTGAAGACCAGACTGCAATATATGCGTCAGTGAAATCAGTTTCTCCTTTAGAACCAGCTTCTCCATCTGTTCTGTAATGAGGACTGGAGGAGATCCACCCGGATTTAGATGAGTTGATTAATAAATCCCTGACCTCTGGCCAGGTACCTAGGAGGAGGAAGCATGCCATGGTGGTTCCGCTCCTAAAGAAACTGCTGCTGGACCCCACCAAGCTGGAAAATTTTCAGTCGGTGTCGCTACTGCCACTATTCTTTACATTTACGGAGAAAGCTGTTAACAAGCAGCTGTCAAGTTTCATAGAGGGCCACTACCTCTTACACAGAACCCAATATGAATTCTGCCCCTCATACAGCACAGAATCAGCCTAACTGCTAGAGACAGAGTCGATCTGCCAGATCCTGGATGCTGGCGATTCGGCGCCACTGTTGCTGTTGGATCTCAGTACAGCGTTCGACACTGTGTCCCACAATAACTTGTTAGAAAGACTCTGGACGGTTCGGAGTAGGACATAATGCACTGTTATGGGTTGCTTCGTTTTTGCAAGGTCGCACCTTGCAGGTGTAAAAGCCCCACAAGTCAAAGGTGCTCCCACAGAAGCCCCTTGAGCCCAACCCTGTTTAATGTATATGTGCGACCATTGGTGGACGTTATTGAGAGCTATGGGTTTATGATCGTGTCATATGCAGATGACACACAGCTCATCATTATACTGTCAAAAGATTCCAGGCTTATGACCTTTGCCTCTGTTTGGCAGAGGTGGCTAAATGGATGAACGCAAATTGTCTAAAGCTTGAAGCTGGAAAGACAGAAGTTCTGACCTTGGGCAACCACTCAAACATCTGTTCAACTGCATGGTGACCAAAGGAGCTGGGTCCGGTTCCTGACTCCAAACCCAAGGTCAAGAATCTCGGCATATGGGTGGATAAAAAACTGTTGCTTGACAACCAAATCACTGCAGTGGCAGGGAAACGTTTTGGAATCCTTAAAATGCTGAGGAAAATTATGTGCTTCCTGCCAGATGCAGCAAGAAGGACAGTGGTTCAGACCTTGATAGTGTCAGACTGGACTACTATAATGTCTAGTATTTTGGAGTGTCACAGGGCAGGATGAACAGACGTTGTAGCCCGACTTATAATGAATTTGCCTAATCGTGTGTCAATGGAGGCAGCAGTCAAGCAGCTCCATTGGCTTCCGGTGAGACAAAGGTCATCATTCAAGGCTTTGTGTTACTGTCACAAGGCCTTGAATAACAAAGTTCCTTGATATTCGCAGTCGTTTATCAGACTTTATGTTCCACTGAGGAACCTGAGATAACCAGGGGAGATGCGGACTACGGTCCCCAGATTTAAGAAAGTATGCGTGGGTGGGAGCTCGTTTGGCTACCTGGCGCCTAAACTGTGGAATACTCTGCCTTTAGCAGGTCGCCAAGGCCAGACAGAAAACTTGTTCAGAAAACAAATCAAAACCTGATTCTTTAGCTCAGGATGCAGGCGGTTTGATAATGACATTGAGGCAAGGAACGTCTGTACCCAGCACTGGGACACCCCAAATGACGTAGCTATGCGCTTTGGAAATCGCATTATTATTTAGAAATTGCATTATTATTTATGAGCTGAAAGTAGTTGATAAACAGGGTAAGTATGCAGGATTGCATATACTGGAGTCAGTGACTGAACTGTGTAGATGGCAAAAGACCACAGTGTGACCACTGCAGACACTGAAGAGAGCATAGTCCCCTCAGAAACAGACCCGTTAAGTGCTTCCCCTGCTTTCAATCCATTATCTTGCAGTGATCCCTGTATCCAGGGACAGCATCACAGTAGCTCTTAGAAGGTTGTAACTTGAGATGGAGCTGCAGATGGTCACGGACATTAGAGAATTTGTGAGAGAAAAACTCCGGTTAAAAGAAGCAAGACAAGCCAGCAAAAAGAGAACTAAGAGATGAAGCGATGAGACCGAAGAAAAAGGATACAGAGTAAGAATTAAAGCAAAAGTATGAAAAAAAGCATATACAAATATAAGAGCTCCCACCAGGGAAGAGCCCCCAACACATGAATTAGTGCAGGCAATGTCCTTGATGGGAGAAGGGCGCCATCTAATAAAATGGCTATACAGAGGAACCCGGGCACACGCTGAGATATCCCTTACCGAACTGCGTAACAAATGGTCAAGAGACATAGAGAAGGAATTCTCTGACAAGGAATGGGCTGGTATCATAGAATATCCCAAGAAAGTGTTGAGGAATGCAAAATTTAGATTTATACAATACATGATTCTACATAGGGCCTACCTTACACCACACCGCTTGCAGTATATGTTCCCAAATACACAGCACCATTGCCCCTGATGCAAAACAGCAGGAGCGGACATTGTCCACATGTTATGGTCCTGCCCAAGCCTTAATGTATATTGGGAGGAAGTAATACACAGCATGGAAACAGTGACCAATCTCCAAATAAACGTAACAGTCGAAAGATGCATATTGGGGCTTCACAGGCGCTCCCAGTCACATAAGGTGCAACTCCGCTTTCTAGATCTAGTGTTACTGCTAGCAAAGCGCTCCATAACAATGAGATAAAAATCACAGAAACCCTCAACAGTGCACAATTGGCACAGTGAAATGGTGCGTTGGAGTGGAGCAGAAAGCGCGGCCATCAGGCAGGAAGAGGCCCGAGGCATGCCGAAAAATCAGATCTATATGGAGTGGGATCTAATGTTAGAGGCCCTCAAAGCCCTAGAAATTGATCCCTTGCCCACAGCCCTAGGATAGAAAAAGGTGTACATAGAAATATCACCATGTAGCCGAACTCAGAGCAAGTATAGATCGAAGGCAAGGACATAGAGTCAATACAATAACACTACACAGGTAGCATAAAGGTGACCCGGACAAAATAGCATAATAACGTGTAAGTCGAACAGAGCCAGGAGAAAAGGGGGGTGGAGGGAGGGATGGTTGAGTTGTTAACATAACACATGCATAATGTATTTTGATACCAACCGTTTGTCCGAAACCAACTTTAGAAATGTGAATGCAAAGCTTAAAATATGCAAGCCGAAATGTAACAATAACTGTCAAGTACGGACACCAACAAATGTATATTATTGTGCATTCTTACAAACGTAATGCGAAATGTATACATGGATGTGATGGTTTAAAAGCAAAATCAATAAAGTGTGTTTAAAACAAAAATAAATAAATACAAATATAAGATGGAAGGAGAGTTTGGTGGGGAAACCTGCCAGACTGTAAGGCACAACATAAAAGTAAAAAAGAGCCACATTTAAAATAAATGTGTCAAAAATACATGCAAGTCTAAAGTTGTTGATTGTTTACCAGTTCAGTTTGTGGTGTGTGATTGGCTGGATGTTAATGTCTGCTGTTCTCTATCACAACCTGCTGCACAAGATGCCGGCCTGTCTGTGTCCTCCCAATTTAAATCATGTAACCCCTTGAATTGTTTACACTTTTTATAAGTATTCTAGAAAATAGGAAAAAACATTAAGCAATGTTTTGTCTACAGCAGGGCCCTAGACACACAGGCACCAGAAGAAAATATACAAGACGTTAAAAGGTAAAAAGCTGGTCTGCTGTCTGAACTTGGTAGGAAACATTGTGGGGTCACAGGGAGTATAAAGACCTCTCCAGAATGCATTTGAAAAAACAAATGGTTGGAAGAAAACACGAAAAGAATAAACCACCACTTTTTAATTTTTTGAGGATCTACCCTGAAGGAAAGGTTGAAAATATCTCTTTGAGGTTTTAAGGGTCACTTAGTGGTAGTGGTAAGGATGTGCAGACTCGTCATCTCAGGGTCGCCAAGTGAAAGAGTCAGGAAGAGACAGGCTCTATCTGCAGCTCTGAGGGACCTTAAGTGTAGGTGGCAAGGATAGACAGTCTCTGTAGAGATTGTAGCGTTTCTGGATGAGTCGAAATGGTAGACAACCTCTGTTGAGGTTGTGTGGCTGCACAATAGAAAAGCAGGACGGTAGCCAAACTCCCCCTGAAGATGTGAAAGTTACTTGGTGCCTTGCATTCAATTTTCATACTGGATAACACAAAGTGAGTTTTACATAGTTTTTCTTAATGTTCATGAAATGTCATGAAAATGTCGCCCTAGAGATGTAAAACAGCCATCATCAGAGGTTTTGAGAGTCTCCAGTTGAAAGTGGAGAGCATAAGGTGAAGTGGAAAAGGTCAAAAGCCTTTTTTCAGGTATTTAGAATGCCTTTTTGGAAGAGGGGACGTTAGATAAAGTTTGTGAAGTTTTGCATGTCCCCATATGGAAGTGGAAAGAGTGACAGCATACAGACTCTGTGAGGTTTGTGGGGCACTGGAATGACATGTCTGAATTTTTTGTGTTCTAGAGCGTAGAAGCATAGAGGGTATAGGGTACTCAGCTCACCTAGTGTTTCGGGTGTCACTCACCCTCCCTGTGGCATGAAGATTTTTTTCCTGTTTGGATGAGAAAATGAACTAGCAGTCTCTTAGATTTTTACTGCACCTGTCAATTCTCTCCTGTGTTTCCGCAGGAGCAGCAGGAAAAAGCAAAGCAAAAGTCCCAACTTTCTCTCACCACCAAGACTGCCCAACAAAGTCAAAGCTAGTCATGGGAGATAGGGGAAGAGGGGAAAGGAAGAGAAAAGACACGTGTCCCACAACTGTGTGGCAGGGGTATAGTGTCCACCCAGTGAAAATAGAGGGTGGATGCTGGCCACCCGCATGCACCCCCAACTTGTGCCCTGTTCTTCGGCGCACTCATTAGTATAGACTTGATCCAAGGGCTGGGTGCCGGGGGTGCCACTTTTATGCCCAGAACTTGCCCTCAGGGGATGCTGTGGCTACTAGCAAATGGGCTACCAGGTCTCCTCCTACCGAATGACAACGTCCTGTCAAGTGCGAGGCATCTAACTATCCCAGAATGCAATATTCTGCCTACTCCCATGATAGCAGAACCACACTCTTGGTGTGTGGAGTTCGGTAGCCCAACCTAGAGGTGTGGCTATGTAAGGGCTACACGCCCACAGAAATACTGGTTTGGCATCTGTTTTGTTGTATTCCTCTTAGGATGTCCGTATATAGGTTTTCCTGTATCATGTCCTTATATAGGCACAATTCGCCCTGCCCTTATATAGGCATAAAATCCCAGTCCTTATTTAGGCATTAAACTGTGCACTCCAAATACAGGCATGGTCCCCGATATCCGTCCACCCTAAACGTCACAACGAGTTCTTGAAGAACAGACCCTTAGGCTTCAGGAGTTTCCCTAGCACAGGACTATTGATTTCTTCAAGGACTCATCTATTATGCATGAACCGTTATACCTTAGGGGTTCATTCATGACGTCTTCCGCTGTCCGACTCACATCAATGCTAACATTGTGAGGTACCTCTCAGGTATAAATATACCTTCCCTAGCCCTTGTAAACTAGAAGAGACCTCGACTTCAGAGGAGCCCGTTTCCCGGCCTGACGCACTGAGAAGACGCTGTCATCCCTGCACGCAGAGAGTCCAGCTTCCAGTGATCTGACTTCCCTTGCGGGGTGTTGGAGTTCGAGTCTGGAAAGAGATTCCCACCTCTCTCATTCTTAAGGTATGGAGCTGACTAGAACCTAGAGGGACTCTTGGCATACTAGGCATACTAGACTTAACATACTCTTAGTATACCATAGTAAGGAATACTTCACCTACTTCATACCTCTCCCTACACCTAGATTAAGTTAGGTACATTGGGGTAGAACTAGCTTAGAAACGCATCGTATGAGTACTCGCATTTTTAGTCTATGTTATTTATGTAAATGAATATCTACTAAAGATCATGCTAGCGCAGTATTATTTATTTCTACTGCTTACACAGTACATTATTTATCTTGCATACTGTCTTGTGATCGTAACAGCACATTTTACTTATACAAGAAACAAGACTGTTCAATAAATCTTTTATTGAAACGCCCGTCTATTCTTTCTGTGTAACTTTGAGGAAAACTAAGTATGCACGATTGAGCTGAGTGAAATGGTTATCTATTGTTTCCACGACTCTGGGACACGTTCTGATTCTAAAGGGAAACAAAGTGGTCATGTTTTGCGGCTACCATAAACTACTCCCTTCTTGTGGTCAAGGAGTTTCTAGTGGCCTCTGAGCTAGCTGGCACAAGTAATTAAGTTTAATATACTCGATAGGGACATACCGACCTCAGTCCTATGTCAAGCCTATAGGATATATTATTCCAATGCGCAGAGCCTATTAGGGAAATAGGAGCTACACTACAGTTTCCTCTCTGTCACCAACGCCAACCTGTCTACAGAACAGAAGAGCAGTCTCTCTAATGTGTTTCCACCATTTGCCCTTCAAAAGGCGGCTATCGCTTTGAAGCTTGCACTTTGGGCTCACACCCCATTTAGCCTTCCTGCCAGAAAGAGATAACATCTCTTCCACTGGCAGGCCCTTTGTGTTCCTTCCTGAGAGTTGTTCATCCCTACCCCAGAAGGGCAGAAGGCTGTCTTGTGGCCACCACCTGTGAACGGTGTCTGGAAAACTTCGGCAGCAGAGTGGAAACTTTTAAATGTCGACATTTACTTAAAAGTTACATTAAATTCGACTTGGGCATCAAGTCGGTTTTAATGTAATGATTCCTTTGATACCTGGAAGTACCAACTTTAGTAGTCCCATTCAGAAGTTAGCACAGCTGAGTTCTCAGCGTGTAACCATGTACTTACCAGTGAGGCTACTAGCCTCCCTACAGCAAAACCGTATAACATTTTGGAGTCTTTACTCTTAGTCTTGCTTTGTCACACTTCTGGTGGCACAATTTGATTAATTTTGACAAACCTGTTTCTATAATCGATCTAATAATACCAGGTATCATCAATCCCACAGCCAACACGTGTTTCAAGGAGGGTCGCTTCTTCAGGGCTCTAGTGGGATTGCTTGTTCGAAGGAAATTAATAATGAGAAGGGTGTAAAACATACAAATCTACTTATTTCTTGCCATGTCTTGGAAAACATTTTTTTAAGTGATTCCTATTTTGTATATCCAAGTTCTCCATAGTCACACAACCGAATTCCCAATCCACAGTATCCAAATCCATAGAGATTTGTTGACCATAGCTGACCTGTGTCCCCATGGATGTTGCCTCAGGTCTTCTGTCCCTGGTCATCATGCATGCAACTTTCAGAATTTGCTCATGGTTCCCCAGCAGGAAGATCATACCCTCTCTACCTCATTACACCTAGTGCCATCTGGTAGGCACCTCAGCAGGCTGTGCAGGAGAGGAACGTGAGGGTGTGTCTTTGCCTTCGATACTACCATGCCAACTCATCAGGCACAAGCACAGAGCTCCAATGGAATGCTACCATCAATTCTATTTTAGTTTCTCTCCCCACTATATGCCCTATTACCACTATGAAAGTTACCTAGATGTTTTGGCATATTACTCATTTATTTTGCATTGTCACTGTGCTCCATGTAAAAGAGCTTCTACCCCACATCGCTATTTAAGAGTAATCCATGACAAATCGAATGCTCTACGTATGAAAGTCAAAGCATAAAGCAGAGATGCTGGGCAATTCAGTGAGCTTGCAGTAGTTTCTGTGATTTCATGGACAACATGCAATACTTGTCTTGAAGATTGTGGAATTGCCACCGAGTTCCACAGGTCTCCAAGAACTGGCCTGACATGGGTGGTAAGAGGTGATGAATTAAGAATGCAGGTCTCAGGGAGCAATAGATTCAGCTGCAGCCCCTCCATACCGGTGAAAGGGCTATGCCCCCTCACCTTTTTACCGGACAAAAATAGTGTTTGTCAGTCTGAACAAAGGTCAGCCTAAATGACAATCTTCTTGTTGAGGTGAGGCAGCCAGGAGCAAGACATGTGCTAATTGCACAGGTGCCTGACTGCCTGAGCTGACCTTTGCCAGGCTGTGGATTTCACAGCCCTGTGGGCGTGACCTCCTCAGTCTGGCAAAAGTGTCTTGAGGCCCTCCCTCTTGTGTCAAGGGGGAGGTTCACTGATTGCCTCGGACCTGGGTGCTTCAGTTTTAGGGCCTGAAGTGCCCAGGGCTGAATGTCAATCAGTGACACCTCGTCACAGAGTGGGGTGAGCTCAGAAGTCTCACTGACCCCATTCCACTCTGTAACGTTGACTGCTGCCTTCCCTCATCGGCTGACTTAAGGTTAACCAATGAGAGAAGGTAGCAATCCCAACCCTTCTGGGACCTCCAAAACTTTCCTCTCTAGGAGCTGCAGGGCAGGTAAGTTTTAAGTTTTTGAATCTTTGGTATGTGCGTGTATTTATAAATGTATGGATTTGTTGAGTGAGTGTTGTGAATAGGGATGTGTGTGCATTTGTGAATGCATGGGTATGAGTGAGTGAGTGTATATGTGTGCGACCCTGCCAAAATTACAGTCCGACACTGACTAGATCACACACATTACATTCAATATATTCACTTTTAGGTGCCTAATAACAATGGCTGATAGCAAATGATTTTAGAAAGAGAAGTGGGAAACTATGATGACAGATGGTAGTGAAGGTACTGGCGCTCCACATGCTGCCTGCTTGTGTTGATTTCTGCTTTTAGCTGTGTGATCTGCTGCATTTTGAACATTTGTCACTGTTGGGGACTGTGTTGGGGGGAACAGGGCTCTCATTTATAATTTGCGCCTCTTTTTAAATTGTGCCGCATGCAGTTACCTGCCCTTTGGTCTGCTGCAGAGAAGCTGATTGTGCGGAAAGGACAGGTTAACTGCAGTTGATTTGACTCACTTCCTGTCGCAGTCACCATTTTTGGGGGTTAGCGCTTGAGTGCTCCCTCCTTGCTTCACTATTTTAGGGGCATGATAGAACGGAAGCGCAGCGGGCATTCGCAGCCGGCGTGCCAATGGTAAGCTCGTCTGCGCCTGTCCGTGCTGTACGACACCAGCGGCCAGGTCCCCTGGCAGTATGAAGCGAGCCCCCATCAAGTATTCTAGAGGAGAGCTGTGGGACTTTGCCATTAGTTTGCCCAAGGCCTGCCACTATGTTCTTCACCTTGCCACTGCAGTGACTAGGTGTGAGAACTGCAGGTTCTCTCCCCTGGATTTGTTAAAGGCCAGTACAGATGGCAAGGAAACAGACACCTCTAGGACTTTGCCCAAGTTCTTCTTTATGAACTGTAAGTCATTAGTTAAACACACACTGGATGTGTACGATTGTTTAGAAGAGCATCAGCCTGATGTGGTCTTCCTTACTGAGACTTGGCTTTCGGAGGAGTCATCACCGTACCTAGTACAGACTATTCCATTAGGCTATGCCATTAGAAAGCTGGATAGACAAGGTCAGAGTGGGGGAGGAATAGCAATAATCTGCAAGCAGTCAATACAGTGTACTTTTTCCAAGCTTAGCATCGAGGTAAGTGAAGCGGCCTTCTCTGCTCTGGCTGTGACTGGTAACAGTATGATCTCAGGAGCCTCGATTTATCGCCCCCCCAGGACCCGCCTCTAATTTTTTTGCAAGGCTAGCAGATGTCGTGTTCCCATTGGCACTTCTATATTCTAATTTCATGGTGGTTGGAGATTTGAATCTACACTTTTATGACAAGTCTTGCCCCGCAGGGTTTCATCTCCTTCAACATGTAACGTTCCCCCACACAGTTTAGGGCATACATTGGATCCTGTCTTTTCGAATATAGCTGATATAGTTATTAAGCAGCCTATGCCACTTGCATGGTCTGACCATTTTGCCATCCCTTTTTCGGTCCCTTATGAGAACACGCATACATTTCTTGCATTAGTCTTGGCAGTATGAACCAGGCGATGGGTCAAAGTTACTCCTTCGACTCTCCGTGGCTCCCTGGCTAATAGCCGCCCTAGTTTGGACAGATGTACCAATATAGCCGATGCACAAGTAGATACTTGGATTAATAGGGCACTGGAGCAAATTGCTCCTTAGAAAATCAGACCTACTATAGACTACGACCGTCGCATATTGGTTTAAGGAGGACTTATTAGTCCTAAAAAAGAAGTGCAAATGACTGGAGCGCCTATGGCGCAGAGAGTACGACACCGCCTGTAAAAGGGACTATAAAGAAGCAATTAAAAGCTATCATTGCTGCATTAAAAAGTCTTGCTGTGATTACTACACCAATAAAATTCAGGCAGCCCAAAGCTCTCCTCGTGAACTATTCACTGTGATGAAGTCACTATCATCCTTAGCTGCAGTCTCTGCCATGACCACACCAACAGAGGAAGGGTGTAACGCTTTGACGTAGTTCTTCCTGGAAAAGGTAGTTAATTTATATGACTCCTTTGTTGCAGGAGCGAGAGATGCCCCCTGTTTGAACGTTTGGTTCAGCAGGTCAGAGGACAGTTTGAAGTCATTTGATTCTGAAGAGCAGACTGCAATATATGCGTCAGTGAAATCAGTTTCTCCATTAGAACCAGCTTCTCCATCTCTTCTGTAACGAGGACTGGAGGAGATCCACTCGGATTTAGACGAGTTGATTAATAAATCCCTGACCTCTGGCCAGGTACCTAGGAGGAAGAAGCATGCCATGGTGGTTCCGCTTCTAAAGAAACTGCTACTGGGCCCCACCAAGCTGGAAAATTTTCAGTCGGTGTCGCTACTGCCACTATTTTTTACATTTACGGAGAAAGCTGTTAACAAGCAGCTGTCAAGTTTCATAGAGGGCCACTACCTCTTACACAGAACCCAATATGAATTCTGCCCCTTATACAGCACAGAGTCAGCCTAACTGCTAGCGACAGAGTCGATCCGCCAGATCCTGGATGCTGGCGATTCGGCGCCACTGTTGCTGTTGGATCTCAGTACAGCGTTCGATACAGTGTCCCACAATAACTTGTTAGAAAGACTCTGGACGGTTCGGAGTAGGACATAAAGCAGTGTTATGGGTTGCTTCGTTTTTGCAAGGTCGCACCTTGCAGGTGTAAAACACCCCAGAAGTCAAAGGTGCTCCCACAGAAGCCCCTTGAGCCCAACCCTGTTTAATGTATATGTGCGACCATTGGTGGACGTTATTGAGAGCTATGGGTTTATGATCGTGTCATATGCAGATGACACACAGCTCATCATTATACTGTCAAAAAATTCCAGGCATATGACCTTTGCCTCTGTTGGCAGAGGTGGCTAAATGGATGAAAGCAAATTGTCTAAAGCTTGAAGCTGGAAAGACAGAAGTTCTGACCTTGGGCAACCACTCAAACATCTGGTCAACTGCATGGTGACCAAAGGAGCTGGGTCCCGTTCCCGACTCCAAACCCAAGGTCAAGATTCTCGGCATATGGGTGGATAAAAAACTGTCGCTTGACAACCAAATCACTACAGTGGCAGGGAAACGTTTTGGAATCCTTAAAATGCTGAGGGAAATTCTGTGCTTCCTGCCAGATGCAGCAAGAAGGACAGAGGTTCAGACTTTGATAGTGTCAGACTGGACTACTATAATGTCTTGTATTTTGGAGTGTCACAGGGCAGGATGAACAGACTACAAAGAGTTTTGAACGCTGCAGCCCGACTTACACTGAATTTGCCTAATCGTGTGTCAATGGAGGCAGCAGTCAAGCAGCACCATTGGCTTCAGGTGAGACAAAGGTCATCATTCAAGGCTGTGTGTTACTATCACAAGGCCTTGAATAACAAAGTTCCTCGATATTTGCGGTGGTTTATCAGACTTTATGTTCCACTGAGGATCCTGAGATAAGCAGGGGAGATGCTGACTACGATCCCCAGATTTAAGAAAGTATGCGTGGGTGGGAGCTCGTTTGGCTACCTGGCGCCTTAAATATGGAATACTCTGCCTTTAGCAGTTCGCCATGGCTAGACAGATAACTTGTTCAGAAAACAAATCAAAACCTGATTCTTTAGCTCAGGATGCAGATGGTTTGATAATGGCATTGAGGCAGGGGACGTCTGTACCCAGCACTGGGACACCTCAAATGACGTAGCTATGCGCTTTGGAAATCACATTATTATTTAGAAACTGCATTATTATCTAGGAGCTGAAAGCAGTTGATAGACAGGTAAAGTCTGCAGGATTGCATATACTGGAGTCAGTGACTGAACTGTGTAGATGGCAAAAGACCACAATGTGACCACTGCAGAGACTGAAGAGAGCATAGTGTAGTAACGAAGGTCCACGCAGGTAGGTTAACTTAAAGGGGATTTATTCAAGCAGGTAACAAGTAATATAACAAGTAGTTAAGTTCAGAAGGAAAGCCCCACCAGGAGCAGCCTGTGTGCTGCTCAGCCCATGCCTAACTGTCACTTCAGCTCTCTGAGTCCCAACATTCCGAGGCTCATCAGACTCCAACATTCTATTGTGATCAGAACACAGGCACTGGCTAAGCAGGTGGGTGGAAAATACATTACACTACATATGCAGGATACTACATATCCCTTTTCCTTCCAACAGAAGAACAAATGCAATATATGATAAAATATAACGAGTGAGAACAAGGGACAGAGAGCTAGGAAGGAACAACGGAGTGACAGAGAGAAAGTCAAGGAACAGAACAAGCAAAGCAGAGCAAGGAGATAGATGGGAGAAGACAAGGAGGAGAAGGTAAAGTGTAAGAAGCAAATAGAAAAAACCCATCCTCAACAACAGCGAAATAGAAAGTAAGAGACAGTGAGACGCAAGCGAGGAAATAAGAAATAGCGAGAGAGACGTACCAAATGCAACCCCTACGCACACCCACTGGCCAGGCAGGCAAGCAAGGAAAGAATGACAGGGCACGACGGGAACAGAACAGAAGACATACCCAAGCACAAGGAGAAGAGAAGGAAGAGATTCCTCCTGAACAAGGAAGAACGAGAAGAACACTGCAGAAAGGGAAAGACTGAAGACCCAAGAAGAATAACAGCGAAATGCGTATGGAACAGATTCCAAAGATGAAGAGGAAGTGAACATCAATAGGAAATCTGAACCGGAGAAAACAGAGAGGAAGCGAATGGACACAAACAGTATCACAATACTCCTCCCCATTTCCAAATGGATAATACAAATAAGAATTAAGTGTAGTTATGCGTGTATGAAACAGCAATGTAACATCATAGAAAATACAAAGGAAATACCAGCCAATGGGACTGAGACCCATGGCCGTCCTCTACTCCTAGGCAGGAGGGTGAGGATCACTGTGAATGGGACAAAAGCCCATGACGTAGCAGGCCGTGTAAAGTCAACCCCCATGTAGAGGAAAACAGAACTGCCCTGTAGAGATGGGACTGTAACCCATAAGACGCCCTGTGTGAGGGTGACTGTGTAAATGTGAATGGGACTGTGACCCATGAGACGGTGCCCTGCGTAAGGATACCTGTGTAAATGTAAATGGGACTGTGACCCATGAAACGGTGCCCTGTGTAAGGGTACCTGTGTAACTGTAAATGGGACTGGGACCCATGCAACGGTGCCCTGTGTAAGGGTACCTGTGTAACTGTAAATGGGACTGTGACCCATGCAACGGTGTCCTGTGTAAGGGTGAAAACCATGTGTAGCCTATGTAGGCAAAAGTATGTGAGAAAATGGGGCTAGAACCCATTCCCATCCCTGTGTAGGGAAGATTAAAGTGTGAAACGTAAACATGTAAATAGAACCATGAACCCAAAGTAGGTAAGTACCCAGAGTCCATACGTGCAAGATGTAGCCCATGTAGGCAATGGTGTAGTTAACAAAGTGGGAGTAGTACCCATTGCCACCCCTATATGTATGGATATAGTGTGAACACAGCAAATAAAACAATTGGCTAGAATAGTTCCAAACAATAACGTAAGCTGAATGACAAAGATTAAGGTGTGCGTAACACCGTAGTCCTGTGTCACACACAGGAAACGTCCATAGGTACAGGCAAAATGTAGTGGCAGTCAATATGATGGTGGCACCCACAGAGGAAATACAAATGCTCCTTGGGTACAGTGTCATTGAGCTTCTGATTAGAGTGCCAAGCAGCACAGACACAGAATGTACTTAAAGAAGTACGAAACGTGACTGGCAAAGCATACTTGCAGAAGTTCCTCAGGTGTACTGGCGTTGCAGGGGTGACAAGTGGAAACAGTCCTACCTTAAACCAGACTCGAGTACAGGCCAGAATAAGTCTGAAGCTGTTGCACATGGACAAACCAGCATTCTTAAGCAAGGAAGATGTAGTCATCAGTAAGAGACGAGCTGCTGACGTGAAGAAAAGATGCCGTTCCACCACTGCGCTGCACCAGAGGGCAAAAGAAAACAGTAGGAACCCAAAAAACAGGAGGATGCGTGCAGCCGCCAACCACAAGATGGCGGCACGCACGAAGCGCTGTGCAGGATGGCTCCCGGCGCGCTGGTGCACCAAAGCGTCTTTAGCAGATTCCATTCAGGGTATGACGTGACAGAAACAGCTCCAGATCGGGCGATTCACGCAACCACAAGAAACAGTAAGTGGCGCGCGAACATTTTGAAGTATTCAAATTCCACTCATGCTTTTTGAAAGATGAATTTGAGTCAACCGCCGAGTAACAGTTAAACTGGCTTAACTGTAATCACTTAATGGTTGTTGGGAAATCACCACAGTGTCTGTCATCATACGCACAGCCCAAACATACAGTTTGTACACACGCCGTGTAAAAAAACAAAGTGTAGACTGTGCTAGTCTCGGAGATCGTAACGCACGCAAAGAAGAGAGCATGTTACCTTAGCTTCATGCGATGTCCGACAAAAAGTCATCACAGTAGAACTTTCTGTGAAAGACAAGGTTCAAGTCAGCTGCGGAAAAATGTCGTGGAAATGATCTTCAAGTGAAAAATAAAATGACGTGTGAAGATCTTGTCAAATACCTCACTGATGATAATTCTTCATGTATAAAACAGCTGCACGTCACCCATACACCGGAGCGCTGTAGTTGACAGTAGTGCCTAAAAGCAATCACATTTATGAAGAGAGCAGAGGGGTGACGAGATAACAAACGTCTATTTCCTCCAGCATGCAGCATCCATCAAGCACCGCCCAAAGCAAGATGACAAAAACGTGGAGCTGTAGGGAGGAAGTGCACAAGGTCACACAGCTTAGGCAGCAACAAATGACTTGGAGTAAAGTTGATGTGCTAGAAGGCACAAACAGCAAATGTTTCACCATACTCCAAAATATGTAAAGTAGATGAGCACAGCACGCCTGGGCTAGGGCTGGCCTATGGTGAGGCCACTGGTGGGGCTGAACGGCGTAGTGCTTCATCTTACTTGTGTTGTTGTCTTCTTTTCTTTTTGATGCTTGTTTCTCGCTTGTTGTCATACATGTTGATTGCAGAACACGCTGGTTTCATGAACACAAATTTTCCTTTCGTGTGGCTACCTCCGCTTTTGTACATTGTGGTAGTAGCCACTGTAGTTTCTGTAGATTGCGCCATCTCCAGGTCCACCTGTGTTCGCTAGGTACATTAGATCCGCTTGTTCCACGTAGGTACGTCACCAACTCGTCGCCAAATTATGTAGTAACGAAGGTCCACGCAGGTAGGTTAACTTAAAGATGATTTATTCAAGCAGGTAACAAGTAATATAACAAGTAGTTAAGTTCAGAAGGAGAGCCCCACCAGGAGCAGCCTGTGTGCTGCTCAGCCCATGCCTAACTGTCACTTCACCTCTCTGAGTCCCAACATTCCGAGGCTCATCAGACTCCAACATTCTATTGTGATCAGAACACAGGCACTGGCTAAGCAGGTGGGTGGAAAATACATTACACTAGATATGCAGGATACTACAAATAGACCCCTTAGAAACAGACCCGTTAAGTGCTTCCCCTGCTTTCAATCCATTATCTTGCAGTGATCCCTGTATCCAGGGACAGCATCACAGTAGCTCTTAGAAGGTTGGAACTTGCGATGGAGCTGCAGATGGTCACGGACATTAGAGAATTTGTGAGAGAAAAACTCCGGTTAAAAGAAGCAAGACAAGCCAGCAAAAAGAGAACTAAGAGATGAAGCGATGAGACCGAAGAAAAAGGATACAGAGTAAGAATTAAAGCAGAAGTATGAAAAAAAGCATATACAAATATAAGATGGAAGGAGAGTTTGGTGGGGAAACCTGCCAGACTGTAAGGCACAACATAAAAGTAAAAAAGAGCCACATTTAAAGAAATGTGTCAAAAATACACGCAAGTCTAAAGTTGTTGATTGTTTACCAGTTCAGTTTGTGGTGTGTGATTGGCTGGATCTTAATGTCTGCTGTTCTCTATCACAAACTGCTGCACAAGATGCCGGCATGTCTGTGTCCTCCCAATTTAAATCATGTAACCCCTTGAATTGTTTACACTTTTTATAGGTATTCTAGAAAATGGGAAAAAACATTAAAGCAATGTTTTGTCTACAGCAGGGCCCTAGACAGACAGGCACCAGAAGAAAATATACAAGACGGTAAAAGGTAAAAAGCTGGTCTGCTGACTGAACTTGGCAGGAAACATTGTGGGGTCACAGGGAGTACAAAGACCTCTCCAGAATGCATTTGAAAAAACAAATGGTTGTAAGAAAACACGAAAAGAGTAAACCACCACTTTTGAATTTTTTGAGGTTCTACCCTGAAGTAAAGGTTGAAAATATCTCTTTGAGGTTTTAAGGGTCACTTAGTGGTAGTGGTAAGGATGTGCAGACTCTTCATCTCAGGGTCGCCAAGCGAAAGAGTCAAGAAGAGACAGGCTCTTTCTGCAGCTCTGAGGGACCTTAAGTGTAGGTGGCAAGGATAGACAGTCTCTGTAGAGATTGTAGCGTTTCTGGATGAGTAGAAATGGTAGACAACCTCTGTTGAGGTTGTGTGGCTGCACAATAGAAAAGCAGGACGGTAGCCAAACTCCCCCTGAAGATGTGAAAGTTACTTGGTGCCTTGCATTCAGTTTTCATACAGGATAACACAAAGTGAGTTTTACATAGTTTTTCTTAATGTTCATGAAATGTCATGAAAATGTCGCCCTGGAGTTGTAAAACAGCCATCATCAGAGGTTTTGAGAGTCTCCAGTTGAAAGTGGAATGCCTTTTTGGAAGAGGGGACGTTAGATAAAGTTTGTGAAGTTTTGCATGTCCCCATATGGTAGTGGAAAGAGTGACAGCATACAAGCTCTGTGAGGTTTGTGGGGCACTGGAATGACATGTCTGAATTGTTTGTGTTCTAGAGCGTAGAAGCATAGAGGGTATAGGGTACTCAGCTCACCCAGTGTTTCGGGTGTCACTCACCCTCCCTGTAGCATGAAGATTTTTTCCTGTTTGGATGAGAAAATGAACTAGCAGTCCCTTAGATTTTTACTGCACCTGTCAATTCTCTCCTGTGTTTCCGCAGGAGCAGCAGGAAAAAGCAAAGCAAAAGTCCCAACTTTCTCTCACCACCAAGACTGCCCAACAAAGTCAAAGCTAGTCATGGGAGATAGGGGAAGAGGGGAAAGGAAGAGAAAAGACACGTGTCCCACAGAGTCAATGCAGGGAGGTAAGTAGTGTCCTGAAGTATCTCTATATGTTTTCTGTATACAAGGAAGAGAAATAAGGAATGTCAGTGTATGTATAAAGCCAGTCTGATAATGCATCAAGATACGCAGTACTATATATGTGGCATGTTTATGAGAAACTACCTGAATAATTCCGCCTTTCCGAACTTAAAGAAGTGACTGCATATACTGGGGTGGTATACAATCTCTGGTAGACAGAAAAGATAAAAGCGCATATGGTTAAAGAGCACAACAATCTAGTGTAGGTTGTATATGGAAAGCAATGGAACATGCAAACATACCTAAAAGCATTCTGTAGCTTGCTTTAAATGAGCCCAAAAGTACTGTGATTACAACTCTGGAAGGGTGGATACAATAATCTCTTGTAATGCCACTCTATGACCAAAAACCACAAATGAACACAGATAGGTGTGCAGGCTCTATGTCATCAAAACTATAAGTTCCATAATGCAGCAAGTAACATGTTCACTTTTCTTTCTCTTTTTGATCCTCCAGGCCAGCACACAAAAAGAAAGAGATCTCCAAATGCCCAAAACACAATCAGATAAGTATTTTAATATGCTGAATAGAACAGAAGCACAAAAGCACGTTATCGCCTTTAACATAAAGGCTGATTCTTTAAATGTTCTTTGTTTGGTTCTTCTGCTGCAGGGTTCCTCTGAAGACTGTCCAGCAGATATCAGCAGAGGACACCAACACCGAATCGAAGAAGTAGAGGAGCTACCGAACTGCAGCCCACCGGGTCGGCGACGTGAAGCACAGTGAACCCGGAAACAGAAGTGACACGAGGGCGGAAGAACGCAGGTGTCAACTTGAACGTGAAGCGATCTTCCGCCCAGGCCGGCCGACTTTATGCTGGTATTCCTCCGCCACAGACTCGGTCGGGAGCGGAGCAAGCCCGACTGCACCTGTGTTTAAGTGTATACGATAGACAGTCTCCCTTTAAGGTTTTAAAGCAACCTGGTAGAAGATAATAATCTGTCTAGCTTCTCTATTATATAGTAGAATTGTAGAGATATTAAACACCCATCTAAAATGTTGTGTATCTCTGGATATATGGGCAGAGGATAGACCTCAAAGCCTTTCAAAGCATTTGAGGCTTTCTAGTTAGACCTTGAGAGGACTGACACACTATCTAATGAGTTGATGGTTTCCAGAATGACGTTTTGTAGAGTGTAGTTGAAAATAGGCACTTAGAACACTTCTGGATCTGCATGGTTAATTTTGGCACTGCCGATTAAGCACTATCTAGGATCAGTAAGTGTCGGTTATCACTGCTTGCCCGTGGGAGACCCGTGATACTTCCCTTTTTTCCTCCTCTTTTTTGCTTCCATATATACAGGGAGACCAAGCCACCTAGTACACTGCTTTGCCTCCTTTGACTAGACCTGTTTTCTAGCGATTTTCCTTATTCTTGCTGTACACTGTCTTCCCATGGCTTCTTCGTCCTGTCTTGCTACCCCTTCAAGCCCCTGCTATCTCATTGTGCCCTTCAGCCAGATCACCCTATCGATGTTGTGACCTCCTTCTTGCCCTCTGTTCCTCTGCTGTCAGGTCTTATGGTTATCAGGGTAATTTGCTGGACATTGGGGAGGGGTAAAATGCCACTCTCCTTTTATGGGGTCTGTAGGTGGAAGTGGAAATGATAAAAGCCTTATCAAGATTTTTAGAATCACTGGATGGCAGTGGAGTGGTATAAAGAGTTCTCTCTTTCAGTGGTTTAGAGAAACCTGGTTTGTGTCTTATTTTCAAAGTGAAGAGAGTAAAATGTCTTTCTGTGATGAGGGCCGCCAGACTGGAGCGCAGAGTATAGAAACTCCCTGTGTGAGGGTTCAAGCACCACTGAGTGAAACTGGAGAGGACCCTCCTCTTCTCCCTATGGTGTGTGGGTCTTGGAGTTTAAGTGTGAATGGTGAGCATCTTTGAGTCACAGTGGAGAGAACAGGCAGACTCTCCTTCATTGTTTGAAGATCTTTCGGTTGAAGTAAGACTTAAAAGGGTGTGCTTTCTTGTTCTGAGGTTGAGCATCATTACGGAGAGATAAAAAGGGTATATGGTGACATCCAGGTTTTAAAGTCCAATTTATGATAGTGAACCACAGAGATAGTCTCTTTGAAGGCTTTACGCTTACTGTTGGTACTTTAAGAAAATACAAAACCTCTTGCTTAAGTTTTGAGCATATCACGGTCAAAGTGCAGAAAGTTCAAAGCCTCTTTGTGACATGCTGGCATCACACGTGGACCCTAGACAGACACCAGAAGAAAATATACAAGATAGTGAAAGGTAAAAAGCTGGTCTACTGTCTTAACTTGGTTGAAAACATTGTGGGGTCTCAGGGAGTATAAAGACCTCTCCAGAATGCGTTTGAAAAAACACACGGTTGGAAGTAAACATGAAGAGAGTAAACCACCACTTTTTAATGTTTTGAGGATCTACCCTTAAGGAAAGTTTGAAAATATCTCTTTGAGTTTTTAAGGGTCACTTAGTGGTAGTAGTAAGGATGTGCAGACTCTTAATCTCAGGGTCGCCAAGTGAAAGAGTCAAGAAGAGACGGGCTCTTTCTGCAGGTTTGAGGGACCTTGAATGTAGGTGGCAAGGATAGACAGTCTCTGTAGAGATTGTAGCAGTTCAGGATGAGTGGAAAAGGTAGACAGCCTCTGTTGGCGTTGTGTGGCTGCACAATAGAAAATCAGGACTGTAGCCAAACTCCCCCTGAAGATGTGAAAGTGACTTGGTGCCTCACATTCAGTTTTCATACAAGATAACAAAAAGTGAGTTTTACACATTTTTGCTTAATGTTCGTGAAATGTCATTGTCCCCCTGGGGTTGTTAAACATAAATTGAAGTGGAACAAGTAAAAAACATTTTTTTCAGGTATTTAGAACGCCTTTTTGGAAGAGGGGACATTAGATAAAGTTTCTGAAGTTGTAAATACCTTTGTATGGTAGTGGAAAGAGAGACAGCCTAGAAGCTCTGCGAAGTTTGTGGGGCACTGGAATGACATGTCTGAATTTTTCGTGTTCTAGAGCGTAGAAGCATAGAGGGTAAAGGGTAGTCAGCTCACCCAGTGTTTCGGGTTGTCACTCACCCTCCCTGTGACATGAAGATTTTTTCCTGTTTCAAAGAAAAAATGGACAAGCAATCCCTGAGATTTTAGCTGCACCCGGGTTTAAGTGTATATGATAGACAGTCTC
Source organism: Calotriton arnoldi (assembly GCA_963921515.1). Classification (NCBI taxonomy): domain Eukaryota; kingdom Metazoa; phylum Chordata; class Amphibia; order Caudata; family Salamandridae; genus Calotriton; species Calotriton arnoldi. Next base: position 127,393 of record CAWUFW010001726.1, read on the forward strand.
TCCTTAAGGTTTTAAAGCAACCTGGTAGAAAATAATAACCTGTCTAGCCTCTCTATTATAATTATAATGGTGTCCTAGTAGAAATGTAGAGATAGTAAACGCCTGTCTAAAGTGTTGTGTATCTCTGGATAGAATGGCAGAGGATAGACAGCCTTTCAAAGGATTTGAGGTTCTCTATTTAGACTTTGAGAGGACTGGCACCCTATTTAAGGTGTTGATTGTTTCCGAAATTACATTTTGTCAAGTGTAGCTGAGAATATGCACTTAGAACACTTCTGGATCTGCATGGTTAATTTTGGCACTGCCAATTAAGCACTATGTTGCATCGGTAAGTGTCAGTTATAACTGCTTGCATGTGGGACACCCATGATACATCCCTTTTTATCTCACCTCTTTTTTGCTTCCATATCTACAGGGGAGACCTGAGCCACCAGTACACTGCTTTGCCTCCTTTGACTAGACCTGTGTTTTAGCGATTTTCTTTATTCTTGCTGTACACTGTCTTCCCATGGCTTCTGCGACCTGTCCTGCTACCCCTTCAAGCCCCTGCTGTCTCATTGTGCCCTTCAGCCTGATCATCCTGTCGATGTTGTGATCTCATTCTTGTCCTCTGTTCCTCTGCTGTCAGGTCTTATGGGTAAGTATGGTTATCAGGATAATTCAGTGGACATGGGGAAAGGGTAAAATGCCACTCTGCTTTTATGGGGTCTGTAGGTGGAAGTGGAGATGGTGAAAGCCTTATCAAGATTGTTAGAATCACTGGATGGCAGTGGAGTGGGAAGAAGGGCTCTCTCTTTGAGTGGTTTAGAGAATCTGGGTTTGTGTCTTATTTTCGAAGTGAAGAAAGTAAAATGGCTCTGTGATGAGAGCTTACAGACTGGAGCGCAGAGTATAGAAACTCCTTGTGTGAGGGTTCAAGCACCACTGAGTGGAACTGGAGAGGACCATCTCTCTTCTCCCTATGGTGTGTGGGTCTTGGAGTTTAAGTGTGAATGGTGAGCATCTTTGAGTCACTGTGGGGAGAACAAGCATACTCTCTTTCATGGTTTGAAGATCTTTCGGTTGAAGTAAAACTTAAAAGTGTGTGCTGGCTTATTCTGAGGTTGAGCATCATTATGGATAGGTGGAAATGGTATATGGTGACATCCAGGTTTTAAAGTCCACCTTATGAGAGTTAAGCACAGAGATAGTCTATTTGAGGGCTTTACGCTTAGCGTGGGGGTCCCGCAGTCAGCTCCTGGTGTTGTTTTCCCGCGGCCGGAGCCGCCACTCAGCCGACCGCCAATCACAGCGCAGGAGGCGCTTTGAAAATCAGGAAGCGGGCTCCCGTAGCGCGGGTCCCGCAGTCAGCTCCTGGTGTTGTTTTCCCGCGGCCGGAGCCGCCACTCAGCCTACCGCCAATCACAGCGCAGGAGGCGCTTGAAAATCAGGCAGCGGGCTCCCGCTGCGAGGGACGCACGCGGGCGTGCCCGGGCAAAGCCCGGGCCAAGGGCGGGCCCGTCTGCGCCCGTCTGCGCCCGGAAGAGACTGGACTGGGCTCACTTTCTTGGTTGAGCTGTTCGACGCTGGTCCCTGCAGAAGCTCCATCTGAGGTAAGTCGCCCTGCTTATACTTAATTGGGGTTGCCAGAGCTTACCTCCGCATAGCGGTGTCACCTGATCGTGCGCTGTCTCTTGTCCCCAGGATCAAATAAGCATCCTTTTGCTATCTCCTAAATGGCTAAAGGGAAGCAACAGGTGACTAGGGAGGGGACACCCAAGACTCTTCAAAATTCCACACTTGATTGTTTTCTGACCAAAGCCGCCTCTGCCATTAATAAGGAAATTTTGGCAGTTGTACGTCGGCTATCGTTGGGGGGTAGCTCTCTTGGACCACTGAATCAAGACCTCCTGTCTGGTGGGGAGGTTGAGACAAATGACTATGGTGTACCCGGATGTGAGTTGTCTCAAAATACTCCCCAAACTGAGCTACACCCACACCCAGCCAACTCAGTTCTCCCTCCACCAACTTCTACGGACCTTGGTCCTCCTGCAAAAAGGAAGAAGAAGACGAGACATATGGAACCCACAACTGGAGCTAAGACTAGGGCAAAGAGAAAGTTGCAGGACCAAATGCAAGGGCGCTCCAGCACTTGCCCATCCGCTGTCAATATGCAAGATTCGGACCTTTCCATTTTACCCAGCCCTACATACGATAGTCTCATTTTTATAAATCAGTTGCAAGAACTTTTATCTAAGAACCTTAACCCAATTCTATCTAGACTCGATAAGCTTGAGCAAAATGTGGATCTTATAGTAAAATCTGTCACATGTGCCTCGGATGGGGGAGGGAAAAACCCACCACATTTACAGGGTAGTTTCAACACGGCGGGATCTCATGGCACTACAGATATCCAACATAGGCAGGGGAATCATTCTACTGTAGACTGCTCTGTAGTACTGCCCGGGTCGGGAGGGGTAGCTCTGGGGGCAGCCAAAAAGGGCCCGAATACTCCAGCCATACAAATGTTTGTGAAGCTGTGGGAAATAGGCCCAGGCCTGGTACTGTGAGTTCTAACATCACTCCCATGGGGCCGGTGTACCAAGGCGACGACCCAGCCAGTTAAATGCTTTGGCCCACCCTGTCATTCCACCACATAAGGCGGTCCTGGACCTACCTCCCGAATGTTGCCCCTACGTTGTTATACTCACCAATGTTCCCTTGTTACATCCTAATACTCAAGAATCTACAATCCAATTAAAAAACAAGGTTTGCCACTGGCTCTCTCACTCGACGGAATTTAATATCTTACACTATCAGGATATTTTGATGGTAAGAAGAGTGGGTTGGGTTGGCCCCTTAAGTAAGTCCATTGATGGTGATTGTGTGGTTGTAACCTGCCGGAATCCGGATCTTGCAGGGTTTACAATCAGGAGTTGGAACAACACCCCCAGTAGGGGTTCAGTACAGGGGATAGGCATCATGCCACTAGGTTTTTTTTACAGACACCTCAAACCAGGAATCCCATCCCCCCCACAAAATGTTCGTTTACCACGACCCGTCCAGTTTAGAGAGGCACCCTTTCCCAACCAAACCAGCAACAGATTTGAGGCACTTTCTGGTTTAGACAAGGTCGATTGACTGGTGTTTAGCAAAGACGCTCAAGCTATTCTGCAAGGGAGCCCACTACAGAGCTTAACTCAGGCCGTCCCCATTGCTGAGGCGCTGTTACCGGCTATTACTACCGAACTAGAGACCCGTAACTTAGCTAGCACATCTGCCAAGTGGCCGACTATTACACCTATAAACGGCCCTACCCTTGAAGCTAGGCAGTTAGTGAAGGAAGGTCCCACTATCGATGAACAGTTGCATATTCTTTCATGGAACATTGCAGGCCTACGTTCCAAACTTAATGATCCCGAGTGGGGCACACTTGTAGACAACTGCCACTTGTGCCTTTTTCAAGAAACGTGTGCCACTGATCCGATCTTCAGGGTGGGCTTTGTTTCCTTCAGTATCGAGGCAAAACAATCTCCCTCGGGCAGACCTGCGGGAGGCATGCTGCTCTGGGTAAATATCTCTCTAGCATGTAAAATCAAGCGCCTTAACATAGACTCCCAGGAGATATTGGCTGTTGCCTTGAGCTCGTTAAAAGGGGACACTCTTGTTAGGGTTTTTAATATTTATAATAGGTTTACAACCCCTCACAAACCTTCCAACACTATGACTGCGCTAGTTAATTTTCTGGAATTAGATAGGAATAATTCCCCTCTTATCATAGCCGGTGACTTCAACACATCGTATGAGCCCTTGGACTATGTACAGGAATTAGTGATGGAAGAGGAAGTTGCCAGAGGTATCACAAAGCTCCAAATCCCACCACTAAAAAGATGTACTTGTGTAGCACAGCAAGTCTTATCATTTACTCTTACCTATGGGGTGCGGGCTTGCAATGGGAGGACTCGTTCAGACCCCAGGTCAGATTACACCTTTAAGAGGGAGAATACCAGAAGTAGAATTGACTATATCTTAGTTGATCTCGATCTTTGGCCATTCGTCATTGATATGGCCGTTCTTGATCGAAATGATAGTCACCATAATGCCCTACTTTTAAGCTGTTCTGGGTTACCGGTTATTAAACCTCAGTGTAGTTCAACGAGGGGTCAGGTTGTAACCTCAAATAACAACGAGAGAATTAAGTGGCCAAACGTAGTTACCAATGACAAGCTCCTTGCCGGAATTTACAATGAGGTGACACAATTTCTACAGAAGTTATCGAATGCCAACTTAAATGATGATAGTATTTTAGCTAGCTATCTAGACCTGAGAACAATATTTCCCCCTTTTTTAAATCTCAGGGAGGTTCGCTCCCGTTCAAGCAGAAAAATGAACCCTGGTATAATAAGGAATGCAGGCAGGCAAGAGTCGAACTGAGGGAGGCAATAAAGGAGGGGACGAGGTCCAACATACTGAATCAAAGGAAGAACTACAAGAGCACACAAAGGGAGGCCAAACGTGACTGGGAAACCGAGAGTTGGCGCAGCCTAGTTGAGGCTTCTAGGCAAAAAGATTGCCGCTTATTTTGGCATCTCCTCTCTAAAGGGGTTACCTATCAGGTTGCTGAAAATGACTCTTACATACAACCGCACACCTGGGAAGGGTATTTTCAAGCACTATACTCCCCGGAGGAAGGTGAGGCAGTGGGTTTCACAGGGGATGCACCCAGGGACCAAAACGTGGAGCCTGAACCAAATGAGGATGTGAGTTTTTCCCTTATGGAAGTTAAGAACGCAATCACATCACTACAAACTGGCAAAGCCCCTGGGCTCGATGGACTTCCTGGAAATCTCTATAAATCAGATCCTAATATTTGGGGCCCCCTGCTCCATGCTGTTTTTAATGCTATTATTCGTGGTGGCCCCATCCCGGGTACGTGGAAGGGCGCTGAAATTATACCCATATATAAAAAAGGGGACAAAAGGGACCCAGCAAACTATAGGCCCATTAGCCTTATAGACGTGTCCCAAAATTTTTTTAGTAAATTAATTTTAACTCGCATCAAGATTGGGCAGAGGACAACAATATCATTTCGCATCTGCAGGCGGGGTTTCGTGTTGCCACCAGCACTATAGACCAAGTATTCCATTTTTTAATACTTATCTGGAAAGAGGTCACACTCAAGTAAGGTCATCTTTATGTAGTATTTGTTGACCTGAAAAACGCTTTTGATTCCATCGATCGTATTCGGCTCTGGACTTCCCTGAGGGACATGGGACTTCCCCATGCCCTACTCCATCTTTTAACCAGGTTTACACCAGGACAACTACGCCAGAGTCAGATGGAATCAAGATGGGAGGCAGTCTGGTAATATTTTAATTGGGAAAGGAGTACGCCAGGGGTGCGTGTTAGCTCCAACCATGTTCACCCTATACATGAATGAGCTCATAAAAGAGCTATATGACTGTGGCGGTGATCCCCCGAAGTTGGGTGATAAGCAAACACCTGCGCTTTTGTTTGCTGACGACACGCTACTTATATCTAAGACCCCAAAGGGCATCCAAAATGTTCTTATTAAATTTTCTAAAGCGTGTGACTCTAGGGGCCTGAAAATTAATTGCCTCAAAACTAAGTACATGGTCTTTAACCCATACAAATCAGCCAAGGGTAAAGTGATGCTGGAAGGACAACCCTTAGAGCAGGTTAAAGCCTTTGATTACTTAGGCGTTAGAATTAGCGAGAACCTGGCATGGTTCCCCACAAATTTCAAAGAGTGTTCTGAAATTACAACAAGTAAATGGAGCAATTGTTAAAAGAGCCAAAAATCCAGCCTTTCGCCCAGTTTCACCTGCATTAGAAATCCATAGGGCAAAGGGCTTGGGCGCAGCACTCTACGGTGCAGAACTTTGGGGTTTAGAGGACACTAAACAATTAGAAGTAGCAGAAAATAAATTCCTAAGAGCTCTTTTAAATATCCCAAAGAACACTCCCCTACTACCACAACGCACTGACCTTGGGTTAAAATCAATTTCCCATTGTGCTGCACTAAAGGTGCTTGTGTTCTGGGTAAGACTATGGACCAGCAAAACCCAAATACCTGTAAAAGATGCTGTGGAAGAATTGTTTTCCACACAAAGGAAATCAGGTCTCCTACCTTGGTTTGGGAAGGTTAAGGGGTGGCTTATAAAGATAGGGATGAGTACCCTCTGGGATGACCCCCGCTCCATCTCAAGGAATATGCTTCCTCAGCTAAAAATAATGTTTTGGAATTTTATTAATACTGGTCAAAATGAATTAAGGTCACCAGGTATTTTAACAACACAATTTTTAAATGTTAAAAGTTGCCCCAAACCATGTGAGAAGCAAATGGTTGAACTCTACTCTCACCCCAACGTGCCCGACTTGTAATTCTGCCCCCGAAACTATTGCTCATTATCTTTTTTTTTGTCCTGCCTACGCTACATTGAGGAAAAAATGGATTGTCCCCGCATGCCGTGTGTTGTCTTTTACATGCCTCTCAGACGCTTTGCGTGTTTTTACTACGGACACTACTAAATGGCTTGTTTTTACTTTATCTAGATACCTCCTTTATGCCTGGTGGTTGAGGGCTAAGGTGGTTAAAGGATCTCCTTCCCCGGGTTGGGAGGTACTCTAAGGGATAGCCAAGATCGTAGCCCTGTGTAGTTTGCTAGCCTTTTTTTAAGATATTTTTTTAATCAAACTTTGCTATTGTATGATTGTAACCCATTTTTATTCTGTATCAAATTATGATGGGTGACTCAAGCTGCTATATTCTTTTATATTTGTCGTATTATATGTATGTTACGTGTGTGTATGATCTTGCTACTGATCGAATAAATAATAATAATAATAATAAAATACAAAACCTCTTACTTAAGTTTTGAGCATATCACGGGCAAAATGCAGAAAGTACAAAACCTCTTTGTGACATGCTGGCATCACACATGAGAATGAAGAGGGCAAAAAACGTGTCCCCCTCGGTTCCAAGGTCAGTGGTTAGAAATGGACTGTGGGTGATTCTGAGTGCAATTCAGGAGGGCTGACAGGTTCTTCGTGAAGGTCTGAGAGTCTATGGTTTAAAGAGAGTGTAGACAGGTTGTCTGTGATGGTTTAGAGTTTCTGAGTGGAAGCAAAAAGGGCAGACAACATCTCTTTAAGATCTTTGGGACCTCCAGGTAGAAATAGAGGAAATGGTCTTTTTATGAGTTGTTCAGGGTGCCTGCTTGGAATAGGGAAGCCTAATCAGTCTTTTTGAGGTTTTTAGTGCCTCCGCATGAATGTTGACCTGACTGTTGGGGCTTATGTAGTTTAAGGATCATTGGTGGGAAGAGCATGTTTTGGAAGCCTTCAGCAGGAAATGGAGGGTATTTGGTGAAGGTGAAGGCAGACAGGTTTACTGGGTTTGAGGATCAGAAAGTGGACATGTAGAAGGTAAGTAGTCTTTCTCTCATGTTAAAATGGTCGCGTTGCAGTAGCAAAGAAAGTAGAGAGCCTCTATTTGTGAAGTTTAGGGTGCCTTCTTTCATTAAAACAGGCTTAAAAGTTGTTCCCTGAGGTATTTAGGGAATCTAGGTATAACTGGATAGGATAGAATCCTCTCCTGGGGGTTCCAATGACCACTGCTTAAAATAGATCTATCTTTCTGCCTTCTGTCCTTGCTTTTGCAAATCTGCAATGGAAGTGGGCAGAGTAAACACTCCTTTGAATATGTCAGATCTCTGGGTACATTGGAGAGGTTAGACACCCTTTCTAAGGATTAAGGCTTCTCAGGTGGAAGTGGGCAATATAGACGCCTCTTCCTGAAAGCTTTGGTGGGTAAGTGGGTGGAGGAGGTGAAGGGAGACATCGCTCTCAGGGCTATTCAGTGGACAAAAAAAGGGTGCATAAAATCTCACTCAGGTTGAATGGAGTGGAAGTGGAAACCGTAGAGAACCTAATCAAGATTCTCTGATAATCATGGATATGGTGGAGTTGAATAAATCCCTCTGTCAGCATTTTAGAGGTCCATTTGGAAGCGGTGAGGGTAGATAGCCTCATGCTAATGCTCTAAGGGTCTCATGATTAAAGTGCAGAAAGTAGAAAGCCTCTCTCTGAAACATTGCCAGCCTTCCCTGGAAGTGGAGAGGCTAGACAGCCCCTCCCTGATGTCAATGGGTGGCTCTAGAGAGGGATGAATTCCTCTCCCTGGAGGTGTATGTGTCTGTGGTAGAGGGTTGAGAAGCTAACTTCGAAGACATAAACAAAATCTGGTAAAAGTGGATTTTCTGAGAGAAAGGGCCCCAAAAACTCTACTCTTTGTGGCAAGATTCTTCCTCAAAGGATAATGTTTTTGCAGGAAAAGTCTCTCAGCAAGGTGTAGCAAATTTGATAAACTTCCCTTATTTGCAAGGTTTGACTACTTAGATCTCTCCTTGCCTTGCAGAAGCATTTTACTGAATATTTACTAAAGTCTATGTACTAATTTTACTCTTAAAAGAATCAAACCCTAAACCATGCCCTTAAGTATTAATAAGGGAAAGAACGTGATATCAGTAGTGAAGTGCACAGTGAGTGATCAGAAACATTGACTCTAATCTCAGCGTGACCAATTAGTGTGATTCTCGGCAAATCACTTAAGTTCTCTGCACTTCATATTCCCTGATTGTCCACTTTCAGACCACCTTGAAGTAATTAATTTCAAGTTGTGTGTTAATCAAAACCTCTTTTTTATAGAGCTAAATAAACAATAATGTTTATCTATTATTAATAATATTTTCATACATACTGTGCACATGATAAACTGGTGTGCCATTCTTGGTTCACTAATACATCATTGTTAGGACAGGGAGTTCATGAATATTTGTAAATTCATGTTAAACTGTAACTTTTTTGTCCTTTAATTAATTTATTTCTTCTTCACACAAAACTTGCAGTGTAGTCACTGCTTTTAGAGACCGTGCAGCAATCACAATACTCCAGCAAACCCTTTTTACCTCTATTAACATCCCTGTTTGCCAACCTGCAGCACCACTAGCCATCCAAGATCACAAAGGCGTTACAGCTAAAACATGAGCTAGTTCCCAACATTAGCCCACTTCTCCTTTTCATGGAGCAACCACACAATGACTCTTTTCTGCACTCAGACAGCATCATGTGCATGCTCTACCATGTCACCTCACACTACCAGTTGTAGAGAAACTTGTCTACCTCCATGTAACCCAAACCATTGATTATCGGCTGCAGAAAGCGAGACTGCACAATCCTGACCTACCTGGAAGATGATCCAACAGGGTTGACAAAGCCGCTATCAAAAGTGCTGCCCCTTGTCTACTAACCAGACGTACATTGGTCAGTTACTAATGCCTCGTTCTAACAATGGCAGATAGCAAGTGATTTTAGGAAGAGAAGTGTGGAGCTATGATGACAGATGAGCTGAAAGCAGTTGATAGGCAGGCAAAGTCTGGAGGATTGCATATGCTGAAGTTAGTGGCTGAACTGTGTAGATGGCAAAAGACCACAGTGTGACCACTGCAGAGACTGAAGAGAGCATAGTCCCCTCAGAGACGGACCCCTCAAGTGCTTCCCCTGCTTTCAGTCCCTTATCTAGCAGTGATCCCTGTAACCAGCGACAGCATCACAATAGCTCTTAGAAAGTTGGAACTTGCGATGGAGCTGCAGATGGTCACAGACATTAGAGAATTTGTGAGAGAAAAATATCAGGTTAAAAGAAGAAAGACAAGCCAGCAAAAACACAAGTCAGAGATGAAGCGATGAGACCGAAGAAAAAGGACACAGAGGAGGAATTAAAGCAGAAGTATGAAAAAAAGCATATACAAATATAAGATGGAAGGAGATTTTGGTGGGTAAACCTGCCAAGACAGTATGGCACAACATAAAATTCAAGAAGTACCACACTTAAAGAAATGTGTCAAAAATACACAAAAGCCTATAGTTGTTGATTGTTTACCAGTTCGGTTGACTGGATGTTAATATGTGCTGTTCTCTATCACAAACTGCTGCACAAGGTGCCGGCCTGTCTGTGTCCTCCCAATTTAAATCATGTGACCCCTTGAATTGTTTTATGCTTTTCATAAGTATTCCAGGAAATGGGAAAAACATTAAGCATTGTTTTGTCTACAGCAGGGCCCTAGACAGACAGGCACCAGAAGAAAATATACAATACGGTTAAAGGTAAAATGCTGGTCTGCTGTCTGAACTTGGTAGGAAACATTGTGGGGTCACAGGGAGTATAAAGACCCCTCCAGAATGCGTTTGAAAAAACACAGGGTTGGAGATAAACATGAAAAGTGTAAACCACCACTTTTTAACCCCTTAGCTGCTAGTCCTTTCCCCGCTTGTGCTAAGCCTTATTTGGGCTATTTGGCATAGTTCGCTCTTAGGGCCCCAGTAACCTTTTGTCCACTTAAGGCATCCATGACAAATTTACGTCCTTTCTTCCAACATCCTGGAAATTGTAATGGTACCCAGGATTTTTGGGGGAAAAATGGGAAAAAAGTGCTGCAGAAGAAAGTGTTTTTTTCCCCTGCAAAAGGTATCAATGATATGTTTAGTGTGCTACAATCACCATCTTTCCAGGTTTCAGGAACGGTCAGAAAACCAACATTTTGTACACAGTTTTGGCATTTTACTGGGACATAGCCTATTTTTCCTATTTTTTGTGCTTTTAACATCCTTTCAGTTAGTGGTAGAAATGGGTGTGAAATCAAGAATGGATCCCGGAAAGCTATACGTTTCTGAAAAGTAGACAGAATTCTGAATTCAACAAGGAGTCATTTGTGAAGATCCTTCAAGTTTTTCCGATAGAAACTAACAGTTGAAATAAAAGAATATTGAAATTGAGTTGCAGAAAACAGCCATTTGTACATACATTTTCACCTGTAACTTCTTCTAAGTATGGCATATTTTTAAAATGGACCCTTCTTGTTGCAGGGATGTATAGGACTTGTAGGTTCACCAAGAGCCCGAGTTACCCAGAGCTAATAACAGCTGCGCCTTGCAGTGGTTTTTCATTGTGCACCAGGTATACAGCAATTCATTTGGTAAAATATAAAGAGTGAAAATTATGCATCAAGGAAACCTATGTTTTTCCGAAATGGGAACGAAATATGGAGTTGAGAAGCAGTGGTTATTTGCACATCTCTGAATTTGTGGGTACCCATACTACCATGTGAATTAGAGGACATTTTTCAAAATGACTTCTTTTTTACACACTGTCTTACATTTGGAAGGCAGAAATGCACACCTGGTGAGAGACACACAAGCCATCCCATCCTGGATTCCCCTGGGTGTCTAGTTTCCAAGAATGTACAGGTTTGCTAGGTTTCCCTAGGTGCCGGCTGAGCTAGGGCCCAAAATCAACAGCTAGGCACATTGCAACAAAAGAGTCCGTTTTTACTGGAAAAATGTGATGTGTCCACGTTGCCTTTTGGGTCGTTTCCTGTCGCGGGCACTAGGCCTAACCACACAAGTGAGGTACCATTTTTATCGGGAGACTTGGGGAAATGCTGGGTGGGTGGAAGTTTGTGGCTCCTCCCACATTCCAGACCTTTCCATTACAAAAATCTGAGGAAAACGTGTTTTTTTTTTTTTTTTTTTACAAAGTTTGAGGTTTGTAAGGAATGCTGGGTAACAGAACCCAGTGAGAGCCACACAATCACCCTATCCTGGATTCCTCTGGGTGTCTTGTTTCCAAGAATGTACAGGTTTGCTAGGGTTCCCTAGGTGCCAGCTGAGCTAGGGTCCAAAATCCAGAAGTTAGGCACATGGCAAAAAACGGGTCAGTACTCACTGGAAAAATGTCATGTGTCCACGTTACGTTTTGACCCGTGTCCTGTCGCGGGCACTAGGTCCACCCACATAAGTGAGGTACCATTTTGATCAGGAGACTTGAAAAATGCTGGGTGGGTGGAAGTTTGTGGCTTCCAGCAGATTCCAGAACTTTCCATCAGAGAAATGTGAGGAAAATGTGTTTTTTTGACAAAGTTTGAGGTCTGTAAGGGATTCTGGGTAACAGAACCTGGTAAAAGCCACACAAGTCACCCATCCTGAATTCCCCTAGGTGTTTAGTTTTAAAAAATGTACAGGTTTGCTAAGTTTCCCCAGGTGCCGGCTGAGATAGGGACCAAAATCCACAGCTAGGCACATTGTAAAAAAAGGGTCAGTTTTCACTGGAAAAATTTGATTTGTCCATGCTGCATTTTGGGCCGTTTCCTGTTGTGGGCACTAGACCTACCCACACAAGTAAGGTACCAATTTTATCGAAAGACTTTGAGGAACAGAGAATGGTAGAAGAAATGTTATTACAAATTGTTTTTCTATGCATTTCTGCCTTCCAAATGTAAGACAGTGTGCAAAAAAAGTCATTTTCAAAAAATGTCCACTAATTCACATGGTAGTATGCTTCTAATCTCCATATTTCGTTCCCATTTCGTAAATACATAGTTTTCCTTGATACATAATTTTCACTCTTTATATTTTACCAAATAAATTGCTGTATACCTGGTGCACAATGAAAAACCACTGCAAGGCGCAGTTCAGTTATTGGCTCTGGGTAACTCGGGTTCTTGGTGAACCAACAAGTCCTATGTATCCCTGCAACCAGAAGGGTCCATTTTAAAAATCTGCCATACTTAGAAGAAGTTGAAGGTGAAAACGTATGCAAGAATGGCTGTTTTCTTCAACTCAATCTCAATATTCTTTTATTTCAACTGTTAGTTTCTATAGGACTCCTTGTTGAATTCAGAATTCTGTCTACTTTTCAGAAATGTATAGCTGTCTGGGATCCATTCTTGGTTTCACACCCATTTCTACAACTAACTGAAAGCAGGTTGAAAGCACAACAAATAGCAAAAATAGGCTATGTCCCAGTAAAATGCCAAAACTGTGTACAAAATGTTGGTTTTCTGACAAACGTCTGCCTGTTCCTGAAACCTGGAAAGATGGTGATTTTAGCACCGCAAACACTTCATTGATACCATTTGCAGGGAAAAAAACAGATACTCTCTTCTGCAGCACTTTTTTCCTATTTTTCCCCAAAAAATCCTGGGTACCTTTACAATTCCCTGGATGTTGGAAGAAAGGACGCAAATTTGGCATGGATGCCTGAAGTGGACAAAAAGTTACGGGGGCCTAAGCGCAAACTATGCCAAATAGCAAAAAAAGGCTAAGCACTACAGGGGGGGGACTAGCAGCTATGGGGTTAAAAGTGGTGGTTTACGCTTTTCATGTTTACTTCCAACCCTGTGTTTTTTCAGACCATTCTGGAGAGGTCTTTATACTCCCTGTGACCCCACAATGCTTCCTACCAAGTTCAGACAGCAGACCAGCATTTTACCTTTAACCGTATTGTATATTTTCTTCTGGTGCCTGTCTGTCTAGGGCCCTGCTGTAGACAAAACAATGCTTAATGTTTTTCCCATTTCCTGGAATACTTATGAAAAGCATAAAACAATTCAAGGGGTCACATGATTTAAATTGGTAGGACACAGACAGGCCGGCACCTTGTGCAGCAGTTTGTGATAGAGAACAGCACATATTAACATGCAGTCAACCGAACTGGTAAACAATCAACAACTTTAGACTTTTGTGTATTTTTGACAAATTTCTTTAAATGTGGTACTTCTTGAATTTTATATTGTGCCATACTGTTTTGGCAGGTTTACCCACCAAAATCTCCTTCCATCTTATATTTGTTTATGCTTTTTTTCATACTTCTGCTTTAATTCCTCCTCTGTGTCCTTTTTCTTCGGTCTCATCGCTTCATCTCTGACTTGTGTTTTTGCTTGCTTGTCTTACTTCTTTTAACCTGATATTTTTCTCTCACAAATTCTCTAATGTCCATGACCATCTGCATCTCCATCGCAAGTTCCAACCTTCTAAGAGCTACTGTGATGCTGTCCCTGGTTACAGGGATCACTGCTAGATAAGGGACTGAGAGCAGGGCAAGCACTTAAGGGGTCCTTCTCTGAGGGGACTATGCTCTCTTCAGTCTCTGCAGTGGTCACACTGTGGTCTTTTGCCATCTACACAGTTCAGCCACTAACTTCAGCATATGCAATCCTGCAGACTTTACCTGCCTATCAACTGCTTTCAGCTCATCTGTCATAATAGCTCCCCACTTCTCTTCCTAAAATCACTTGCTATCTGCCATTATTAGAACGAGGCTTTAGTAACTGACCAATGTGCATATGGTTAGTAGACAAGTGGAAGGAATTTTGATAGCAGCTTTGTCAACGCTGTTGGATCATCTTCCAGGTAGGTCAGGATTGAACAGTTTCGCTTTCTGCAGCCGATAATCAATGGATTTGGGTTACATGGAGGTAGACAAGTTTCTTTCCAACTGGTAGTGTGAGGTGACATGGTAGAGCATGCACACGATGCTGTCTGAGTGCAGAAAAGAGTCATTGTGTGGTTGCTCCATGAAAAGGAGAAGTGGGCTAATGTTGGGAACCAGCTCATGTTTTAGCTGTAACGCCTTTGTGATCTTGGATGGCTAGTGGTGCAGCCGGTTGGTGAGCAGGGGAGTTAATAGAGGTAAAAAGGGTCTGCTGGAGTATTGTGGTTGCTGCACGCTCTCTAACTGCACTGCAGGTTTTGTGTGAAGAAGAAATAAATTATTTAAATGGACAAAACAAAGTGGCAGTTTAACATGAATTTACAAATATTCATGAACTCCCTGTCCTAACAATGATGTTATTAGTAAACCAAGAATGGCACACCAGTTTGTCATGTGCACAGTATGTATGAAAATATTATTAATAATAGATAAACATTATTGTTTATTTAGCTCTATAAAAGAGCGGTTTTGATTAACACACAACTTGAAATGAATTACTTCAAGGTGGTCTGAAAGTGGACAATCAGGGAATATGAAGTGCAGAGAACTTAAGTGATTTGCAGAGAATCACACTATTTGGTCAAGCTGGGATTTGAGCCAATGTTTCCAGATCACTCTCTGTGCATTTCACTACTGATATCACATTCTCTCCTATTAATACTAAAAGGCATTGTTTAGGTTTGATTCTTTCAAGAGTAAAATTAGTACACAGACTTTAGTAAATAGTCAGAAAAATGCTTCTGCAAGAAATGTCTGGATTTGGTAGGTTTCCCTAGATGGCTGCTGATCCCAGGACCAAAAACACAGATGCCCCCCTTTCAAAACCAGGTCGTTTTGTGATAGATAATTCTGATGTCTCCACAATACATTTTGGGCCCTTCCCTGTTGCGGGTACTTGGCCCAACCACACAAGTGCGGTAGCATTTTTATCAGGAGACCTGGGGGAACGCTGCTGGGTGGTGGGAAATTTGTGTCCGTGAAAACTGACCCTTTTTTTCGAATGTGCCTGGAATGTGGACTCTAGCTCAGCCGGCACCTAGGGAAACCTAGCAAACCTATACATTGTTGAAAACTAGACACCCAGAGGAATCCAGGATGGGGTGACTTGTGTGGCTCTCACTGGGTTCTGTTAACCAGAATCCCTTGCCAACCCCAAACTTTGTAAAATAAAAAAACACGTTTTCCTCAGATTTCTGTGATGGGAAAGGTTTGGAATGTGGGGGGAGCCACAACCTTCCACCCACCCAGCATTTCCCCAAGTCTCCTGTTTAAAAGTGTACCACACTTGTGTGGGGACGCCAGTCTTTGTGCCACTACTCTGCTCCCTACACTGTGACCAGGACGGGGCAAGGACTTCAAGCCCCAGGCAACATCGCGGCTGTGTGCAGCCCACGTCACCAGGAGGCGCTTCAAATACCGTCACGGGCTCCCGCAGCGCGGGACGTCCGTCTTTGTGCCACTACTCTGCTCCCTACACTGTGACCAGGACGGGTCAAGGACTTCAAGCCCCAGGCAACATCGCGGCTGTGTGCAGCCCACGTCACCAGGAGACGCTTTAAATACCGTCGCAGGCTCCTGCAGCGCGGGACACCCGTCTTTGTGCCACTACTCTGCTCCCTACACTGTGACCAGGACGGGGCAAGGACTTCAAGCCCCAGGCAACATCGCGGCTGATTGCAATCATTTTGGGATTACACGCAAAACGCTGCCTGATTGTTGCCCGAATATCGCTTTGACCTCTGTTAATAACCTGAGCATAAGTTGTTTTGCTTTCCTTGTCT
Organism: Calotriton arnoldi; assembly: GCA_963921515.1. Lineage (NCBI taxonomy): Eukaryota > Metazoa > Chordata > Amphibia > Caudata > Salamandridae > Calotriton > Calotriton arnoldi. The sequence goes on from CAWUFW010001726.1 coordinate 143,506, forward strand.
TTTCTTGTCATTAGCTATTTTTGTGTGCGGCTCAGAAGGATGGGGAAGAGAAAAACCATGGAGGGAAACGGAGGTGGTAATGGCCGTGTTGATAAAGGGAAAAAGGCCAGGAAGTCACAGAAACACGCAGGTAGCAACTGTGTCCTTGACCGAATAGATACCCTCGTGAGTGCGAAGGTATTCTAGTGACTGAATCAACCACGCACTCCATTCCTGGCCAATCCCCTTCCAGATCTACTCGATCCACCAGCCCAAGCCGCTCACCTACCATCCCAGTAATGTTTCACAAACCTCCCCGAAGCGGCCCCACATCTAACACGGAGGCGCCACTAGCTACAGCGAGGACTCGCCAATCCCTCATAAACCCTCCTGGTACTAACATCCAACAGCCCGGACCGGTTACCCCTTGTGTAAACAGGTTTTTACCCTTGATGGACCTGCCTGAGGACATAGGGAAGATACACCTCAGCCACCCCTTGAACCTAGCGCAGGTATTGGCTCAAGGCCTAACTTAGAACTCCAGGATACGCATCAACTTATTAACATGCTTAGATCTGAAATAGGGACCATGAGATCTATGATCGAAGGCCTTACCGCCATGGTTAAACTATTACTGCAAAAGGATCCTCCATGTCCACAGAATGTCAACCTTACGACAGGACACCACCCACAACCTCGCCATGACTATCATATGACGCACAAGGCAGCCACCCATGGCAGGGATATCATCGTCCGCGGTCCCATTATGCTCCCTCTTGCTGTTTCGACCCATAAGCAAGCCCCATCGCTTCCTATAGTCAACCGTCCAAATAATTCTAATATTAATCCCCATAACGGCTCCCACAGTATGGCAGCCAAGCAGGACCTCGCAAACCACACCAGATCTACCTTTTCATCCCTGGCACAACATCTCTCACGCAGCATCCAACACCAGCCGATTCACCCAGACACCCCCCTCTTCCCCCACGCTCCGAAAATCTACATGGTTAATGTCCCTAAGCCTGACACAAGGAATAGCTTTGAGAGCGCAGATTCCCTGACCGACAAAGCCATCCATTGGATTCGCCATGTCAGCGGTTGCCGCTCAGTAATACGGGATGACATCGTCAGGGCCCGGAGGTGCACTTCTCCAGCCCAAGCGCTAGATTACATTGAGCTTACCTTGAATGGGGCCGATCTGGCAGAAAACCTCCTTGCGCTGGAATTTCGCACCTGCCCTCCCGAAACTTCCTCCATACAGCTTAGACGATTTCCATCCGACAGTCAGTGCAGACATCCTGTCACGCAACCACCTACTCCTCCAGTTGGAAGTTCTTCACTGGAGGCTAATGACTGACTACAGAGCGAGCCCCAATTGCACCCCGGATCACAAGCCACCCCATTAAATTGCATGGTCAACCTCCCCAGTACCCCGGTTCAATGTATTGTACCCGATCCAAAGGAAGATAGATCCCGGGGGACATCGGACCAGGTAGCCTTTCTGTCAATAACTGGGAGGTGGGGAGTGCAGATTACCCTACACTTTTAAACCCCCAGGCACCATCCCAAGATCTAGATTTCGATTCACTTAGCCAATGTATTCCAATGGAAAACACTGCACCTGGTTCAGTACTCCACCAGCAGCTGAAGATAATATCGTGGAATGTGGCGGGGCTAAGCAGTAAACTGTCAATCCCCCATTGGAACAAACTAATTGAGGGTTTTGACATATGTATTTTCCAAGAGACCTGGAGCCTAGTCCCCATATACAAATCAGGTTATGCTTGTTTTTACTCTCCAGCAACAACGGTAGGGAGAGGGCGCCCGTCAGGGGGATTGATTATATGGGTGAGCATCGCCCTGGGCTGTCGAATTACTTGTCAACCAAGTTTCAACCCAGATATTTTAAGACTCATTATCAGGGGGCCCGGGGGGGGGGGGTATAATTGACCTGTTTAATATCTATGCAAGGGGGACCAAAGGGGGCAGACCTTCACTCACCATCTCAGCATTGGAGGAAAGCTTAGCCAGTTGTTCACCTCATTCTAGAGTTGTGGTGGCGGGAGATTTTAACTGCACCTTTGAGCCATTGGATAAAGAGGACCTGTTGGGAGTTGAGGACGGTGATAATAAATGGGCTGTCCCCCTACTAAACTTAGCTCTAGTCAAAAGATGGACGCAGTTGGCGCTTCAACTAAATGCCCTTACTATAGAGTTTGGTCTGAGGGCAGCCAACGGAAGAACACCATCGGATAGACAGGGTGCAAACACAGAGTTAGCTGCCCGTCACATATTGATTATATTTTATTAGATGTAAGGCTCTGGGGAGATTTGGTAGATATGAACGTGGGCACCACTACAGACAGCGATCACAATCCCCTTTGTGCAATTTTGAAACCTCTATGGGAAGCTTCTTACCCTCTCAAGAGCACTTTACCCTCAACCACCACCAGAGAGATTGTCCCTTCAAATTGCAATAGATTCTTGAAATGGCGCAAAGTAGCCCTGCAAGAATCTAAGATCACTGGCATACGACAAGTTCTGGCATCAAGCACTTCAGAACTTCAGGCTGCAGCCTTAAACTCATGGGGATTGGCAGACGTGCCCATGGTCCATTCGGGCACAGTGGAACAACTTAGCGCATACTTCCTAGCTCCCAATCCGGGCAATAAGCCCAGCTTGCCTTCCAAAGGGCTCTATTCGTGGTACACGAAAGACTGCAGGCGCAAACGATTGCTCCTAGCTGCAGCAATCAAGGACAAGAACTGTTCCGTGATTAAAGTTGCAATAGAGCAGCTTTGCACATGCAAAGATAACATGGGATGAATCCTGTTGGCAACAACTGAAGGAAGCAAGTTTAGCCAAGGACACCAACTTATTTTGGACCCTAGTTACTTGGGGAGACAAGAGAGGGGCACATCCACCTCCTAATTATATCATAGGCCAGGAATGGCATGACCATTTCCGGAAGCTTTACTCTGCAACCCAAGGACATGCCACTTGCGGAGCCATGTGATTCTTATGGCCTCCCCAAGGTTGACAGCGAGTTTTTCGACCTGGCTGAGATTGAGGCTGCAATAGGGAAAATAGCAACCGCCAAAGCAGGGGGACCAGACGGTCTGCCTGGTGACTTATTCCTCGCAGACACTTCTAACTGGGCACGCTACATTCTCCTTCTCGCCAACGCCATAGCCAGTGGCGCCCCAGTACCGGGGTCTTGGAAGGGCGCTGAGGTGGTTCCGATCTACAAAAAGGGCGCCAGAGAAAACCCCTCAAACTACAGACCAATTAGTTTGATAGATGCACTGCAGAAGGTCTTTGGTAGAGTTCTGTTGCAGAGGATACAACTATGGGCAGAAGATGAAGCTATCCTTTCTCAGTATCAGGCTGGTTTTCGGACCAGCACTGGAACGTTTGACCAGGTGTTCAGGCTGCTTCTTATCTATTGGAAAAAAGTGGTAATCGGCAAGGGCAGTCTTTATCTCGCATTTATTGATTTAAAGACTGCCTTTGACCTGGTTCCCAGGAGCAAGTTGTGGCATACACTTAGAGATATGGGCATCCCCCCCTTTATCCTCAACTTGCTGGTTCGGCTCCATGAGGGCAACTATGCTCAAGTAAGATGGGGGGCACAAGGTCAGCTGACAGAGAGGATCCCTGTCAACAGGGGAGTCTGTCAGGGTTACGTCATGTCCCCCACCCTGTTCTCCTTATACATGAACGGGGTGGTCAGCTTTCTGCAAGAAGATCCAGCAGACGCACCTACCCTGGTGGGCGACAAAGTACTAACCCTCCTGTTTGCTGACGACACCCTGCTGGTGTCTAAGACCCCAGCAGGGCTGCAAAGACTACTTAATAGATTCCAACTCCTCTGTGACGCTAGGGGGCTGGTCATCAACACCTCTAAAACAAAGTTCATGGCATTTAACCCCCACAGATCTTGTAGAAGCAATCTTTTGCTGGGTGGAACATTACTAGAAAGAGTTGGCACCTTTGACTATCTTGGTGTCCGACTCTCTGACAAAATGTCATGGAGGCCCCCCCTAGCAAAGATGCTCATGGGGCATAAACGAGTGGCCGGAATACTAGGGAAAGAAGACCGCTCGGCACAAAGCAGGCCAGTCGCCCCGGCCCTCATGGTTTATGATGCCAAAGCAGTTAGCACAGCTCTTTATGGAGCTGAGCTATGGGGATTTGGTAATGTGGAGGATCTTCGTAGATCCGAACATAAGTTCCTCAGGGACTTGGTGATGCTGCCCCGCAACACTCCACTCGCACCTCTAATGCTCGATATGGGTAGGCGGTCAATTGGCGACACAGTAAGGCTCCGCCCACTGCTCTTTTGGGCTCGCATTAGGCGGACTCCTGAGCTCTCTAAGTATGCCGAAGCCCTTACTGAGATCACACAAATAGATGCTGGCCGTAAAATAGGATGGATCTCAAACGTTAGGAAAACAATGTCAGCCCTGGGGCTCCAAGCATATTGGGACAGACAGGAATCACCAAGCAAAGAGGAGCTTAAACGGTTGTACTGGGATTGGGTGGACTGCCAGGAAATTTGCAAACCTAATGTGGGCAGATTGACAGCAGAATTCTACTCACACAAGCAGACTAGATGCCTAGAGCCCTATTTAGATATAATTCAGGTCCCGAGGGATAGAATGTTATACATTCACTTTAGGTTCGGCACACTTCCTGTCTGCGTGACGACCGCAAAATGGCATCCCCCCAAAAAGACAACAAAGGATTGCCCATGCTGCAGGGCCCCAATGGAAAGTGTTGCACATGTTATGTTTGCCTGTCCGGCATACAACACCACAAACTTCCACTCATCCGGTGATCCACCAGGCCTCCTGAAAAAAATGCTACCTCACTTGTGTGGGTGGGCCAAGTACCCGTGACAGGGAAGGGCCCACAACGTTTTGTGGAGACATAAGGCAGTCATCTAGGGCAACCTACCAAATCTAGACAGTTCTGAAAACTAGACATCCGGGGAAGTTCAGGGAGGTGTAGCTTGCATGGATCCCCCAAAGTTTTCCTACCCAAAATCCCCTGCAAACCTCAAATTTAGCTACAAAAATCATATTTTCCTCACATTACTATGTGAGAAAGTTGTGGGATTATCGGGCCGACACAAATTTCCTACCACCTAGCATTCCCCCAGGTCTCCTGATAAAAATGCTACCTCAATTGTGTGGTTGGGCCAAGTACCTGTGACAGGAAAGGGCCCAAAATATATTGTGGCGACATCAGAATTATCAATCACAAAACGACCTGGTTGTGCAAGGGGGCACCTGCGTTTTTGGTCCTGGGCTCGGCAGCCTTCTAGGGAAACCTAGAAAATCCAGACATTTCTAAAAAGTAGACGCCCGGGGAAGTCCAGGGAGGTGTGGCTTGCGTGGATTCCCCATGTTTTCCTACCCATAATCCCTTGCAAACCTCAAATTTAGCAACAACAAAAAAATCACATTAGCCTTACATTTCTGTCTGGGATCACTGCGCCGGCAACACATTTCGTACCATCTAGTGTTCCCCTTGGTCTCCTGATAAAAATGATACCTCACTTGTGTGGGTGTCTAATGAAGAGTCAGCCTAAATACGTATATAAACAAAAATATAGCGCTTAGAGCTCGCTGTGCTATCCCCTCAATCTCTACGTTTTTGGCCCTTCCCAGTCGCAGGCCCTTGGCCTACCCACACAAGTGAGGTATCATTTTACTCAAGAGACCGAGGGGAACATTGGGTGGTACGAAATTTGTGCCGGTGTGGTGATGCCACACAGTAATGTGAGAAAAATTCGATTTTTTATCTAAATTTGAGATTTGATGATGCTAGATGACAAGTAAATTCTTTGGGTATATGGGTATATGAGGTGATCACACAGGACGTAGGATGATTGAGAGTACACATCCAGGAGATAGCTTCTATGCAGCATAGCCACTTTTCATAATTGAGTAGAACTTTGTTACCAAATTGTCCTGCCACATTTGCGAACTTTGACACATTGCAGACACCCAACCCAGACAAAAAAGTTCAGCCTTAAAATCATGCACGGTAATCGGGTGCACCAGAAAGGAGTCAGAACCTGACCTCGGTTGGGTCGAAACTGATTCATCTTGGTGCTGGACACTGGAGTCAGCAGAGGATTCACTTCTGGAGCTGGCAACATCTGGACCTACATCGACTGAGGAGGGATCGGCTCAAGCTTTGGAGCTGGAATGGAAGTGGGCACTGGAGTCAGTGTGGAACCCAGAGGATGTCTCTGCCAGTAGAAGCCCGACTGGGGTCCCCTGCGGATCATTGGGGCTCAAAGGCATGCCAGAGGGAGCCCTTAGAGTGCCAAAAATAAGCATCATGGCTTCCCTAAAAGCCTCAACCTTCTGCGGCCTGGGAAACTTGGGTGCAGTGGAATCACCTGAGGGATTGGCTACTCAACCAGAGATTGGGAGTGAGATCAAGTGGCACCCAGATGTCCTTGTGCTTTTTCTTTAAACAGAGAGTGGTGGGATGGGGGTGAGTCCTGCTTTGATTTCTTGTGTTTCTGCCTCAACTTGAACTTTGACTTACTTAATGACCTTAACTGCTAAGAGGACCTATCGCTGGATCTGTCTCGAGAGAATGAACAGGTCTGCACCCTCACTTAAAATGGGAGCAGAGCTTGCGTGGGTGGCTTCTTTTGATGTTCAGCGATGTACAGCTTCACTTCACAGTCTCTGATTGCCTTAGAATTCTGTGAGACCCTTTTGGACATCTGTTTATCACAGTTATTGAATGGTTTGAAACCTGTAGTTTTAGGCAAGATTATTGTTTCATTGTATACTGGAATTAAGTTTGAAACTTCCTCAAACCAATGAGAAAGGGAGCAAAGGCATGGAGAAAAAGGAACTGATGTCTGCATGCAGGAATGGTGCTTGTATCCGGCTGTGCTCCGTTACTTTCAGGGCAGAACAGATTCAGCACGGAGCCGCATGGCGCCACTTAGCAGTGCGCAGGAGCTCTGCTTGAAAATTTCCAGATCCAGTCTGGTGCATGTGGAATATTCTAAAGGTGAGGAATCTGAAGTAAGAAGTCTACATTAGAAAAGGGTGGAGTTAATCTAGGGAATGAGGGGGAGAGTCACTGCAGAGAAAGGGGAGGATAATGATCAGTGTGGAAAAGGAAGGAGAGTAAATTTACTGAGGGGAAGGTAAGAAAAAGGTGAGCAGCTGGAGAAAAATGATGTGTCAGAGGGAAAGTGGGAAGGTCTCTTGGGTAGATAGTCTACTGGGAAGATAAAAGGCTGCTTTCTGCTCCTAGTGGCATCTTCACACACACATTCAAACCACATTTACCCTGCCAGTCACAGGGTGGTTGGCAGGTCCTGAATACAGCAGCTATTTTGAAACAATAATCCGGTTTCAAATGACAGCAACATTCTGCAACAGTCAAAGGCAAAGTGGCCTAAGCCCCCTCAGCTGGCAGCTTACCCCTTGGAGGACTCCAAGACGCAAAAGGAAAAGAGTTTTGGAATTCTTGTCCTGCGATTCCTGCTTGCGGTTTTGGCCCTTGAAGACTTGGAGTTTGTGTAGTTTCATGTGTTTAATAAAAAATGTTTTTGTACTGTTTCCTGTAAATGAGTATCATTTCCTTGCATGAATGTTATGTTTGTAAATGCTTTAATAATATTCAGCTTCTGTTTTATTGTGCGTAAAACTCTCCTTGGATTTGTGCACGATGTGTATTGTGTTGTCTTGTGTATAATTGTCTTTTGTTCTTCATTCCTCGGGGGATATCGTTGGTGCTTGCTGTGTCTGTGCAGAGTAGGTGCCGGTGAGTCTAGCTGTCACTGGCAAGTGAGTGGTATTGTTTTTCAATATATAGGTTTTTGTGTGCTTTGTATTGATTGACTTGTCCTTTTAGATGACAAGTAGTTTTATTTTTCGTTTGATAAAGCCACACTTTGTTTAGTACTTTTTTTTATAGTGTTGGGTATTGTTGACTTATTTGTTAAGTTACTTTTCTTAGTAAGGATTATGGCTAGCCGCAGGATTACCACTCTGCAGGTTGTTGATATGCTTTTTGAGTCTTCCTCCAACCCTGATTATGAGACTGACTCTGCATCTGAGGCAGACTAGGAAGTCCAGGATTCTGGCAGTGAATTTTCTGTCTGAGAAGAATGATCTGATGATAAAGCCACTCTAAGTACAGATGAAGTGCCTCTTTTAGTGGAGGACACTGATGTGCCAATAGTGCAGCAAGAGGCATCTGGATTGCAGCCTGGGACTGAAATGCTTCTCATTGCAAGTTCTGGACTCCAGGTTGCCCCAAACATGGTGCAGCCGGTGTTGCCTGCCTTTAGTGATGTCACAGGGTGTAGAGTGAATACTGAAAACTTTCTGCCTATAAATTTCTTTCAGTTGTTTATGGATGATATATTTTTGGATGAGATTGTTGACCAGACTAATTTGTTTGCTGGACACTATTTGAAGGACAACAGTGCCAGACTTAAGCCGCACTCTAGAGCCACCCGGTGGACTCCCACAGTTCTAGATGAGTTGAAGAAGTTCTTGGGCTTAACTTTTTGATGGGCTTGATAAGGAAGCAGTGGCCGCTTTATATTGGTCTACTAGTCCCTTGATGACAACAGCTATATTTCCTGCAGCCATGAGTCGTGATCGGTATTTGCTTCTTCTTTGGATGCTGCATTGTGTTGAAAATGCTTCAGCATTGCCACAAGATCACCCTGATCGTGACCATCTTTTTAAGATTTGGCCTGTCCTTGATCACTTTGTAGATCAATTTTCAGAGATCTATGTTCCAGGGAGGGAAATAGCTGTGGGTGAATATTTGGTCCTGTTCAAGGGCCGATTGGTTTTTAGGCAGTACATTGCTAGCAAGAGTGCAAGTTATGAAATTAAGATGTATGTGCTGTCTGAGAGTAGCACTGGATATGTCTATAATTTCAGGTGTACACCGCTAGGGATTTCAGTATTGACCTCCCTGGTTGTCCGTCCACTTTCGGAGTTAGTGAGAAAATTGTTTGGGAACTTTGTAGAGGACCTTTTTAACAAAGGTCAACATTTATATGTAAGTAACTTCTACACTAGTGTACAATTGTTCAGGGAGTTGTTCAAAGTGGACACTGTTGCTTGTGGCACAATCTGCTTTAACCATAAATGTTATCCAAAAGAGCTTGTTTGTAAAAAAAAAACTTGAGAGGGGACAGTGCAGTGCCTTGCATAGTGATGAACTTCTGGTTGTAAAATTTTCTGACAGGAGAGATGTCTACATGCTGACTACTATCCATGATGAAAGTACTTCACCTGTGACTGTTTGTGGTCAGGTTGCTGAATTGCGCGAACCTGTGTGCATTTTAGACTACAATAAGCACATGGGAGGTGTAGATAGAGTAGATTAGAGGTTGGAACCTTACACTGCTGTGCGTAAGGCTTACGTTTGGTATAAGAAGTTGGCTATCCATTTATTCCATTTATCAGCCTTCAATGCTTCTGTTGTATTCAAGGATTGTTCTCCAGAGTCAAAAATGACATTTGTTTTGTTCAGTTTCAGCAGTCTTGTTGTAGTGGAACAGGCAAGAGTTCCTAGAGTTGCAGCGGTGGAGGATGTGGCTAAATTGAAAGATCACCACTTTTATCTGATCACATTCCTTCCACAGCCAAAAAAGACTATCCCAGTAAGAAATGTAGAGTCTGTGCCCGAAAAGGTATGCGGAAGGAGAGTCGCATGTACTGCCCCGATTGTCCTTCTAATTTTGGGCTGTGTGTCTCCACATGTTTTAAATTTTACCAAACGCAACAGAGTTTTTGGGTGCAACCGTGAGCGTAAAAGTAAACTGACTGGTCTGTATTGTTTTATATTTTTTGTTCAGATTTCACGGTTGGCATTTGTGTGATGTATTCAGTTAGAGCTGTTGTGTTTGTAGTTATAGTTTTGTATCTACTTCCAAATGGTTTGTGTTTTCTTTTTTGTTAAAAAAAATGTGATGATTAACAGTCTATAAGGGTAGAGGCTGCCCCAAGAAAGGAGAGAAAATATGGGGGGCATGGCAGACATATCGGGGTCTATAAAGGAGGAAACAAATAATAGTATAGAAGGGACCACTCGATCCAATAGTATTAATCATTATAATTGGTGTAGAAGATGAGGTTATTATCGAAATAACGAGAACAACTGTGATTGTACCAGTAATGCTCTTTGTTGTACAGATGTCGTATGTTTCAATAAACAGAATTTAAAAAAAACAAATGTGATGGCAGTGTACGTGGAGTGGCGCTTAACTAGCGGTGTGCATGCACTGGCTCTTGGCTGGTGGTGTGCGTGGACTGGCTTTTGCCTGGTGGTGTGCGTGGACTGGCTTTTGCCTGGTGGTGTGCGTGGACTGGTGCTTGGCTGGCGGAGTGCATGGACTGGCGCTTGGCTGGTAGTGTGTGAGTAGTGAATTGCTGCTGGTCACTACACACACTGCTAGCCAAATGCCAGTGCACACTCTCCACCAGCTGGTGTGATTGCTGTGTCAGTCATGAGGGGGTATGAAAGTGAGTGGCCCTTGAATGGCGCTGTCTGTTGATGAGTGTTGTAATGTGATGGGCCTGTGGCTGGTGGTTTAAATGGTCTTGTGTGTGTTACGTATAAAAGGTGTGTGAATGGCCTGTAAAGCGGTTGGTGCCTTGTCGCAGCTTTACAGCTCACAAGCTGTGTCATTGGTTCAGTTTTTGGATCTTTCAATAATTAACAGTGTATTTCATTTTTGTGAAATCTCTTGTCAATAAAATATACATTTTGAACCTTTCACTCACCCTCGTGCCAAATCCAACCAGTATGTTTGTGTACCTGAGGAACAGATGGCTGTGCAGTAATATTTGTCTTTTCTGTCTTTCTCTGCCATGGTGCACATTGTCTCTAGGGAAAATCTACCAACTCTAGATATACCCAGGGGAGTACAGGGTGTTGTGCCTTTCGTGGATTTCAACAAGTTCTTACCCACAATGCCCTTCAAACCTCAAAATGTGACTGAAGTCATATTTTCCTTGCATTACTGTGCCATATTCTTCCAGAATTTGAAAGAAATCACACATTTCCTACTACCCAGTGTTCTCCCAGGTCTCCCGATAAAAATACTACCTCACTTGTGTGGTTGGGCCAAGTGCCCGCAACAAGAAAGGGCCCAAAGAGAATTGTGGAGACATCAAACTTATCTTTCACAGAAGGACCTTGTTTTGCAAGGGGGTCACTTGCGTTTTTGGTCCTGATCGTTGCAGCCATCTAGGGAAACCTACCAAACCCAGGCAGTTCCGAAAACTGACACACAGGGGAGTCCAGAGAGGTGTGGGAAAGCTGTGGGATCACCAGGCCTGCACAAATTTCCTGCCACCCATTGTTCCCCCAGGTCTCTCGATAAAATTGCTACCTCACTTTTGTGGGTGGGCTACGTGCCCGCAACAGGGAAGGGCCCAAAACGTTTGTAGAGGCATCAAAATCATAAATCATATAACAGTTCTGAAAACTAGACACTCGGGGGAGTCCAGGGAGGTGTGGCTTGCATGGATCCCCCAACATTTTCTTATCTAGAATCCCCTGCATACCTAAAATTTAGCTAAAAGAATCATATTTTTCCCACATTTCTGTGTGGGATCACAGCGCTGGCTCAAATTTCCTACAACCCAGCATTCCCCTTTGCCTCCCAATAAAAATGACACCTCACTTGTGTGGGTGACCAAAGCAGAGTCAGCCTAAAAACGTATTAAACAAATTGCACTTATAAACATGCTGTGATGCCCCCTCAATCTCTACACGTTATTGGCCCCAACCTGTCATAGGCACCTGCCCACCCTTACAAATGAGGTATAATTTTTATCGGGAGACTAAGGTGAATGCTGGGTGGTAGGAAATTTGTGCCAGCACGGTGATCCCACACAGAAATAATGTGCGGAAAATGTGATTTTCTTAGCTAAATTTTAGGTTTGCAGGAGATTCTGGCTAAGAAAACTTAGGGAATCCACACAAGTCATATCTCACTGGACTCCCCGGGTGTCTGGTTTTCAGAAATGCCTGATTTTGGTAGGTTACACTAGATGGCCGCTGAGCCTAGGACCAATTGTGCATCCCAGAAACCTATACATTTCTGGAAAGTTGACAGTATTCTGAATTCAGCAAGGGGTGATTTGTGTAGATCTTTCAAGGTTTTCCTATAGAAATTAACAGTTGAAATAAAACAATATTGAAATTCAGTAAAAAAAACAGCCATTTGTGACAACGTTTTCACCTGTAACTTCTTCTAACTATGGCAGATTATCGAAAGCAATATGCCATAATATGCACTGGACCCTTTTGGTTGTGAGGATATAGAGGGCTTGTAGGTTCACCAAGAACCCGAGGTACCCAGAGCCAATAACTGAGCTGCACCTTGCAATGGTTTTTCATTCTGTACCGGGTATACAGCAATTCATTTGGTAAAATATAAAGAGTGAAAAATAGGTATCAATGAAACCTATGTGTTTCCGAAATGAGAACACGATATGAGTGTAGAAGCAGTGGTTATTTGCACATTTCTGAATTTATGGGTACCCATACTAGCATGTGCATTAGATGGCATTTTTCAAAATGACTTCTTTTTTGCACACTGTCTTACATTTGGAAGGCACAAATGCAGAGAACGTCAACGGGAAATAGCACTTGTTCTACTATTCCGTGTTCCCCTAAGTCTCCCAATAAAAATGGTACCTCACTTGTGTGTGTAGGCCTAGTGCCCATGACAGGAAATACCCCAAAACGTATTGAGGAGACATCAAAATGATCTATAACAAAACAACCTGGTTTTGCAAGGGGGTCACCTGTGTTTTTGGTCCTGGGCTCGGCGGCCATCTAGGGAAGCCTGCCAAACTCAGACAGTTCTGAAAATTAGACACCCGGGAAGTCCAGGGAGGTGTGACTTGTGTGGATCCCCCATCATTTCTTTCCCCAGAATTCCCTGCAAACCTCAAATTTAGCTAACAAAATCAAATTTTCCTCACATTTGTGTGTGGGAAAGCTGTGGGATCACCAGCCCGGTACAAATTTCCTACCACCCAGCGTTTCCTCAGGTCTCCTGATAAAAACTGTACCTCACGACAGGGAAGGGCCCAAAAGGATTGTGGAGGCATCAAAATTATCGATCACAAAACAGCCTTGTTTTGCAAGTGGGGCCATCTGCATTTTTGGTCCCGGGCTTGGCGGACTCCTAGAGAAATCTACCAAACCCAGACATTTCTGAAAACTAGACACCTGGGGGAGTCCAGGGAGGTGTGACCTGCATGGATCCCCCAACGTTTTCTTACCTAGAATCCCCTGCAAACCTCGAATTTAGCTAAAACTATCACATTTTCCTCACATTTATGCAGGGGAAAGCTGTGGAATCACTGGGCCAGCACACATTTCCCACCACTCAGTGTTTTCCCAGGCCTCTTGGTAAAAATGCTACCTCACTTGTGTGGGTGGGCCAATTGCTCATGACAGGGAAGGGCCCAAAACATATTGTGGTGGCATCAAAATTATCGATCACAAAACAACCTGGTTTTGCAAGGGGGGGGGGGGCACTGCTTTACTTACTGGCAATTGCGACACGTCTTATGTTAAAGGATGCGATACTCAAATGTTTGTTCCTGATCGCACAATGGTTTCCGTTATTGAATGTAGTAAAATAATGTACTTGATGCTTTAACTCAATGACTGACTGTACCTAGATATGACATTGTATATGTGCCTGATGTCTTCGCTGTTCCAAATAAAAACTCAATGAAATCTGTTATAAAAAAATTAAAAAGCATACAATATCGGAGTACGTGTGCACATTTAGTGCACATTGTGCCTCTTTCTGAACTTGTTTTCCCTGTGCAGATATACAAAGATTATCCCTGGCAGAATCTGCATTTGGATAACGACTCTGGAGTGTTTGTTTATTGCAGATCAAGCATAAAAGTTCATCAACAAATACAAGGTAAAATCCAACATACAAAACACATTTCAATTCATTAATAGACAAATCAACCATAAAAACATTAAAACATCAAAATAAATTTGCTAAAAATCCCTCTTAAATACCCATCATAGTACCAGTAAAATATCAAAACTAATATAATTTTCCTCATTAACTGTAACAGTTCAAACCAAGGTGGTACAAAATAGAATAAAATAGATATGCCAGCAAGTGCTTAATTTGGATGAACCATAATGAAGCAGCAGTCACTTTATGCCTAATTAACCATGCAGCAAACAAAAATTTAGAGACTGTAATCACTATCATTCTAGTTGGGTCAGATTTGCAGATTCTACGGGCATCAACATGGCTTGTATGACCCAAAAGACGGCACATGGGCACTTTCCACCTTGTTCTCGGTGCAGAATATTTTACACAAAGGAATAGTAAATGCCCTTCAGTTTTATCAGCAGGCATGCATATCGGAAACAGGTAAGACCTATCCTGTGTTGAAACCCAATTAGAGGTAAATGCAGCAATCGGCAGAATGGTGTAACAAAATTACAGGAAGAGCGAGCGTGCACCTGCAGGGCAGATGAAATCTAGGAGTTCCTCTGACTTGGGCACGTTCTTATGCAAGAGGAAAAACCTAGTGCAACTACCCATATGGTTAGATGATTCGTTAGGATAGGTATTTTGCAGCAGTACCTGGCTTTAGCAACCAAGAACACAGAGGACATGATAGTGGAAGGTTCTTTCCAATAGTTACCCAACCCCCAAATCATGTAGGAGTTTTTTAACGTAAGCCAACCACTTAATCTTCTGTGTACTATGCAGACTCAGATGTCAATGAGACCATTTCTATATGTTTCCAATTCCTCAGTGGACCATGTATAGATCCAACAAAGAATGGACCTCAAGCTAGCGACCTCTGAGACAGTCTTGAGTTCGAGATCTAATCTGAGGGGGACTAAGGGAATAATTCTCCCCATGCACACAAGATCTCTTATGAAATTGTTCTTGCTAACACCTAGGGTACCTGTGGAGTAATGTCCTCATAGTTCCGCTCCATACAGGGCAGCATTCCTTGGTTGGACCTTATAAATCATCGCTGGGCGAATCAGATACCATGAGGTCCTCATGACAGATCTAAGGATAGCTGCAGCCCAATGGTTTATCAAGAGTGAACTCTTAGAGATCTGTGGGGCCCATGATCCAGAGTCTGATAAACAGATCCTCAGGGACTCAAATTCCCTCACTGTCCCTAAGGCTTCTCTTGTCATGAGCACTAGAAACCTCACTCATGCAATGCCTTCCTGAAACTATTATATTGCGTACATGTATGATTAAACCTGTTGGTTAACAATGTTGTCTGGGAAAGCTTGTGAAATGAAATGAAAAGACAATTTATTGAGCGCGATAGCTACCCTTAGGCGTCCTAGCGCTGCAGACAACACGTGCAGGGAAAAACAGTTGAAGCTAGACAGGTTTATTAAAAAGAAGAGTTTTTAGAAGCTTACGAAATGGGAGCAGAGTAGGCTCTGAACGCAGGTGCAGGGGGAGAGAGTTCCAGAGTTTGGCCGCGTTATAAGCAAAAGAGCGGCCACCACATCTGGTTCTTTTTATCCTGGGTACTCTGGCGAGGAGAGAGGATGCTGATCTAAGATGTCTGTTAGGATGGTAGGGGGTAATCAGCGGTTGGTTGATAGCAGGGCCTGTCTTCCAGAAGGCCCTGTGGGCAATACAGAGAGCCTTAAATTCGATTCTCTCCCGGACTGGGAGCCAGTGGAGGTTTTTCAGACCAGGATTGATAGGGAGTCGACGGGGAATCTAAAGGAGTATTCGGGCTGCGCAGTTTTGGATGACCTGGAGCTTGCGCAGAGTGGACTGAGGGGCTCCTAGATAGAGGGCATTCCCAAAATCCAGGCGTGACAGAATGAGGCCCTGGACCATAATCTGTCTCGCCTGGAATGGAAGTAGGGGAAGAATCTTCCGGAGTAGTCTCAGTAGACCATAGCAGGTGGCTGCAAGTTTAGCTGCTTGATGGTTAAAGCTGAGGGTGTTATCCAGCCAGATGCCCAGGCTCTTGATCGTGTCCTTTGGTACTGGGGCAGGACCAAGGCAAGGGGGCCACAGTGAGTTCATAATGAGCTTGGGAGCATTACCCAAGAGCATAAGCTCCGTTTTTGTCTCCGTTCAACTTTAAACAGGACAGTGTCATCCATTTAACCACCTCCTCCAGGCATCCCCTCAGGTTGTTATGGGCGGTGTTAGGCTGGTTAAGGGCCACCACTAGCTGAGTGTCGTCGGGCGTAAGTGATGATTTTTATGCCGAAAGGACGGACAATCTCAGCTAGGGGGCTCATATATATGTTAAACAACGTAGGGCTCAGGGAGGAGCCCTGAGGCACACCGCAACTGAGTGGCTTGCTGGGAAGGTGGTTTCGCCCTCAAAACCTGGAAGGAACGGTCCGCCAGGAATGATTTAAACCATTTAATGGCATTTCCTGAGACTCCCAAGTTGATGAGTCGGTGTATTAGTATGTCATGATTTACAGTGTCAAATGCGGCACTTAAATCAAGGAGAATGATTGCTGCTGCGCCTCCTTGATCCAGGATCTTCCTGGCTTCTTCAGTTACCGCAGAGGAGTGCGGTTTCGGTCCCATGCATGGGACGGAAACCTGTCTGGGAAAGATCGAGCAAATGATTGTTCTCCAGGAACTCTGTCAGTATGGTATTGACATATTTCTCCAAGACCGTGCTCAGCCATGGTAACAAGGAAATTGGCCGGTAATTACTGGGGTTGTCTTGATCCAGGTTAGATTTTTTCAAAAGGGCCTTAACCATGGCGCGTTTCCAGGGGGGAGGGACTATGCCAGAGGACAAGGAGGCGTTGAGCAAGTCAAGTGTGGTAGGGAGAATGTTACCAATCGCTGGCAGCAGGGCGCGTGGGGGTGACGGGTCTAGGGGGGAACCGCATTTCACCTGATGCATAATGGGTTCCAATATGGAGGGGTCAAGCAGGGAAAGGGTATCCAAGGTGGCTGAGAGACGGAGTTCCACATTTGAGGGATAAACAGGAGTTATGTCAGGCTGGGTGGATGGGAAGGAAGTATAAATTGTTAGTATTTTTTTTTAGAAAAACTCTGCAAGGTTGTTGCAGCGGGTTTGTGCATTACTGGTGTTGGGTGACTTTTCGGGGAGTTTAAGGAGAGTTTTAGCTATTTGATATATTTCTTTGGGCCTGAAGGCAGCTGCTTTGATTTTTTCTTCAAAGAAGATTAATTGAGAAATTTTGATTGTGTTCTTGTAAGTTTTTATTGCTTCCCTATATGCAATTTTACTAGAAGGGAGTAGTCTAGTCGCCATTTCCTTTCTAATTTTTTGCAGCATCGTTTCATTTCCCGTAGACTGGGGGAATACCAGGGTGCAGTTGCGGCGCTGCGCTTTGTTTCAGAGCGTTTTATAGGGAGCACGGAGTCCAGGGAGTTGTGAATCCAGTTATTGTATTCCTCATTGGCTAGAATGGGATTAGGGTTGTTGGGTGGCCTAGAGGTTTCAAGGGCCGTCAACCAGCGGTCAAGGGGAAGTCTGGACCAGTTCCGTGTCCTACGCATGGTCGAGTTGGTAGGAAAGTGGGAGTCAGGAGTGATCCATGAAAGAGGGATCAGAAAATGATCCGACCACGGGAGCGGGGAGGGGATTCCGGCTGTAAGATTCGCACAATTACTAAAAACAGGATCTAATAGATGGCCTTTGATGTGGGTGGGGTTGAGCACTAGTTGGTTATATTGTAGTGCGGCAAGACTCATAGTCATTTCTGTGGCGGTGTGGTCAGAGACGTCGTCGAAGTGGATATTAAAATCCCCTAATAGTGTGTAGTTGGATGGCCTGCATGCCAAATCGGCTGTAATGGAGGGGAGGGTGTTTAGAAATTCTCCTATGGCTCCGGGAGGGCGATATATAAGTAGGCCGGAGAAGGTAGTTGTGGGGGAGAAGTCGATGGCGAAGGAGAGACTTTCGCAATCTGGTATCAAGTTCGAAGAATGGCGGCACCTATAACAATCCTTAAAGATGACCGCTAAGCCTCCCCCTCTGCCCTCTTTACGGTCAGCTCGCTGTATGCGGTATCCCTGAGGGAGGATCTGAACGAGATCAGGTTCTGACTCTGCATGGAGCCAGGTCTCTGTCAGGAAGAGAGCATCTGGGGTAAGTTCCTCCAGGAGGATGGCAATTTCTGTGGAGTGTTTGGGAAGAGACCTGCAATTTAGGAGGTACATATTGCACTGAGTGTTTTTAGTGTCAAAGCTGGGTTGAAAATGAAATCCGCAGTGTGTGCAGATCGTATGTTTATCTGCCACATTCCAAACATGTTGGCAGCTAGCAGGGTTTGTTCTTCGCAGATTATGGAGAGAATTGGGGCTATAGCTCCTAAGATGCGGTAGAATACGGGCAGGGGTTGTGGCCCCTGACCCCGGCCTTTTGTTATTACGTTTACTTTGAGCATTACAGAATATACCTTGTAATACTGTTCATGCTTAGATAGGCAAATCATTGATAACACGAGTCATTTTCTGTTCTCAAAGTATGAGTCAGTACTGGCACGAGGAAAAGCACATGACTAACTGTAAAATTAGGCAAATAAGTTCAACAAACTGAAAGACATTAGCATTTCACGTGAAACGCCCAACAAACTGAAAGGCATTAGCATTTCACGTGCCAACCGCTACACGTGAAACACGAGTTGACAAGGAGCGACGCGAGCGGTAGAAAGGTATTTAAACCGCTCGCGTATAAAGATCAGTGCTTGGTCTCGTTAGACTCCGCGCTTACCTGTTTCTCCGGACCTCTGCGGCTGCTGCGGTCTTCGGCTGCATTCTTTGGCTCCCCTCCTGATTTCTGGTTGCTGCGTCCTCTTCCTGCTCGCCGGCTTCCCCGGATCTTCTTTGGTGATCTCCCTTCCGCTTCCGATGCTCTGGACCTGCAAAACAAAAACAAAAAGAGATAAGTGATAAAAAGCTTACAAGGCCTTGTAAGAAATAGAAAGAAACGATCGGTGAGTCATTTCTGATTTTCCTTTGTACTGTTATGGGCTTTCAAAGAGAAACATCCTCATTTTAAGCATCAAGAACTTAGTAAAATCTTGAAGGAGCATTATTCAAGAAAATGAACTTTTAAAAAGGACGCATATGTATCGGACTGCAAATAATAATCATTGAGATATTTGTAATTGTTTAACTGGTCGTGTATGCACTTCTTGTTGTTTATGAACATTTAGATCAATGTGGTAAGAGTAAGAACCACATGTTGAAGGTAAAGACACTAATTATTAATCGGAAACCTACGTAGAATTACAGAACCTGCATCTATATCAAGGTGGTTGTTATTTTCTTGTTTTACAGAACCAAGACAACTGATAAAGAAATCATTAGACATAATTTCAAGAGAATATGCAAGACAGCATATGTTGTTATAGGTATTGTCATTTGAATTAGAATACCTTGTTGTTTAAAACTAAACTGATTTTCCAAAGAGTAATACTGTGTATGCAGATGTTGTTATAGATATTTCCTGGAAGCTCCTATATCCTGAGACAATCCTTCCGATCCAATACAAGTGCCAGAGGATGCAATCGTAGAGCTGTCGAGGTACCCATACACGTGCACCTGGAAGACATCTCTTCTCTTGTTTTTCTCACTCCCATCCCCCTTTCCCCTTGGGGCCTTTCTGAATACCAGAGTGTTTACTTACCTCTTTTGTTTGGGGAACTCGCGAGGAGACTGGGGTTCAATCGCCGTCAACAAGAGCAAGGAGAACAGGTGAGTGGCTTGCTTGACATCTCTCCCCAGATTGAAAGTTCCTCTAGCTCTCTTCCCTTTGCAATAAATCATCTGCTTCATTTTAAGTGCATTGAATAAATGGCCATATAGCTCAAAGAACAAGTTGAATTTATCGACAAGGGTTTGCAAACCAGCCCTAGTCTTAGAGAGCAGAGGAGTGTCATCCGCAAAGAAGAGGGCTGGAACCTTCTGACCTGTAAAAATCGGGGAATAATTTGGACAGTTTGTCAAAAACTCTACACAGCTGTTAATGTATAAAAGAAAGAATGTTGGGGCAAAAACACACCCCTGTTGGACTGACTTTCTAATGGCAGTTTTCTTAGTTAGTTTGCCGTTGGGGCCCCAGCGAACCTTTGCAAAATTCCCCTCATGGAGATGAACAATGATGTAAGCAAGTTGCGGGGAATTCCCAACTCAAGAAGTACCTCCCATAATTTCCTTCTTGGGACCAAGTTAAAAGCAATTCAAAAGTCGATGAACATGACAAACGGTGAACACCCCCTCCCCAATATCCACAGTCTTCCACTTGACCATCAGGAAGTGGAAGACTTGATTCCTTGTGCCAGTCTTAGATCTAAAGCTGGCCTGGTTGGAAAGGATCTGATTATCGTCAATCCATTCTAATAATTTCCCCAGGACCTTCTTGAAGAAAACCTTTTGCAGGCTATCTAGGAGACTGATTGGACGATAATTTGTAGGGATATCAGGACTTCCTTTTTTAAAGACCGGAACTCTGGAGTGGTAATTTCTAATTGTAATCCTGATTCTGGAGTTTGACATTTAATCAGAAGTATTGCAGCACTTGCGATGGGTTTCTATGTTTTTGCACTTATTGATATAGTAGAGAGGGGCCATTTTCCAAGTGCTTGGTATTTAAGAGAGACACAACGCATGTACATAATCATGTAGCTCCTCAGGTCTTTTGAGTATGATTAGCCAGTCAGTCAAAGTACTTTATTCGGTTTTACAAAACCATAAAAGTGCACAGCCCAAGCACAGCAATACAAAGTTAATATAATAAATATAAAATAGTCAGTCAGTCATATCCACTTTATTTGGTTAATAAAAACCATAAAAGTACACTACAAACATCTTATATAACAGCAATAAAATAGTCAATCCAATTAAAATCATTAAGCATAACAGTGTGTAGCATCTACAATACATTGTAAAAATCAAAGTAGGTAAAAACGCTATAAAACTCTCAATGAATAAAAAGACGGGTATAAGACCCATTAGGCTAGCATCAAGGTCGATACAGAGTTCTCAGAGACGCTATACATATAGGTCTTTGATCCCAAACTATCCAGCCTGCCACTACACCCCAGTACTCTGGCTCTAATACTCCGACTCCAGTGCAAATATTTGGCAACTGTGCAAGCAATAGGTTCTTTAGTCTCAACACACAACAGCCTAAGTGCTACTGAGCATTGTCTGACCCCCAGCAGTTTACAAATCGGGAGGACTCAATACTTCCTCAGCCTTGCATACCAGGGCAAGAGAAAAAGAAGTGGGATAGAGTCTCCTCTGCACAACAACACACTGGGCAAGTAGTGCTCTCAACAGTTTTTGATCTCCATCTAGAACAAAAAATCTAGTGTGGTAAAGTGCCATGGCTAAACTTGATGTACAGAAGTCTAGCACCATGATTTGGAATAAAATCTAATAGACATTCAAACAGACTATGTGGAGTTACGTTTAGAGACTCAGTACTCAATAGAGCATCCGATACCACATAATAACTCAAAGTCCAACTAGTGCTTTGTCTTAATATAAGAATACTCCTTTATTCTACTTACATCACCATACTACACATCCAATAATGCAACTGAAGGTATCTAAAGTTTATGTGAGGTAATCAAAGGTTTGTGTTTACCATTCCCAGTGATTAGGGGAACCCTCTGCCTCTAGTTGATCACGTTCTACATACTTATTCCCTTTCTGCTCGATATCACCATCTCAGTGAGCCCGACATCAGGCATGGCAACTAGAAAGAAAAGTACTCTATTTTTTCCTTTTGTTCTTGTGAAAAAACATTAGATATAATTGAGTAGAGTTATGAAGAATAGGCATTGCAATTAAATTCAGAATCTTACTCCTATCTGGACAATAATAATGTCAACCTTATAAAATCACTCACCAGGACTGTACCAACAGTCCGGGAGGAGGAACAGCCATCATCCACATAGAGACCATACAATGTACCACCACCACCGACAATACCACCACACCCATGAAGCATCTCAACTTCAAGCTCCACACTGACGACAAGACAACCATCAGAGGTACCCTCGCATACTGACCCCCAGGCTCACGCTCCAGCTTCTGCAACACCATCGCAGACTTCATTGAGCCCCTAGCCATAGACTCCAAGGACTACATCTTCCCCGGCGACCTGAATTTCCACATTGATTACCCCAGCAACAAAGACACTGTACACCTCCTCGACACTATGAGCAGCCTCGGATTGACCCAGATCGGCCACAACCCTACACACAACGCAGGAAACACGCTGGACCCAATTTTCACCTTCAGCAACCGCGTCAGACACAGCCATGACACAGAACTCACATTGACCGATCACTCCATTGTCCACTTCAGCATCTCCAGCCCCTGCACCGCCACCCCCAAGATGACCAACGCCACCCACCGGAGGTGGAACAGAATCTTAGAGACCAGCTGGGCGAACGCCCTCAACACCTCCAACCCTGCTACCGCCACCAACCTCGAACAGGGAGTGAAAAACTTTAACGCCTGGATCACCAATTGCGCAGAGTGCATCGTCCCCATCAAGAGCAATATCCAGAGAAAATCTTCCAAAAAGGCCAGCTGGTACACTCAAGAACTCAGAACAACGAACAAGACAGCAAACAGTTGGAGAGGAGATGGTGCGCCAGCAAGGACACCTCCGACTGGACAGCCTTCAAGACCTCCCTCAACCACTACCACTGCCTGCTGAGGGCAACAAAGAAGACAGCCCTTGCTTCACGCATCGAAACCAGTGCCAACAACACCAAGGAACTTTTCAACATCGTTAAGGATGTTCTCTAACCGGGCTGCCAGCGAAAACAACATCACACCCTCAGAGGAGCTATGCGAAAACCTCGCCCACTTTTTCCACAAGATGACAACCATATACAGAAACTTGGAACCCCAACCCATACCTACAGACTTCCTCGACAGACATACCGCCACCGTAACTGACACAAACCACACACTGGCCACCTGGAACATCCTCTCCACCCAGGAAACCACCTCCACCATGAAATCCATCCACTCAGAAGCTCCCACAGACCCATGCCCGCACCACATCTTCAACCTTGGAAACCGAAGGATCGGCCAGGAACTCACCACCCTACTCAACACCTCTATCACCACCGCAACATTTCCTGACACCTGGAAACACGCCAAAGTCAGACCACTCCTCAAAACGCCCTCTGCCGACCCCAGCAAAATCAAAAACTACCAGCCAATCTGCCTGCTTCCTTTCCCAGCGAAAGTACTGGAAAAGATCATCAACAATCAACTCAGGACACACCTGGAGCAGAACCAGCTACTTGACGCCTCCTAATCCAGCATCCGCAGCAATGACAGCACCGAAACCGCCCAGATCGCAGCCACCAATGACATCCGAACCCTCCTCGACTGAGGAGAAACAACAGCTTTGATCCTCCTCGACCTCTCGGCAGCCTTCAACAGTGTATCCCACCACAAACGTATCAAAAGACTCCACCACATCGGCAAGGGGACGTGGTCAGATGGATCACCTCCTTCCACACCGGAATATTCGAGAGGATCCACCTCCAACCTCTGAACCCAAAGAGATCACCTGCAGGGTCCCCCAGGGCTCATCCCTCAGCCCCATGCTCTTCAACGCATATATGACACTGCTGACCAACATTGTCAGATCCCACGGTCTCAACATAATTTCATATGCAGATGACACCCAACTCATCCTCTTACTCTCCGAAGACCCCACCACCACCAGAACCAACTTCCACAGATGTATGACAAACGTCACAGACTGGATGAAGAACAACTGCCTGCAGCTGAAGACAGACAAGGCGGAAGTATTGATCTTTGACAACAGCAGAAACACATGGAATGACTCCAGGTGGCCATCAGACCTAGGACCCGCACCCACTCCCTCCAACCATGCCAGAAACCTCTGAATCATCATTGACAACAAGCTCACCATGAAATCACAGATCAACGCTATCTCCTCCGTCTGCTTCCTCACTCTGCGCATGCTACGTAAGATCTTCAAGTGGCTACTCCTACACATGAGACGCACAGTGACACAAGCCCTCATCACCAGCCGACTGGATTAAAGCAATGCCCTCCACGTAGGAGTCGCCGCTGACCTTCTACTGAGACTTCAGACCATACAGAACGTCACAGCCAGACTCATGCTCTCAACCTCTGTAATTCATCTGCAGGGCTGTAGGTGTCAGCTGTGCTTTTGCCTTTCAGTTACTGCACTCGCCTGACAATTGTAATAACGGCTACACAGAAAAGAAAGCGCCATTGAAGCGGAATGGCCTGCTCATTAAGTTCCAGAATTAACAAAGTCACAGACCCTGATCTGTGTTGAAGGACATAGAGCTTATTAGTACTATGGACAGCTGCTAGTAACCCCTTAAACTCCTTAAAATCCTGCGGGGCTAGAGGTGCCGGTGTTTTTACTGCTTATTGTCGTGTCTCCTGACAGCTGAATGCGGCATTGGAAAAACAGGATAATGGCCTATATGTGGCACAACACAATTCCTCTGGGGGCCTTGTCATTTGACATTCTGTGATCCAGCGGCACAGAGAACATTTCACGAGGAGGTGATACTTTAATATAAGAACTAACTATAATGGTATGCAGTCAGGAAATTATATGTTGTGTTTGCACTGGGGATATTTTAGGAACTGAGGATGCATTGATACTTTATAAGATGATAGATGCAGGCTGCACTTATTAACTCTGAAGCGTGGATGCCCTAGGAGGTCAGAGGACCTGAAGCTAGCTGTACCCAAATCTCCACGTGGTGAAATATACATATGACAACACATCGATTGAAATTGAAATACACTACAGTGCAGAAACACATCTGCTAAAAGGAAGCGCTTGTTTTTCACACACAGGACTTCATGAACTTGCATATCCAAGAGGACTGTTGTACTAAAAACAAAGCATGCCTGATGCTAAATAAAGCACGTTTCACTCTATGCATCACCTCTGTACTAAAATGCAATGCAAAATTAACAAAACTATACCACAGCTGTTACAGAAATTAAACATACATTACAGCAAACCACCAATTGTAATGTAGTGCCACCGCAACAATTGACCTCCCCTTAAATCTGAGTGGAAGCACTGGAATTGGGTCCCCACAGCAGGAGGTAGCCTGCCTCTCCTCCATGACACTGGATACCTCCCGAGAGGTGAGCATGGGTTCCTTGCTTTTTAGGCGACTGCTGGCTCGTATACATTAGCGCATGATCTGCTTCTTTCCACAGGGCAGATGTACTGCTGATAAACCCTGGATGCTTGGTCTACCACTGATCTGTTTCTTGGTTGGCACGGGTGGACACCGCCAAAGAGATCTGCACTAAATTGATAATCCTGATGTCCCCCCGTGATGAGGAGGACGTACAAATTGCCCGCACTTGAGGTCACAGGCTGCACCAGCATTGCTCTCTCCCTGCATATGGACTGTTGCCGGCCCAGAATGGCATCCGGGAAATCAATGAGGCAGCTGATCATAAAAGAGGTGGTCTCACAAACTAAGTCTTCATCTTATTCGCAAGGGCTTTCGGAGACCACAATGGATCAGATCCTCAGAGAGGTAACTTCGGTGGGTCATAGACTGGAGGCAATAAACGCAAAAATGATGGTCCTCACCACCGAGACAAAGCCGATTCGTGCGAAGATCTCTGGTTTCCAATGGAACGTTGAGGCTCTAGACCATTGTTTATCCTCAAATCCAGGGTTGAGCTCCTGCCAGACAGGGCGTTGGACCTTTGCGCCTTGCGCAACAAAACTGTGGACCTTGAGGACTGAAGCCGTAGGGATAATGTACGTTTCTTTGGGATCCCTGAAAAGGCAGAAGCCACGGATGTTAGAGGCTTTCTTTGTGATTTCCTGCCAGCCCTCCTTGGGATCACCTTCTCAGCTCAACTTCAGATGCAAAGAGCACATATGAAAAGACCACAGCGAACCTCTGCCTCATCTGGTCCGAAACCTATTATTGCATGCTTCCTTCGGCATGAGCAGGGGTGTGTCAGATCTTGATAGCGGCAAGGGTTCATGGACCCTATGACTTTGATGGTCACAAGGTTCAAATTGCAGCAGACTTCTCTAAAGTGATGAGTGATTGGAGGAAGGCTCATCTCTCTCTTCGGCCACTCCTCCGCAAATAGGACATCAAATTTGGCCTCTTTAAGCCGGCGCACATGTGGATCACCAAGGATGGCAAATCCAAGAGCTTCTTTTATCCAGGGGAACTGCAGGCCTTTTTGGAAGGATAAGGTGAAAGGGACATGGACACTTCCCAATGCCCTCTTGATCTTCCTGCTGTGGAGAAATACCCTCTTCCTCTGAAGAGCCCTGAAGCACATACCCGAGGGCCCCAGCACAAGGACAAACATCAACGCATGCAGTGTGACAAGGATCAGATATTAAAAGCTGTGGCGGAACACACACAGGACGGGGGGTGCGACAAATCCCGCTCACCACTGAAACCGGACCTGCATGTAGTTTGATGACTGATGTACCGGATGCAAATGCTGATCCTTCAGAATTCCCCCGGCCTGCAGGCTGAGTATAGTAGACTGCGTATTTGTTATTGACAGGGCTGCTTTTTCTCCCTGTGTGACTTTGGCACATCTGTTTATTGTAGTTTGTCATATGTCTGAATTTGCCTGTTGGTGGTTTCGCAAAACTAATATCCACTTCCCCTCCTCATCCACAGAATACCCTGCTATGTTACGCTCCATTTGATCTTTATAGGGTATGGTACACATAGGTCTCCCCCCTTGTCCCTGAGTATACACTTTATGGGGTAATGATTCTCGAGGTTGCATTCCCTCCCCCACTGGTAAACTGTCTTGTCTAGTGCTAAGACACATTGGGTCCTGTCTTCACATCAATTGCCTTTCCACTCAACATGTAGGTATTGGAGCAGGCCTACCCTTCTCTCGCCCGCCCTCTGATCTTTGACAGTGCTTATAGTTTGAACTCTTTGCAGGGTCTGTTTCCCAGCAATCTTGTTTCCTCTCAACCAATGGGCCCCGGGGCCTCTCAGATGTGATGTTCCCTCTGGTGTAGGCCCACCGACTACAGTTGATAGTGCACGCAGTGGAGTGTGCTTGTTTGTGTGGTTGCTTTTTTGGTTCGCATAGCATGGTGTTACTTTGTGCATTGCTCTTTTCTTCTTTATTTTTTTGCCCCTACTTGTTTCTTATTTTCTTTTCCCTTCTTTCTTCCTTCCTTATGTTTTCTCTATCTCCCCCTCCTTTTATTTATTATTTGTTTTTTTCTCCTGTCTGATTTTTTTTGTCCCTTCAACTTCCCGTAGACTGCTAGTGGGAACAGACTAGTCTCTCTGCCCACCCAGTATCATTCTTAACCCTTAGACTCCCCCCTTGGTTCTCACAAGCTTCATGTCCATGCACACGCCTTTGCATATTTTTTCATGGAACGTCAATGGTCATACGCATTATATCAAGTGTAAAAAAGTGCTCTCCTATCAATTTCAAACACGCCAATTTGGCTCTCCTCCAGGAGATGCATCTCACAGAGGCAGAGCCTGAGAGGTAGGCAAAGAGATACACAGATGCTGTCCTTTGCAAACCCTGTGTATTGATGGAAATAGATACAACGAACATCCTGATAGGCCGGTTTGGAATCTAGCCTGGGATGCGGTCTTAGATGGCACTGGTCCGATTGATGTATCCAACAATGCAGACAGAGCACTCTTAGGAGATCTTGGGCTGATCATGGCCTTCGCGACATATGACATCTCTTACATCCAACAGACCGGTAATACACGTACTTGTCCTCGGTTCATGGCATTTTTTCTTGATGGCACACCCCTTGCTGTCCCTTCTTTGCTAGACTTCAATACAAGAGAGAGCACTCTCGGACCACTCCCCTATTACCCTGCAGGTTGATATGGCCTGTCACCACTAATTTGTAAGGCCTGGCGGCTTAATCTGTCCCTGCTACAACCACCCGGTGAGCAAGCACCAGCTTAAAACCCACCTGCATACTTACCGGGAGAACAATGATAGTTTAGCTGACTCTGCTTTGACATTATGGGCAGCGGCGAAGGTGACCATAAAGGAGCAGCTGATGAGGGATGCAGCCCTGTCCAACAGTGTGGCGGGGTTGTAATAACAGGTCGGAGGCCAGGTCGATTTAGGTAAGGTTTTATTTTTCCAAGGGTCCGTTTGTGCCTGCTTGTTAGTCTTTCTGTGGCGAAGGCGGACGTATCCGTTGTGCCTGGGGTTCGTCTGCTTCCTTCTCCGGTCTTTATTCCTGGTTCCCAGGTTCCGGTGCGAAGGCTTGGTCGTCCCTCCGTGGTGATGGTACGTGAAAGAAACGGAAACACACGTGTAAGTATGTTTTATCCCGAATAACAGTACACCAGGGACCAGGGAGTGATAGGACACCGCAAACACTCGTGCTCTTATCTTTGGTGAGACAGGGGAGGGCGTGTTTCGTGGGTGGTAGTGCAGGACAACTAATAGGGAGATCTCGGGGGGTTTCTAGAGCTCCCGGTTTAATCCTTCGGGGCGTCCTTCCTCCCAACCCACCCTGAGAACTTTTTCCCGTACCTGGGTAAGCCACGCTCCTCCTGGAACGTGACTCTGCGAAACGTGGGGTCGTTGGCCTCCTGGCTCAGCCTGGGGTCCGGATGGTCTCGGTCCTCGTCCTGCGGCGTTGTCCTCTCTCTTCCTTCTGCTCTCGGCATACGCTCCTGCTCCCGACTCTTCTTCCTCCGCTCCGGTGGCGTCGCACACACTCTTCCGGGAGTCCTCCGTTCTTATCGTCACGAACGTGTTGACGTCATCAGGGGGAAGCCCGTCGTCCGGGAAACCCCAGTTAAAGGAACCGTCTAGGTTTTCCTCTACCTGGCTTGTTACAGACTCAGTTGGTGTTTTCCAATCGTCCTGTTGGGTGGAAACAAGAGGGGGAGAGAGAGACACTGCAGTCCACCAGTCTGTATTAGATACATGTCTCTCTCCCACCGGCCCCGACCCGTCACACACCTCCCCCCTTGGATTCTCCCGATCGGGGAGAGGGAATACTCTGGAGAGATAGTCCGCATTCCCATTCTCGGTACCTTTCCGATGGCGCACCTCAAAGGAGAAGGGCTGTAATGCCAAAAACCAGCGAAGTACCCTGGGATTCTGGGCTTTATTCCGGCACATCCACTGCAAGGGGGCATGGTCCGTGTACAGAATGAAGGGCGCCCTTCCAGGTAGTACCGTAACTTCTCTATAGCCCACTTAACCGCTAGGCATTCCCTTTCGATTGTTGGGTACTTGCACTCTCGGGAAACAGCTTCCTACTAATGTATAAGACAGGGTGCTCTAGGCCATCCCCCCCCCCAATCTGGGACAGCACGGCACCCACCCCGTAGTCGGACGCGTCAGTGGACAGTATGAAGGTCTTGTCAAAGTCCGGGGAGACCAGTACAGGGCCAGTGGTAATGGTCTTTTTCAGGCGCTGAAACGCAGTGAGCATCTCTGAAGTGGGACGCAACAGTTGTTGTTGTCGGGCCTCTTTTCGGAGGACATCCGTCAAAGGGGCTGCTACCTCTGCGAACTGGGGGATAAAGCGTCGGTAATAGCCGATCAGCCCTAAAAATGCCCTCAGCTCTCTTTTGTTGGAGGGAAAAGGAGCGTCCGCTATTGCTCTTACTTTTTCGGCTTGTGGGCGATCGCCCGTCTCCCAGAACGTACCCTAGGTATTTCACCCTCTGGTATGCCGCTCGCGATTTTCTTGCATTGATGTGAAGTCCGGCCTGTTCCAAGGTCTGTAGGATGATCCGTAGGTGTTGTAAGTGCTCTTCCCACGTTGGACTGAACACGACGATGTCATCCAGGTATGCCGAACAAAACGAAGGGTACTCATGTAGGATGGAATTCATTAGTCTTTGAAAGGTAGCTGGTGCCCCATGGAGGCCGAACGGAAGAACGGTGAACTCGAATAGACCTTCTTCGGTTGAGAAAGCAGTCTTCTTCCGGTCTTCTTCTCGGAGGGGTACCTGCCAGTACCCTTTCGTTAAATCAAAGGTTGTAATGTACTTGGAGTCGCCTAACTTCTCAATGAGCTCGTCGACCCTCGGGATGGGGTATGCATCAAAGGATGATATCGCATTCAGGGCGCGGAAGTCCATGCAGAACCTTATGGAACCGTCCGGCTTGGGGACCATCACGATGGGTGAAGACCAGTCACTTTTGGAGGGGCGTATCACCCCGAGGCGTAGCATCTCTTGCACTTCTTTTCTTACGGCGGTTCTCCTAGCCGCAGGCACTCGATAGGGTCTTTGTTTTATTGTTTTCCCTTCTTGGGTATCAATCCTGTGTTCGGTCAGCGAGGTTTTCCCGGGTGTATCGGAGAAGATTGCTGTAAAAGGTTTCAGAATATGATGGAGGTCTTTCTTCTGATTTTCTGTAAGTTCGTCGTTGATTTTGAGCTGATCGAGCGTGGTATTGCCTTGGGAAGAAGTAGGTAATGTTAGGTGGGCGGTTTCGGGTAATGGCCCCAACCATTTCTTTAAAAGGTTGATGTGATAACATTGCTTCCGGTTGGTGGTGATCTGGATCCTATATGTGGTGTTTCCTATGGTTTCGATCACTTTATACGGTCCCAGCCATTCACTTTGGAACTTCCGGGTCGAGGACGGGAGTAGTACCAGTACCCAATCACCGACCGACAGTCTTCTCCAACGTTTCCCTTTATCGTAACATTTCTTCTGTTTCTCCCTGCTCTTCTCCAAGCTGGAGTAGGCCAGGTCCCTCAGTTTCCCCAGTTTGGACCTTAACTGGTGCGTATACTCCAGAAGGGACCTCCTGTCGTTTTCTCCTTCCGACTCCCAAGCATCCTTCGTAATCTCCAAGAGAGAACGGGGTTGTCGTCCGTATAACATCTCGAATGCTGAGCAGCCCAGGCTGCTCTGTACTTGGGCTCGTAGGACGTATAAGGCTAAAGGTAGGAGTCGGTCCCAGTCTCTACCCTCGACGGTCAACATCTTCAGGGTTGTTTTGAGGGACCGATTATACCTTTCCACGAGGCCGTCAGTCTGGGGATGGTATACAGACGTGCGCAAGTGATGGAGATCCAGTGAACGACACACCTCCTTCATCAACCTGGACACGAATGGCGTTCCTTGATCAGTTAGGATTTCTTTAGGGAACCCCACCCTTGAGAAGAATTCGAGCAGTTTTTCGGCAATGTTTTTAGTTGTGGGTGCCCGCAGAGGAAATGCCTCAGGGAATCTTGTGGCATAGTCCACGATCACCAGGGCATATAGGTTCCCTTTGGGGGTCTTGGGTAGGGGTCCTATCAGATCCATACCGACTCTCTCAAACGGCTGTCCTATGATCGGCATGGGTTGAAGCGGCACTGCTGGCGGACGTTGCATGTTCTTCTTCTGGCATATGTCACATGTCTGACAATACGTTTTGACGTCTTTGTAGATCCCTGGCCAAAAGAAATGACGTAGGATATTCTGCGTGGTTTTCTCCGATCCTGAGTGTCCCGCTGTGAGGTGTGCGTGAGAAAAGAAAAGTATTTGTTCTCGGAAGGGTAATGGGACGAGGAGCAGGGTTGGCTCCTCCGGACTCCCTTGACGATATAGGAGGTCGTCCTTAATCATAAAGCGAGGATAAGGAGGTGATGAGATACTCTGATTGACATGAGCGGTTTCCCAGGCATTAACCAAAGTGGTATCGTTAGATTGTGCGAAACGAAAGTTCCGGTCTAAGACCCATGGCTCAGTAGTAGTGAGAGTATGGACGGTTCTTGCCTGATCCCCTACCTGTCTTTCTATTTGGCTTTGGAACAGGGATAAGAAGTTGGGGTTATCAATGCCTATGATAAGGTCTTCGGGTAGTGTGTCAACCACGCCCACCCGCACCGTACAGGATGGTCTAGCTATCGCGACCATGGTGATCACTGCCAGGGGGTAGGGTTTCACATCCCCGTGTACACAGCGGATGTGAACTAACTCGTTAGGGACATATTGTGAGGGGAGTACTAGGTTCTTCTGTGCTACAGATTGCCTACACCCAGAATCTAGCAACGCCTTCACCTGCCGCCCATTCACCTGTACACGTACATAAAACGAGGTCCCCATTTCGGCAGAGTACAGCACGGCCTTCGGGAGGTACCCGACCTCCATAGGTTCCTCCGCTGGTTTCTTTCTGGGACAAAGGCGGGCGATGTGGCCCCAGTCGCCACATTCAAAGCACTGAGGACCCCGGAACG
This sequence comes from Calotriton arnoldi, assembly GCA_963921515.1. Lineage (NCBI taxonomy): Eukaryota > Metazoa > Chordata > Amphibia > Caudata > Salamandridae > Calotriton > Calotriton arnoldi. The sequence continues at coordinate 175,764 of CAWUFW010001726.1, forward strand.
TCGGTATCTCAGGCCTGATGTTTCTAGGTTTGGGCAAGTCCATCCATGGCTTGGGTCTCCTTTCAATCTTCAGGGGTGCTGTGCCTTTGTTCGGTTTCTCGTTGTCCCAGTGTGGGGTCCTAGGTTGCGCTCGTGAGTAATTGGTGGCCATCTCGATGGCCTGTTCAGCGGTGAGGTTAGAGTGCTGTTTCAGCCATCTCTGTGTACCATAGGGGAGGGCCTCCATAAACTGTTCAAGGTACACCTGGTTCATAATGTCGTCCTTTGTGCTAGTAGCAGGTCTTAGCCATTTATCTGCCGCCATTTTCAACCTAAAAACAAAGTCTTTGGGTTTTCACCCGGTACCCCCTCTCCTTACGGAAACGCACTCTATAGGCCTCTGCATCAAGTCCCAGGTGATCCAGGATCACGTCCTTGACCTCTTGGTAAGATGTTGTCCCGTCGGCATTGGCTACTTGGTAGGCCGATTGGGCCTCTCCAGACAGGAGAGGCGCCAGAAAGAAGGGCCACTTCTCCACGGGCCATCCGCACGCCCTGGCTGCCCGCTCAAAATTTAGCAGGAACGCATCTGGATCCTCCCTGACACGTACTTCTGGAGGGACACTCCTGATGGTCCCGGAATGGGGGCGCGCCTCTCCCCGGTTACTGGGGTGCCGGGGTCTTGTGTCACCATCTGTAGGCTGCCCATCTGGGCAGTGATGGTGTTCTGGAACACCTCCCGGTCAGCCTGGGCGGACGTCATCTGCCTTTCTATGGCCCATTCTAATTTCTCCTGGCCTTTGATGAGTTGCTGTATCACTGCGTCCATCACGGGTTTACTGACGGACGGGGATGGTGATCCTCTTCTGACACCAGTTGTGGCGGGGTTGTAATAACAGGTCGGAGGCCAGGTCGATTTAGGTAAGGTTTTATTTTTCCAAGGGTCCGTTTGTGCCTGCTTGTTAGTCTTTCTGTGGCGAAGGCGGACGTATCCGTTGTGCCTGGGGTTCGTCTGCTTCCTTCTCCGGTCTTTATTCCTGGTTCCCAGGTTCCGGTGCGAAGGCTTGGTCGTCCCTCCGTGGTGATGGTACGTGAAAGAAACGGAAACACACGTGTAAGTATGTTTTATCCCGAATAACAGTACACCAGGGACCAGGGAGTGATAGGACACCGCAAACACTCGTGCTCTTATCTTTGGTGAGACAGGGAGGGCGTGTTTCGTGGGTGGTAGTGCAGGACAACTAATAGGGAGATCTCGGGGGTTTCTAGAGCTCCCGGTTTAATCCTTCGGGCGTCCTTCCTCCCAACCCACCCTGAGAACTTTTCCCGTACCTGGGTAAGCCACGCTCCTCCTGGAACGTGACTCGGCGAAACGTGGGGTCGTTGGCCTCCTGGCTCAGCCTGGGGTCCGGATGGTCTCGGTCCTCGTCCTGCGGCGTTGTCCTCTCTCTTCCTTCTGCTCTCGGCATACGCTCCTGCTCCCGACTCTTCTTCCTCCGCTCCGGTGGCGTCGCACACACTCTTCCGGGAGTCCTCCGTTCTTATCGTCACGAACGTGTTGACGTCATCAGGGGGAAGCCCGTCGTCCGGGAAACCCCAGTTAAAGGAACCGTCTAGGTTTTCCTCTATCTGGCTTGTTACAGACTCAGTTGGTGTTTTCCAATCGTCCTGTTGGGTGGAAACAAGAGGGGGAGAGAGAGACACTGCAGTCCACCAGTCTGTATTAGATACATGTCTCTCTCCCACCGGCCCCGACCCGTCACAAACAGGCAGAGGGAGGAGTGTCAGGAGACACAGGAAGCGGATACAGTCCGCCTCATACGTGCTTACACAGCCCACCCTTCCACTGTTACCAGGTGCAGCCTTGAGAAGGCGCGTATTGACCTCAATACTCTTTTTACCTCCAAAGCCGAGAATGTGCTACAGAGGTTGAAATACCGGCGCTACAAACAGGGAGAGAAGGCAGGACGGCTTCTGGCGGCATAGCTCAGGCAGAGGAAGGCGGGCAATGGTCATCACTGACTTCGGGCGTTAGTCACCAAGCCACAGGAAATTGCAGATGCGTTTGCATCCTAAAATAGGACCCCCTAATCCATTGAAATTGTCCAGGGATCAAAGCAGATAAACGCCTTCTTGGACAGTATTCACTTACCATGTCTCTCGGAGGAAGGTAGGCAACTGCTTCAGGGCACGATCCCTAAAGAGGAGATTGAGCAGGCCATCTCGGATCTACCCTATCATAAAGCCCTGGGTGAAGACGGCTTCCTGACAGAGTTTTACAAATGGACCAAATCCGAGGTGGTGGATCTTCTCCATGAGACCTTCGCTGAAGCTGATCGCACGGGCACCTTGGGTTTAATGTCCAACAGGGTGCTGATTTTGGTCCTTCCCAAATCAGGAAAAGACACTTCATCGTGGCAGTTATCACCCCATATCCCTGCTCAATGGAGTTATCAAGATACTGGCCAGTATTCTAGCTGCCCTCCTCAAGAGGGTCTCCCTTCTCTTATTCACCATTCGCAAATAGGGTTTGTCCCAGGCCACTCATCTCGTAATCAACTTCGTACGTCATTGGATGCTGAGAAGGCCTTTGACAGGATAGAATGGGATTACTTATTGCTGCACTCCGGAAATGGCCTTGGTGACGACTTCATCTCCTGAGTGAGATTGCTCTACTTCCCTGTCGGCGCATGTCAATTGTGGGGGCTTTCTTTCTGATCCTTTCCCGTCTGCAGGGGTACCCATCAGGGTTGCCCACTCTTCCCTCTTCTATTTCTCCTTGCGACAGAGCCTTTAGCGGCGTTCCTAAGTAAATTAGACCAGATCATAGGTATCCCTACGCCCAGAGGCCCCTCAACACTGTATTTATATGCAGATGACATTTTATGCACCCTATCAGCCTTATCTTCCTCCATTCCCGCGGTGATAGAGATCACTGATGCTTTTGTGGCAATATCCAGACACTATGTGAACTGGGGAAAGAACGAGGCGTTGCTGCTGTCACGAATCAACACATGTGCCACCATCGCTGGTTATCCATTCCAGTGGAAGAATTCCTACCTTAGGTACTTGGGCATCCTAGTTAACAGAGGCCTGGAGCGCATGGTGGCGGATAACTTGGACCCACTTATGGAGCGAATGCGATTGGACTTCGCAAAGTGGTCCCACCTGAATTTCTTCCTCTGGGTGTCAGACTCAAGCAGTGAAAATAGTTATCCTCCCCCGAATCATGTATGTGTTGGGCATGCTTCCCCAACTAATACCCCTCTCGTCCCTCTGTCAGACAAGACCATTAAGGCCTTCATCTGGGGTTCAGCGATACTTCACCTGGCAATTTCGAAGCCTAACACCCATAGATCAGAAGGAGAACTGGGCCTGAACTCTGTGAAGCATTACTGTCTAGCCTTACACTTGGCACAAATGGTGTACATGCACCCTCGGGTCAAGATTTGGAAGGGGTGAAAGCTCGCTTCTCTGACTGTATGGGGATGGCTTCCTGGATGTCCAATAACTGCCTGCAATTAAATGGCGAAAAGACCAAAATACTTCTATTCGGGAAAGCCCAACATCTATGGAAGTCGGATTGGTAGCCATCTGACCTGGGTCCTGCCCCGTCCCCAAAACAAGTAATCAAAAATCTTGGTGTTAAGCTGGACATTTCTTTGTCCATGAAAGAACATGTTTCAACCCTCTGTGGAACTTGTTTTGCCACCTTGCGATTATTGAAAAAAGCATTTCCTTGGCTCCCCTCTACTTCAAGGAAAACCCTAGTTCAAGCCTTAATCACACGTTGTCTCGACTATAGAAATGCTCTACTTGTTGGTGTGAATAGGACTTTATTGTCTGAACTGCAGGTGGTCCCGAATACTGCAGCCAGACTTGTGCGCAATCTCCCATCTGGTTCTCCGTCTACTCCAATACTTCACTCTTTGCAGTGGCTACCTATTAGGAAAAGGCTTATCTTTAAGATGTGCTGCCTTACCTTTAAAACCCCGAATTGCAATGTCCCAACCTACCTACAAAATAGACTCAGATACTATCACCCAACCATATTGCTGAGATCCACAGATAAAGCTCTACTTAAAATTCCACGAATTCATACCTCCAGCTTCAATGGGAGGTCTTTCTCCTACCTGGCCCCCTTTCACTGGAATTAACTTCCCCTAACATTTTGCATGTGTACAGAGCTGGAAAAGTAAAAAAAAACTCCTAAAACATGGATGTTTTAGTTAGCTTCGCTAGTCTTATGCTTCAGCAGAAGCGCTGAGATATTCCTCTGGGGATGATTTCCTGCGCTATATTGAGTAATGCTAACATAATATGGCAAGACCACCTGTTATGGGCTGCGATTGAACGTAGACTAGTTGGGATACAGGCCCTCTATCTTCCTGGCCCACGCTCCGCCCGATCCCCCAACCCTATGCTGAAAGCCATGTATGCCACCTTGATGCAAGCTCACAAGCTCTTTTCAGTTGAAGAGCATTTCCATGACAAGGTTCCCCTCTGGAACAATACTGGTATTCACATTGGGAGCCATGCTTGACTGGGGCCCCTGGTGCACAACTGGTATCCTCACCCTCATACACAAGATTTCTGGCAGTAAACTAAAGTCATTTGAGATGCTACAGGACGAATTTGGCCTGCTGCATACTGAACCATGGAGCTACACACAATTACTTCCTGGTCTGCTGAGCAAACTGAATCCTCAACCCTGGACCATCCCCTGTTCCCCTGTGCTCTCTTACCTTAACACTTGGGGTTAAGGTAAGAGAGCCACCTCTACTCCCAGTCACTATTGGCTAGCCTCAGGGTGACCTAGCAGGCATGCCTGCAGGTGGAATCTGATGAGGAGGACTGGGCAGAACTCTTGGAAGACCTGAAACAGGGAATCCGGGAAGCACGGATGAAGTTCAGTTTATTCAAGGCATGGCACCTCGGCACAGCTTCAGGTTGCAGGGTTGCTCCCTCACTCAGCCTGCTGGCGATGCAATCACGCGCCCTGTGATATAGTTCATATATTACTGAATTGTCCTGCCATTCATCCCTTCTAGGCAGCAGTGGAGGCTACCCAAGGGGCCTTAGAGATCTTTTTATTCAACTAGAAAATCTGTTAATTAATTAATCTAGTAAATGGTGGGATGTCATGACTTCTAAACAGTATTTAGAGGTCAAATGAATCCCGAGGAGATTGAGAATACATATTTTCCCAGCTATGAAAGACCTACATGGTATACATGCAGAAAAAGGATGACAAATTGCATTAAATACATTTTGCCAAGTGAATAAGTTTGAGCTTAACTTGTCCATAATCAAGGACGGTGAGATTTGGTACCTACTTTAGTTATAGAAGGCTTGATGCCTAGAGTCTAGTCACCTAGTATTGTAAATCGACAATAAGCTTCCCCGTGTTCCCTTACTTTGAGCTAAAACAAAGAACGGCACATGTAACCATGAACAAGGTCATTTGTTGTACCCAATACTTAGTGGTTTTATGCTTTTACCACATAGGTCCCCTCAGGCAATATGCATAACGGAGTTGGATTATAGGGCATCAGTTGGGCTCTAATATGTCGGATCTCGGTCGAAATGAAAAGAGGGCTCTTTGTGCAGTGAACTTTGGTATGCACTACACACCCCCTATTAAAGTAGACCAGAGTCGCTTTTATTTACATTTTGCCATCTGCACTGCAGGTGCTTATGAACGTACATTTTGCTATTATTCATTAATTTGGCTCTATGTCTTGGAAACATGATGTTTTTTTTGTAAAACGCAACTTGTTTTTAAATAAAACGTTTCCTACGTAAGGTACAGGACAGGTACAATCACTTCTCTTGTGTGGAGTCACACTTGTAGTCCTCATATTTTTGCACATGAGCTCTCAGAGTTTTCTCTTTGAGTGTAGATACATAGTGTTCTAGTACATATTTGTGCAGGTGTACTGAGAGCTTTGGCACATATGTACAAGCGCACTGCCGCTTTTAACACACATGTTTGGAGGCACCAGAAACTATCGTATATGTTCAGGAACACTAAAAGATCTTACTATTTGCATACTTTAACAGCGAGAGCTTTTAATGTATTTACAGTAACACTGAAAGATTATGCCCTGTGTTGTGAAGTATAGGGAGATATTTCTCTGTGTATATGAGCTCTGAGAACTCTTATTTAAATATATGTGTGCACGCGCTGGATAAATTACGACTGAATTCATTGTAATTGCCTATATTTTCAGTAGATGGCAGTGTTGTTTTACTAAAAGCAAGTTAGAATGCTCAAAATCAATTGCTTTAAAAAAATCTGATTCAGTTCTTCTCTAAAAACTGCAGCACAAATGTCTTCATATTCACAGCACAGACTACTTTGAAAGGATTCTTATTTGCGCTTCTTTGGCCACGCCGCTTTTAAAGACCCTCCTTTTTTTATCCCTCTTAAAGCACTGAGTACAGTTCTCCAAATGTATAAGCATTGGCAAACGTGTAAGCATCTGACTCTTTTTTATAAGTGAAAGCGCATAGTGGAGATGCACAATTTAAGCTGCACCCCTGTACGTCACATAAGAGCAATACGTACGGGCATTAGCACAATATATCTACTGTGTGCCTTAACCCTATTAATGTAAAGTGAAGCACAAACATACTGCTGGAGTGTATTCACTGTAGAAAGTAGTCATTCACATAGGAGTGTGCTCTAATATTTACATTATAATGTTACAAATAGTAGCTCTCGCTCACATCTACAGTTTTGCATGTCGAGTTATACTGCCTTTACTGGAATGTCATTCTTATGCACTCATGTATTTATTTATTAATCTTTTGCATTTTTTCTATAATAATAGGTGCACCTATAATCATGTATTTAAAGTGTACACTGACAGTCTTACTAAGTTACCGTTACGAAAGGCCTTGAGCATTTGGTCCCTAATGTGTAACCCTCAACGTGAAAGTTTTGCTTGTGCTGCAATGTTCTTTCTTTGCAGGTGAGTTCACATAATCTCATAGTCAGTGAAAGGCATATTGTGTATTAGAGATGGTGAGGTCCGGAAGGAGAACTTTTGGGAAGAATGAGAAGCACTATTGAACTAAGAGAAGACTCCTATTCATGTCATATCAGGAGCAGGCACACATCAAAGGTCGTCCTGATGTTCAAACGGTAGGATAGGAAAATCAAGTGAAGTTGCCAATTTCTACTCTGAGAAGGTGGAAAACGACTGGAGTCGATGAAGTGAAATTCTCGAATGTTCTATGGGTTTAATTGGAGTTCACAATTTAATCTTTTGGGAGCAGATACCCTTTGGACTCATAGAGATACAGACCTCTGCTCATATTTCCATTGTGTGGCTTTATGCTATACATTGTCCTGATTTGAAGAACTTTGACTGAAGTCTCCACTATGCTTACACCTTACTGCTTTCCCTGATTTAACTAGGTTTAAGACTGGTTTAGGTGATTTTAGATTTATTCATGCATAGACAGGAGGATCAAAACCTATACGTGGATCATCAGATCCTATTTCTTATCTTCTGTATTGCCACAACTGAATTTCTTGTATGCTTTAAGCTACTAAGACTTAATTTCATTCAACGCTTTGGCATACCTGTGGTGATTTTGTATCTTTACAATATGTTTTTGAGATTTATATACATCAGTTTGGCCCTTAATTTGTAATAAAACCTACTGTTTTTGTTAAATAATTTTTATTTGAGATTAAGAGTAATAAACAATACAATAGTCAAACAAAGTATAACAATTGGACAAGTACAAATTTAACAGACGTATTTAGTCAAAAGATCCCGTAAGAGATCAAAAAGATAGGTGATACAGATTAAACAATCGGGAACCAGTAAAATGAGTAAATTATATTCATCTATATTTTGTATATTTTTATAGAAGAAGAAAGAAAGAGAAGAAAAAGGGATAGAAAAACGACAGAAAAGTAAGAGAAGATATAGAAAGAGTTCCATAAGGTTAAGGAAGATGATGAGTGTGAAGACAAAAAAGTAGTGAAAAGTAGCCAGAGTAAATCGGATTTAATTTTTTCGATATCGAAGAGGATGAGACAGTAGATATTCTATGTTCATTACAAATAAGATTCCACCAGGTTAACATACATATTTTGGAGTTATCTTTCCAACAAGTTAGTATAACTTTAAAAGCAAGTGCAATAAAGAGATCAAAAAGAACAGGTTTTGAAGAAAGGTTGTTAAAATCATCAGATAAGGTCCCAAGAAAAACATTTTGAAAAGATAATGGAACAATACATTTAAATATCATTAAACATTTTGACCACATAGATTTTCAAAATTCACACACTTTAGGACAATAATATAGTAGATGGGTCAAAGTACCATCAGAGGAAAGGCAGGACCAGCATAAGGGAGAAGTTGAGGAATCAATCTTATGAAGTAGGGAAGGAGTAATAACAGCTCTATTATATAGCAAAAATAAAGACTCAGTGATATTGGCAGCTTTAAAGGTACTGAATATTTTACGCCACAATTGATCCCACTGGTAAACAGATAATGATAAGGAGAGGTCCGTTTCCCATAGTAGTTCAATAGGGGATTTATTTCTCGTCAGGGTAGGGGAGGATAGAAATTTGTATATGAGGGATGCTTTGGGGATGGAATCATATGTAATGTTATATAATGGTGTCAGGGGAGTAAATGGGGTAGAGTCCGGAGAGAAATTATTGGTTGATAAAAAGGATTGGAGCACCGATGACAATTGATTATATTGTTGTAAGCGGGAAACAGGTAATGAGTATCGTTCTTGTAATTGAGCAAAAGAAAGAATGGAATTTTGAGAGACTAATTGATGAATATAAAAAATACCCTTTTCCTTCCAATGTTTGAAATAAAATGATTTATGATGAAATGTAATACATTTATTATACCAAATGGAGGATGCAAGGAAGGATTGAAAAAAATCAGAGCCCTGGGTAAAAATTGTATGTAATAAATGCTGGGAGTATTTTAAAATTGGATTTTTAGATATGAAAGTGCAATTAGACATGAACACAACATCATAAAAAGAAAAGTCATGCAATAAAGAACGTTCAAAATTAATCCATTGTGGTATAGGAGAGCCACAATAATCATTAGTCAAAGCATAAAATTGTCGAATTAAAAGGCAGTATGATATACCTTAAAGTTAGGAAATCGGACACCGCCTTCAGTCTTTGGTCGAATCAATTTGGATAATGCGATACAGGTGTGTTTATTATTCCAAAGGGACTGAATACAAATAGAAGTAATCTTGGAAAAATAATAATTGGGAATTTTGAAAGGTTACATCGAGAGCATAAAAAGAACATGGGGACAATCATCATTTTAATGGTGTCCAATCTACCCCACAAGGATAAATAAAGAGGGATCCAGGTAGATAACAAACTCTGAAGTTTGAGTTTTAGGGCAGTAAAATTATGAGCAAGTGTATTAGAAATAGTTCAGGAAAACCAGACACACAAGTATTTAATTTTAGAAGGACACCAAGCAAAATTAGCATTAACAAACATGTATTGATAGCAGGAGGAGTTTGAAGGTAAAACCTCAGTTTTAGAAAAGTTCAATTTATAACCAGAAATACTTGAGCATAAATCAATCTCTTGCACAAAACGTCCCAGGGAGGTAAGGGGGTTAGACATATAAACTAAAATATCATCTGCATAAGCAGAGAGTGTAATTTCTAAGGAGTCGTATTTAAAACCAGATATGAGGGTATTACCTCGTATATGTTCAAGGAAGGGTTACAAACAAAGAAGAAAAAGCAAAGGTAAAAGAGGACAACCCTCTCTAGTGCCTCTAAGCAAATTAAAATAAGGAAAAAAACGACCATTAACAAAAACACAGGCACAAGGTTCAGTATAAAGTAATTTGACAAGGGATATACATTTTGGACCAAAGCCAAACTAATGTAGAGTAGTTAACATAAATTGCCAATTTATTTGATAAAAAGGCTTTTTCAGCATCAAGTGAAAGAGCAGCGAGAGGAGTTTGATATTTTTTTACCAAAGGTAAGGACGTTTGAAAACATTCTGCCATTATCTGAAGCAAGTCTGCCCTTAACAAAAGCAACCTGATCAGGTTTAACAAGGAGGGGGATAACAGTTTCCAGACGGGATGCCAGAATTTTAGCAAAAAGTTTACAATCATAGTTGATTAGCAAAATTGGACAGTAGTTTTTACAAAGGATAGGGTCTTTATCCGGTTTAGGGATAACGACCATAAGGGCATCTAAAAAGGAGCTGGTGGCTTTAGAGTTGAGCATGAAAGAATTAAAAAGTTCAAGTAGTTTAGGAACAACAATAGAAGAAAAGGAAGAAATAGGCTCAACAGAAAAACCATCCGGACCAGGAGCTTTGGCCTTTTTTAAAGACTTAATAGCATCTATAATTTCTTGGAGAGTAATGTCTTTCTCCAAAATTAAGAGAGCATGAGGAATAGAGGGAGTATTAGGGAGGCCATTAAAAAAGGTTTTAACATCGCATTCCGAAGGGTTAGTATCCTCTGTATATAATATTTCGTAATAGGATTGGAAAGCGTCAATAATATCAGAGTCAGAAGACAATATATTGTTACTGCGTTCTTCACGAATAGGACCTATATTTTGTCATCCCGATTTGATTTTTAAATAATTGGGCAACATTCTACCAGCTTTGTTTTGGCCTCTGTGATATTTAGATTTAATTTTAAGGAGGACGTTGCAAGCGTCAACCGTAGCAAGTTTGTTAAGGGCAGACTTAGCTCTAATCAGTTCTTGTAAGTTACAGGAGGATTTGGAGGTGAAATAGGTATTCTGAAGAACTTTAATATGTTGAAGAGCGGAGAGGTATTCGGAATCTAGTATTTTTTTCATTTTATCAGAGTAGGCTATAGTGAAGGCCCTAAAAGATGCTTTAAAAGCGTCACCATTGTTATGAACAGAAGTATCTTTAGGTTGATTAAATTGAAAAAAGTCATTAATAAAGGAAGTTGCTTCCAAAATAAAGGATTGATCTGATAATAATGAATTATTAAAACACCAATGTCCCTGCTTAGCAATATTAGAGGATAAGTCAAAAGAAGATAAAAAGTGGCATGATTAGAAATAAAAAATATACAATTTCTGATGATTGAATAGAAGGGAGTAGTGATTTAGAGACTAAAATATAATCAATTCGGGACATAGTGTGATGTACATTGGAAAAAATGTATATTCATATTTATCTGGGTTACAGGTTTTCCATACATCAAAGAATGGACGAGAGGCAAGGGCAGATTGAAAAGCTTTATGATATTTATCAGGTTTAAATTTCTACTTAGATTTTCCATCAGTAAACGGGTCTAGCCAATCATTAAAATCACCAGCAATAATAATATTGGAGTTAGAAATAGAAGATAACTTTAGCTGAACGTTCTGCCAAAATTCAGGATCAGATTTAACAGGGCCATAAATGTTAAAGAAAGTGACTTGTTGAGATGTAATAACATCAACCAAAACCCATCGTCCATTCGTATCACATTCAGTTGATAAAAACTGAATCTTCAATGATATTATGGCATAAAATTGCTACACCACCTTTATGATTAACAACAGGAGAAAATATAACCTGACCAACCCATTGACGTTTAAGTGACTCAATATCATTACAATGCGATTTCTGCAAAAAAGCAACATGTGCGTTAAGCTTTGAAAGATGAGAAAGTACCGTTTGACGGGTGGCCCAGACCATGGACATTCCACGAGACAACATTAAACATGTTGTGGGGTGAGGGTAAGGATACGGGAACAAGTACAACGGGCTGCAAAACCAGGAACCTAGACAAAGAGACACCATTTATCAACAATTAAATACATACAGAAACATTAATTGGAAAGAAAGGGAAAGAGTAAACACTCGAAAAATATAAACGGAATATAAAGAAGGATCATGAAGAAAGAAAAAGAAGGTTGAATAAGATAGTGAGAGAAAAGAAGAAAAGAGAATAATAGAAAGAGAAATAAAAGACAGATGAAGGATAGAAATCCAGATCTGAAGTAAAGAGAGTAAATGTTAAACATAGGGAATATTAGCGCCAAGAGCAAGAACGACAGCGGAGAAGGAGAACACTGAGAAATACAAAAAAATAAATAAAGAAGAATAGGCAAACAAATAAAGAAATATATGAATAAAACTTCAATTTAAAAAGAAACCATGCGTAAAGGTAAGAGTATTTAGAGATATCAAGCACTGGTCTCCATGGTGTGTCTTGAAATATTTAGTAAAAAAGTCTTAAGTTTAGCCAGATCATTAAAAGATCTTGAGATACCAAAATGGGTGATCTTGCAAAGGCATGGATGTAGAATGCCGTAACGAATGTTCAATTGTTTCATCCGAGGTCGAAGAGCTAAGTATTCTTTCCGCCGAGCTTTGGTTGCGTTAGATATATCTTGAGAGATGAAAATGTTATCACCAGACCACATAAGACGATGTTTTACTTTATCAGCTTTCAAGACATGCATCAGGTCAGTGAATTCCAAAAAGAGCATTATGATAGCACGTGGTTTGGTGGAATGAGGATGAAGACGGCCTAAGCGATGTGCTTGTTGAATATTAAGAGGCGGTGTAGATTGAAGTTCAAGGAGATCAGGAAGAAACTTCTTCAGGAAGGTCAGAAGGTCAGGGCCTTCAAGATTCTCAGGAAGACCATAAAGGCGAAGATTATTCCTTCTATTTCGGTTTTCAAGGTCTTCGGTGTGTAGTTTGTGACTTTGAATTTCTTGTTCCAACATAGGCATTTTAGTAGCAATGTCCTGAAGATCCCCAACACGCTGTTCCTACTTCGACATCTTACCCTCCATAATGAACCACTGATCTTCCATTTGTTGCAATTTTTCGTTAGTTACGCACATAAATGGTTGAAGACCACACACCAAATTAGAGTCTAAGATAGAGTTCTGAGATGACAAAATTTGGGAAGGAGGATCATTTTTTGCTCTCTTTGGTTTTGTAACTGAGGAAGACGGTTTGGAGGGAGACTGTAAAACGTTCGCCATTTTAGTGAAATGAATGGAGCGTCTTGCATGTTTTTGAAGAGGGCGAATCCTGCCCATGCACCAAAGATGAAGCGCAGCCAGTCAATGATAAAAGATATAGGAAGTTTTATGGTATCTTTATATCATATTTTCCTTATCTTTGCCATATTTAATAGGAACCGATAGGCATTCTGAATTAAGACTACAGTTTCCATGTAGCAATACTTGAAGTAATACTGTGAGACATGCCAGATAGGAATACAGTCCAGTAAGAAGCGACAAACATAAAAAAAAAATAATAATAATAATAAATAAATAAATCACCGCCGCAGCACCAGGAGCTTAACAGCTTACCTCTTGGTGTTTGTTTAGAAGTGCGGTGTGGTGACTATAGGATAAGCCACAGGAGGAAGGTCATAAATCTTGAAAGCGAGCAACGTGTCATTAAAATGCGGCCGCTCGTGCTTGAGTAAAGAAAAAAACACAGCCGCGGCACCGGGAGCCAAGGAACATATCTCCGGAAGTCTCTTCGATATAAAAAGATGCAGCAATAGATCAGGAACCGAGGGCCATGTCAGGAAGAAGGCATGGTAAACAAGGGCTAAAAAACCCAGAAAGGCTCAGTATTCGTCCTGGAGCTTAGCTGACCGCCGCCATCTTGTTTTGGCGCGCAAGCCACGCCCCCCATAATAAAACCTACTTAACCTTACATACTGATTCCTGGTTCATAAAGTGTGTCCAAATGGGCTACACTGTAAATTGAATTGTCTGATTGATATTTACTCCCCTTTACCTCTAAGGCAACTAAAAGGATTCATAGCAGGATAAAAGGTAAGACTTGCCCAGTGCTCCAGCAGATGGTAGCAGAACAAGGATGGTTAGTTCCTGAAGTAGGGGGAGTTAGAATATCCCATTCTAGATTAGTTCAAACCCAGACCCTAGTGCCCATGTTTGGGTTTGGAGGACCTGGCCTGGCAGTTCGGGCTGGACTGTTCCCATGGGGAGCAGGGTCAAGACTGATTTGCATATGGCTCGTTCCAAACTGGAATGGCGTGGCAAGCTAAAAAAATTATGGATTTAACTCAGATCTGTGACTGGGGGTGAATGTTTGATTTGTTCAGCATTTCATCCATCATCTGTTCTTTTTGTATTAGTCGCCCTAAGTGGGAAGGGTATGCCCAGACATGAGTTCCATGCTTGCTATGCCACCGGATACAAGCTAGCCTGGCTGATGAGGGGTGATAACCCGAAACCAGTCCCAGGATGCTTGTTTCTGGTCCACAGAGGATCTGGCCTGGCAGTTCGAGCAGAATTATTCCCATGGGGATCAGGGTCAAGACTGATTTGCATATGGCTGGGTCCAACCTGGAAGGGCATAGCAAGCAAAAAAACTATGGATTTAAACCAGATTTGAGACTGGGGGTGAATGTTTGATTTGTTCAGCATTCCGTCCATCATCTGGTTTTTTTGCATTCAGTTTGGAGGATCAGCAGAGTTCCAGCAGTTCAGGAGACAGTTGTAACAGCGGAGGAGTGAGTATTAATATGGTCGCACGTTGCAGTGGCTTACACTTAGTTTGCAGTGTTTTTGGGGAGATCGCGTGGTGTTTTCCCAGAGATGGTTTGAATGCTGTGAGAGTGTGGGGCTTAGTGCGGAGTATGTTATTGGGACAAACGTGGCCTAAGATCTCAGGATGGTATTAAAAAGTATTGAATACACTATATTGTAATTGTCTGCTAAGTATTGTGGTGCTTGTCATGAGAAGTTGTCGACGGTACAATTGAGATAGGGACATTTATCTTTGTGTAAATGTGAGTTGGTATAGTGAATCCCATTGCACAGGGAGAAGCTGTACCAATCCGGGTGATACAATGCAGGTCGAACTTTCATTCGAGTATGGATTAGAATAGGCTGGAAGGTGTTGTTTTGGATTGATTCATGTATGATTGAATACTATCGATTCTTTAGTGGAGCAGACAAAGTTATTTGTTGAAATTGCTTTTGCGTTTAGATTCGCTTGCTTAACGTTGAGAAGAGAAAGTTTGTGAAATTGTAAAGGAGGGTGAACTGCTGCAAGGAGTGAGATTGGCGTCACAGTGTGCCAAGCTGAGATTGGTCGGTTGGTGTGGCGCCACAATGTTATTAGTTGTGAACAACAGATGGAAATTGTGGGTAAACGGTAATTTCCTGGTCTGAAACGAGATTTTATCTATGATTATTGACATTTTTGCTGAAAAATTAAATTTTTAAAGTAGTACGAGATTTGTTCAAATGAGATGTGACAATACCTGTAAGAGAGGGAGAAGAGGCAGGTCACTATATGATGATAAATGTGGGCTTCGTACATGTAATTGGCTTAACCAATGGCACAAGATCACAACCAAAGAAGGTGCACTAGCGTTTCCACGCTATAGTACATTTAATTTGAAAATCATTGAAAATTTGAAGAAGATATTATATGAGATGAAACCGCCTCCTAGACCCACACATTTTGAAGTGCTTAATACTTGGAAGCGTGTGGCTCATGCCATGGAAAAATAAAATTATCATGAAAGAGCTCGAAAGGCAGGGCATACTTGTACTGATGCTAGTTGGGATGCAGAACAGAAGAAATAGAGAACTGACATGGTAGAGGGAGTCAAATTATACCCTACCTGTAGGAAAGTGCCCCTATTTGCTTGGTTGCCCCCACTTCTTGCCTAAATGTTGATGTACTTAGACTGAGTGTGCCCTGGGCTCCTGCCATACAGGTAACCAGGGCCTATGTTCTTTCCCTAAACTGTACTGTACTATTGCAAAACCCAATTGGCAACTCCCTGGCCACATGTAAGCCTCTTGTAAAAGGTACCCTAGGTACCAAGGGCCCTGTGACCAGGGAAGGCCTCTAAGGGCTGCAGTACTTCTTGTGCCACCCTTAGAGGCCCTGTACCTTTACACACACACACACACACACACTGCCTTGGCAGGCTGCGTGTTTTGGTGCAAAACAAAGTGGAGTCGACATGGCACACATCCCTGTATGCCATGCCTACAACCCACTGCCCTGGTATAGGTAAGCCACCCCTCTAGCTGGGTGGACTATACCAGTGGTGAGGGTACAGGTGCATGAGCCCTGTACCCCTACAGTGTCTAAGTCCATTCTAAGACAATAAGTGCAGTAATTCCATAAAGAATATATGGTATGGGAGTGTGTCATTACGAACTCCACAGCACCATAATGGCTTTACTGAAAACTGGGAAGTTTGGTATCAAACTTCTCAGCACATTAAACCCACACTGAAGCCAGTGTGGGATTTAATGAAAAGTGCACCCAGAGGGCATCTTATAGGTGCCCCCTGAAAAATGACCTAACACTAGTGCCTGGCTGAGTGGGTGCTCGCCAGCTGCCACCACCAGACAGGTTTCTGGACTCCTGGGTCGAGAGCCTACTGCTCTCAGGGTCCTGAAACAAAGCACATCCTGAGACGAGGTGCCAAGCCTCCGCCCCAGGATGGGCAGAGTCCACGAAGGGGCAGCTTCAATGGCCTGCCACCTTTGTGAACTACCCAAGCCATTTGCTGCTCCCAGCCACTGGCCCCTACCGGTTCTGACCTCCACTTTGGGCGGGAGAATCAGTGGAAAAACCAAGAGAGGTGTGCCCACCTTTGCTGACCCCACCCCTCAAGTGGGGGAGGCGAGAGGGAGCCCAACTCTCAGTCCCTGTCATCTTGCAGATAGAGGGATCCAACCAACCAGAGAAAGGCGTATGCCCCCCCTCCCACTGGAGGGTGGCATAATAGGGGGAGGGATTCATTGGTCCCGACCTGTACCTACCTGTAACACCCCTAAATTTAGTATTTAGGGGCAACCCTGAACCTTGCCTCTTCAGACAAGAAGAATCAAGAAGAAGCCCGAAAAAGAAGGACCGAACAGCCGCGCTGAAAGAAGAAAAGGCGGACACCCACTGACTTGACCCCAGCCCTACAGGCCTGTCCCCACCTCAGACTCCTCCAGCAGAACCTTGGTGTGTCCTGCAGCAAGAAGCCCTCAAAAACCCAGAGAACCTGCACTGCCTTCTCAATCCAAAAGACTTTGTCTCCTGTGAGCACCGACTTGCTCAAAACCGACTCAGACTCCAGCCGACTCCGTGAGTCTCCACCCCTCTGCTCCCGGCGCCCCAAGCCCGAGTAGCCCAATACCCTAAGGAGGTCCCCCCGGTGATCCTAATAAAAAAAAACAAGCACTTCTCCCTAATACATACTTTGAAAAGAAAATGCGCCTTTTTATAGGTATCTAATTTTGAGAATTTTGTATTGTAAATTCCGTGTATTTATGTAATTGTGTGTCTTCACGATTTTTGTCCTGTTTTGGCTTATTTGTATTGACGAATCTGTGTTGTCTTTTCTTATGTTTGTTTCTTCTTTCTCTCTGATGTGTACATCACGTTCACTGTTTCTCATCTTGTTAACCCCTTCGATGCTCATGACGGAGCGGTTCCGTCATGAGCATCGGTTGGGCTGTGCTTATGACGGAACCGCTCCGTCATGAGCACAGCCCCTGGGGGAAGCGCTGGCGCTCCCCCTGGGGCATCGATCTTGCCCCCACAGAGGGGGATGGCAGCGGAAGACTTTCCGCTGCCACCCCGACCCCCCCCACGCTTCCCCATGACGTCAGCGCGCACAGCGTGCGCCGACGTCACCAGGAAGCGCTGGACGCGCTGGAAATCATTTCTTTCCAGCGCGTCCAGGAAGGAGGTAGGTTTTTCGTCTCCGGTGGGGCGGGGGGGGGGCTGTAACAGGATGCCTTGAGGCATCGGGGGAGAGGAAAGAGTATTTCCTCTCCCCTGATGTCTCAATGCAGGGCATTCCTGCTTCACGATCGCGCACAGCGTCGCGATCGTGGAGCAGGAATGCCCCACTAGACACCAGGGATGTTTATTTTCAATAAAGGAAGCGACCCCTTGGGCAAGGGTCGCTTCCTAGGGGCCCAATTTGCAAATAAGACTTTTCTGCCCCCCCTGGGGACAGATCGACCGTTTTTGGATCCAGGGGGGGGGCAGAAAAGCCCACTAGATCCAGGGATTCATTTTTATAATGAAATGGAAGCGACCCCTTGGGCAAGTGTCGCTTCCAGGGGGGCATTTTTCTTTGTTTGGACATTCTGCCCCCCCCTGGGGCAGATCACCCCTTTTTTTGGCCTTTCTGCCCCCAGGGGGGGCTGAAACCCCCCACTAGACACCAGGGAGTTTATTTTAATTGTGATGGGAATGACCCCTTGGGCAAGGGTCACTTCCAGGGGGCCATTTTATTTTGTAATGGGAATTCTGCCCCCCCCCCTGGGGGCAGATCGGCCTGTTTTTTTGCCTTTGGCAGAAACCCCCACTAGACACCAGGGAAGTAGTTTAAATAAAAATGGAAGTGACCCCTTGGGCAAGGGTCGCTTCCAGGGGGCAGATTTTTTTATATGTGTATTCTGCCCCCCCTGGGGGCAGATCAGCCTAGTTTTTTGCCCTTTCTGCCCCCGGGGGGGGGGGGCAGAAAACCCCACTAGGCACCAGGGATTTTGTTTTGCGAGTAATGGAAGCGACATGGTTGCTTCCTGGGGACAGATCTGCCCCTTTTTTTGGCTTTTCTGCCCTAGGCGGGAGGGGGGAGGCAGAAAACCCTACTAGGCACTAGGGATTTATTACTTTTGCAAGGGGGCAAATTTCTGTCTGCTGTTTTCTGCCCCACCTGGGGGGCAGATTGGCCTGGCAGACAACCTCACCCGATCCCTTGGGCAAGATCACCCCCTATTTTTCTCAGCCCTATTTGAAGGCCCATCTGGCCGATTGACCATTTGGGTAGTAACATAGCGTGTTATAATGTTAATTGTTTTATTTTTTGTGAATTGCAATTGTAATGCTTTATTTCTCCTTTTTTGTTCTAGTTGAAGGCTTTTGCTCTTTAGACTGTTCCAGGTTGCGGTTTCGTTACTGGTGGTTCTGCTGTTTGTGTAGTTGCACGTGTTTGGTAAGAGAGTTTTTTGTACAATGTAAATGAGTTTCATTTCTCTGCATGAATTTGTTTTTTGCAAATGGTGTAATAATAGCAGTATGTTTGGCTTCTGTTTTTTGAGTGTCAAAAACATTTTGCATTTGTGCTCGATGTGTATTTTGTTGTCTTGTGAGTAATTGATTTTGTTTTTTTTCTTTCTAGTGGGATATCGTTTTTGCTGTATCTCTGCAGAGTAGGTGCTGGTGAGTGTAGCTGTCTCTTGTAAGTGAATTGTATAGTTTTTGAGTATATAGATCTTTGTGATAAAGGCACACATTTTTTACTTACTTGCTTTGCACAGTGTTGGTTGTTGTTGACTTGTTTGTGCAGTCTCCTTTCTTAGTAAGGATAATGGCTAGCCGCAGGATTACTGCTCAGCAGGTTGTTGGTATGCTTTTTGAGTCTTCCTCTGACCATGGTTCAGAGACTGACTCTGCATCTGAGTCAGAGGAGGCAGGGGACGATTCAGGCAGTGAGTTTTCTTTCCACATGGAATCATCGGATACTGAAGATACTCTTAGTGCGGATGAAGTGCCTGTGTTAGAGGAGGAGATTGATGTGCCGATAGTGCGGCAAGAGGCATCTGGGCTGCAGCCTGGGGCTGCAAGGCTTTCCGTTGGTGTAGTGCGGCAAGAGGCATCTGGGCTGCAGCCTGCGGCTGCAAGGCTTCCCGTTGGTATAGTGCGGCAAGAGGCACCTGGGCTGCAGCATGGGGCTGCAAGGCTTCCCGTTGAAAGTGCTGACCTCTGGGTTGCCCCAGGCATGGTGCAGCCGGCATTGCCAGACTTTACTGGTGTTCCAGGGTGTAGAGTGAATACTGAAATCTTTTTGCCGATACATTTTTTTCAGTTGTTTATGGACGATGTGTTTTCGGCAGAGATTGTTGAGCAGACTAATTTGTATGCCGAACAGTTTTTGAGGGACAACAGTGCCAGTCTTAAGCCCCACTCTAGAGCTACCCGGTGGACTCCCACAAATCTGGAGGAGATGAAGAAGTTCTTGGGTTTAACTTTTTTGATGGGCTTGCTAAGGAAGCCATCAATGTCTTCATATTGGTCTACTAGTCCCTTGATGGCAACTGCTATTTTTCCGGCAGTCATGAGTCGTGATAGGTATTTGCTTCTGCTTCGGATGATGCATTTTGTCAATAATGGTTTAGCGTTGCCACGAGATCACCCTGAATGTGACCGTGTTTTTAAGATTCGGCCTGTCGTTGATCACTTTGTTGATCGATTTTCTGAGATCTATGCTCCAGGGAAAGAAATTGCAGTGGATGAGTCTTTGGTGTTGTTCAAGGGCCGCTTGGTTTTTAGGCAATACATTCCTAGTAAGAGGGCACGCTATGGAATTAAGCTGTATATGCTGTGTGACAGTAGGACTGGATATGTCTCTAATTTTAGAGTGTACGGAATCCAGGATTAACCCCCCTGGTTGTCCGTCCACTTTTGGAGTGACTGAGAAAATTGTGTGGGAACTTGGAAGAGGATTTTTTAACAAAGGCCACCATTTATATGTAGATAACTTCTACACTGGTGTGCGCTTGTTCAGGGAATTGGCCAAAGTGGCCACTGTTGCTTGTGGCACAATCCGCTCTAACCGTAAAGGTTTCCCAAAAGAACTTGTTTGTAAAAAGCTTGTGCGGGGACAGTGCAGTGCGTTGCGTTGCGAGGAGCTTCTAGCTGTGAAGTTTTCAGACAGGAGAGATGTCTACATGCTGTCTACCATCCATGATGAAAGCACTGCACCTGTGACTGTTTGGGGTCAGGTTGCTGAAGCGCGCAAACCTGTGTGCATTTTAGACATAATAAGCACATGGGTGGTGTTGACAGAGTAGATCAGAGGTTGGAACCTTACGCTGCTCTTCGTAAGGCTTACATTTGGTACAAGAAGTTGGCTATCCATCTTTTCCACTTGGCAACCTTTAATGCTTTTGTTGTGTTCCAGGATTCTTGTCCTGAGTCAAAGATGACTTTTGCTAAGTTTCAAGAGTCTGTAATAGGCAGCCTTGTTTTAGTGGAACAGGCAAGTGTTCCTAGAGTTGGAGTGGTGGAGGATGTTGCTAGATTGAAAGATCGCCACTTTCCTGATCACATTCCTCCCACACCCTCAAAAGACTTTCCCAGTAGGAGATGTAGAGTCTGTTGGCGAAGAGGTATGCGGAAGGAGACTCGCATGTACTGCCCCGAGTGTCCTTCTAACCCTGGGCTGTGTGTGCCTGCTTGTTTTAGAATGTACCACACGCAAAAGAATTTTTGGGAGCATCCATGAGTGGTAAAGTGAACTGCCTGGCCTCTATTGTTTAATATTTTTGGTTCAGTTTCAAGGTTGGCATTTGTGTAGTGTATTGAGTTTCAGATGTTGTGTTAGTAGATTTGTATCTATTTGCAATTTGTTTGTGTTTTCTTATTTTTATAAAAAAAGAATCCTAAATGTGACGGCGGTGTGCGTAGAGTGGCGCTTGTGTGGCGGTGTGCGTGGTCTGGCGTTTGGCTGGCGGTGTGTTTGGATTGGCGCTTGGCTGGTGGTGTGCGTAGACTGGCGCTTGGCTGGCGGTGTGTTTGTACTGGCGCTTGGCTGGCGGTGTGTTTGGGCTGGCGCTTGGCTGGCGGTTTGCGTGGACTGGCGCTTGGCTGGCGGTGTGCGTGGACTGGCGCTTGGCTGGCGGTGTGTTTGTACTGGCGCTTGTCTGGCAGTGTGTTTGCACTGGCGCTTGGCTGGCGGAGTGCGTGGAGTGGGGGTGTGTTTTGATTGGTGCTTGGCTGGCGGTGTGTTTTGATTGGCGCTTGGCTGGCAGTGTGGTGGACGGGCGCTTGGCTGGCAGTGTGCGTGGACTGGCGCTTGGCTGGCGGTGTGCGTGGACTGGCCCGTGGCTGGCGGTGTGCGTGGACTGGCGCTTGGCTGGCGGTGTGCGTGGACTGGCGCTCGGCTGGCGGTGTGCGAGTAGTGACTAGCTGCTGGTCACTACACACACTGCTAGCCAAACGCCACTCAACGCAATCCGTGAGCTGGTGTGGTTGCTGTGTCAGGAATGTGGGCGTGTGAAAGTGATGGGCCCTTGAATGGCGCTGTCTGCTGGTGTGAGTGTTGTAATGTGCTGGGCCCGCGGCTGGCGTGAATGGTTTTGTATGTGTCACACGTATGAAAGGTGTATGAATGGGCTGTAAAGAGGTTGGTGTCTTGTCGTGGCTTTACAGCTCACGAGCTGTGAGTCAATGGTTCAGTTTCTTGTCCTTTCAAGTAACAGTGCATTTCATTTTTGTGAAATCTCTGGTTAATACAACTGTATATACTGAACCATCACTCACCCTCGTGCCATATCCAACCAGTATGTATGTGTGCTTGAGGAATAGGTGGTTGTGCATAAAAATGTGTCTTTTCTGTTTTTGTCAAGCAGGGTGTACCTTGTCCTTTTTTGTGAATGTTGTAATGTGTTGGTTTTGTGCCTGGTGGTGTGAATGGTCTTGTGTGTATCATGTATGAAAGGTGTGTGAATGGCCTGTAAAGCGGTTGGTGCCTTGAAGTGGCTTTACAGCTCACGAGCTGCGAGTCACTGGTTCAGTTTTTTTGTCCATTCAATTATTGACAGTGCATTTCATTTTTGTGAAATCTCTTGTTAATACAATTTTATATACTGAACCATCAATCGCCCTCGTGCCAAATCCAACCAGTATGTGTGTATGTTTGAGGAATAGATGGCGGTGCAGTAATCTTTGTCTGTTTTGTCTCTCTGCCAAGCTGTACATTTCATTTAAGAATAACCTAACAACTGTAGTTTTTGTCGTAAACTAAACACCCATGGGAGTGCATGGTGATGTCTCTCTTGTGGATCCCAACAAGTTATCTTACCCACAATGTCCTGCAAACCTCAAAATGTGACTGACATTTTCCTTGCATTTTTGTGCCCAAATTTTCACACTGCAGAAAGTAACAACAAATTTCCAACCCCCAGCATTTCTCCAAGTATCCCAATAGAAATGGTACCTCACTTGTATGGGTGGGCCAAGTACCTGCGGCAGGGAATGGCCCAAAACCTATTGATGTGACATCAAAATTACCTATCACAAACCAACCTGGTTTTGCATGGGGGTCCCATGACTTTTTGGCCCGGGGCTCGGCATCCATGTAGGGAAACCTACTTAACCCATACATTTCTGGAAACTAGACACCCGGGGAGTCCAGCGAGGTATGGCTTGCGTGGGTCCCCCATCATTCTCCTACCCATAATCCCCTGCAAACCTCAAATTTCGCTGAAAAATCCACTTTTTTCTCACATTTCTGTGTGGGAAATTTCTGGAATCTGCGTGGATCCACAAATTTCCTCCCACCCAGCATTCCCCCAGGTCTCCCGATAAAAATGGTACCTCACTTGCGTGGGTGGGTGAAGGACCCGCGACAGGCAAGGCCCCAAAAGCTATTGAGGCGACATCAAAATTACATATCACAAACCAACCTGGTTTTGCATGGGGGTCCCATGAGTTTTTGGCCCAGGGCTCGGCATCCATGTAGGGAAACCTACCTAACCCATACATTTCTGGAAACTAGACACCCGGGGGAGTCCAGCGAGGTATGGCTTGCGTGGGTCCCCCATCATTCTCCTACCCAGAATCCCCTGCAAACCTCAAATTTTGCAGACAAAATTCACTTTTTTGTCAAATTTCTGTGTGGGAAAGTTCTGGAATCTGCGTGGATCCACAAATTTCCTCCCACCCAGCATTCCCCCAGGTCTCCCGATAAAAATGGTACCTCACTTGCGTGGGTGGGTGAAGGACCCGCGACAGGCAAGGCCCCAAAAGCTATAGAGGCGACATCAAAATTACATATCACAAACCAACCTGGTTTTGCATGGGGGGTGCCATGAGTTTTTGGACCGGGGCTCGGCATCCATGTAGGGAAACCTACCTAACACATACATTTCTGGAAACTAGACACCCGGGGAGTCCAGCGAGGTATGGCTTGCGTGGGTCCCCCATCATTCTCCTACCCAGAATCCCCTGCAAACCTCAAATTTTGCCGAAAAATTAACTTTTTTGTCAAATTTCTGTGTGGGAAAGTTCTGGAATCTGCGTGGCTCCACAAATTTCCTCCCACCCAGCGTTCCCCCAGGTCTCCCGATAAAAATGGTACCTCACTTGTGTGGGTAGGCATAGTGGCTGCAACTGGAAATGGCCCAAATCGTACTGTGGAGACTTCAAAACTACCTATAGCAAAACTACCTGGTTTTGGGGGGGGGGGGGGGACCTGAAATTTTGGACCCGGGCTCGGCGGCCATCTTGGAAAAGTACCAAACCCAAACATTTCTGAAAACTAGACACCCGGAGGAGTACAATGAGGTATGGCTTGCGTGGATCCCCCAACGTTTTCCTACCCAGAATGCCATGCAAACCTCAAATTTAGTTGAAAAAAACACATTTTCCACATATTTGGTGTGGAATCACCGTGCCGGCACAAATGTCCTACCACCCAGCGTTCTCCTTGTTCTCCTGAGTAAAATGATACCTCACTTGTGTGGGTGTCCAAAGCAGAATTGGCTAAAAACGTATTTTTAAAAAATGTAGCGCTTAGAATTCTCTGTGCTATACTCTAAATCTCTATGTTTTGGGCTCTTCCTAGCCACAGGCCTTTGGCCCACCCACACAAGTGAGGTATCATTTTACTCAGGAGAACAAGGAGAACGCTGGGTGGTAGGACATTTGTGCCGGCACGGTGATTCCACACACAAATATGTGGGAAATGAGTTATTTTCAACTAAATTTGAGGTTTGCATGGCATTCTGGGTAGGAAAACGTTGGGGGATCCATGCAAGCCATACCTCATTGGACTCCCCCGGGTGTCTAGTTTTCAGAAATGTTTGGGTTTGGTACTTTCCCAAGATGGCCACCGAGCCCGGGGCCAAAATCTCAGGTGCCCCCCCAAACCAGGTAGTTTTGCTATAGGTAATTTTGAAGTCTCCACAGTACGATTTGGGCCATTTCCTGTTGCAGCCACTATGCCTACCCACACAAGTGAGGTACCATTTTATCGGGAGACCTGGGGGAACGCTGGGTGGGAGGAAATTTGTGGATCCACGCAGATTCCAGAACTTTCCCACACAGAAATTTGACAAAAAAGTGAATTTTTGGGCGAAATTTGAGGTTTGCAGGGGATTCTGGGTAGGAGAATGATGGGGGACCCACGCAAGCCATACCTCGCTGGACTCCCCGGGTGTCTAGTTTCCAGAAATGTATGGGTTAGGTAGGTTTCCCTACATGGATGCCGAGCCCCGGGCCAAAAACTCATGGGACCCCCCATGCAAAACCAGGTTGGTTTGTGACATGTAATTTTGATGTCGCCTCAATAGCTTTTGGGGCCTTGCCTGTCGCGGGTCCTTCACCCACCCACGCAAGTGAGGTACCATTTTTATCGGGAGACCTGGGGGAATGCTGGGTGGGAGGAAATTTGTGGATCCACGCAGATTCCAGAACTTTCCCACACAGAAATTTGACAAAAAGTGAATTTTTCGGCGAAATTTGAGGTTTGCAGGGGATTCTGGGTTGGAGAATGATGGGGGACCCACGCAAACCATACCTCGCTGGACTCCCCCGGGTGTCTAGTTTCCAGAAATGTATGGGTTAGGTAGGTTTCCCTGAATGGATGCCGAGCCCGGGCCAAAAACTCATGGGACCCCCATGCAAAACCAGATTGGTTTGTGATATGTAATTTTGATGTCGCCTCAATAGCTTTTGGGGCCTTGCCTGTCGCGGGTCCTTCACCCACCCACGCAAGTGAGGTACCATTTTTATCGGGAGACCTGGGGGAATGCTGGGTGGGAGGAAATTTGTGGATCCACGCAGATTCCAGAACTTTCCCACACAGAAATTTGACAAAAAGTGAATTTGTCGGCGAAATTTGAGGTTTGCAGGGGATTCTGGGTAGGAGAATGATGGGGGACCCACGCAAGCCATACCTCGCTGGACTCCCCCGGGTGTCTAGTTTCCAGAAATGTATGGGTTAGGTAGGTTTCCCTACATGGATGCCGAGCCCCGGGCCAAAAACTCATGGGACCCCCCATGCAAAACCAGGTTGGTTTGTGATATGTAATTTTGATGTCGCCTCAATAGCTTTTGGGGCCTTGCCTGTCGCCGGTCTTTGACCCACCCACGCAAGTGAGGTACCATTTTTATCGGGAGACCTGGGGGAACGCGGGGTGGGTGGAAATTTGTGGATCCACGCAGATTCCAGAACTTTCCACCACAGAAATGTGGGGAAAATGTGTTTTTTTTGACAATTGTTTAGGTTTGCAAGGGATTCTGGGTAACAGAACCTGGTGGGAGGCAGTCAAGTCACCCCATCCTGGATTCCCCTGGGTGTCTAGTTTTCAAAAATGTATAGGTTTGCTAGGTTTCCCTAGGTGCCGGCAGAGCTAGGGTTCAAAAACTACAGCTAGGCACTTTGACAAAAAAGGGTCATTTTCCACTGCGAAATTGAGGTATGTCCACATTGCGTTTTGCGCCGTTTCCTGTCGCGGGCACTAGGCCAACCCACGCAAGTGAGGTACCATTTTTATCGGGAGACCTGGGGGAACGCGGGGTGGGTGGAAATTTGTGGATCCACGCAGATTCCAGAACTTTCCAGCACAGAAATGTGGGGAAAATGTGTTTTTTTTGACAATTTGTTAGGTTTGCAAGGGATTCTGGGTAACAGAACCTGGTGGGAGGCAGTCAAGTCACCCCATCCTGGATTCCCCTGGGTGTCTAGTTTTCAAAAATGTATAGGGTTGCTAGGTTTCCCTAGGTGCCGGCAGAGCTAGGGTTCAAAAACTACAGCTAGGCACTTTGCCAAAAAAGGGTCATTTTTCACTGCGAAATTGAGGTATGTCCACATTGCGTTTTGCGCCGTTTCCTGTCGCGGGCACTAGGCCAACCCACGCAAGTGAGGTACCATTTTTATCGGGAGACCTGGGGGAACGCGGGGTGGGTGGAAATTTGTGGATCAACGCAGATTCCAGAACTTTCCAGCACAGAAATGTGGGGAAAATGTGTTTTTTTGGAGAATGTTTTAGGTTTGCAAGGGATTCTGGGTAACAGAACCTGGTGGGAGGCAGTCAAGTCACCCCATCCTGGATTCCCCTGGGTGTCTAGTTTTCAAAAATGTATAGGGTTGCTAGGTTTCCCTAAGTGCCGGTAGAGCTAGGGTTCAAAAACTACAGCTAGGCACTTTGCCAAAAAAGGGTCATTTTTCACTGCGAAATTGAGGTGTGTCCTCGTTGCGTTTTGCGCCGTTTCCTGTCGCGGGCACTAGGCCAACCCACACAAGTGAGGTACCATTTTTCTCGGAAGACTTTGGGGAACGCGGGGTGGGTGGAAATTTATGGATCCACGCAGATTTCAGAACTTTCCACCACAGAAATGTGGGGAAAATGTGGTTTTTTTGACAATTGTTTAGGTTTGCAAGGGATTCTGGGTAACAGAACCTGGTGGGAGGCAGTCAAGTCACCCCATCCTGGATTCCCCTGGGTGTCTAGTTTTCAAAAATGTATAGGTTTGCTAGGTTTCCCTAGGTGCCGGCAGAGCTAGGGTTCAAAAACTACAGCTAGGCACTTTGCCAAAAAAGGGTCATTTTTCACTGCGAAATTGAGGTTTGTCCACATTGCGTTTTGCGCCGTTTCCTGTCGCGGGCACTAGGCCAACCCACGCAAGTGAGGTACCATTTTTATCGGGAGACCTGGGGGAACGCGGGGTGGGTGGAAATTTGTGGATCCACGCAGATTCCAGAACTTTCCAGCACAGAAATGTGGGGAAAATGTGTTTTTTTTTACAATGTTTTAGGTTTGCAACGGATTCTGGGTAACAGAACCTGGTGGGAGGCAGTCAAGTCATCCCATCCTAGATTCCCCTGGATGTCTAGTTTTCAAAAATGTATAGGTTTGCTAGGTTTCCTAGGTGCCGGCAGAGCTATGGTTAAAAAACTACAGCTAGGCACTTTGCCAAAAAAGGGTCATTTTTCACTGCGAAATTGAGGTGTGTCCACGTTGCGTTTTGCGCCGTTTCCTGTCGCGGGCACTAGGCCAACCCAAACAAGTGAGGTACCATTTTTCTCGGAAGACTTTGGGGAACGCGGGGTGGGTGGAAATTTGTGGCTCCACACAGATTCCAGAACTTTCCAGCACAGAAATGTGGGGAAAATGTGTTTTTTTGACAATGTTTTAGGTTTGCAAGGGATTCTGGGTAACAGAACCTGGTGGGAGGCAGTCAAGTCATCCCATCCTGGATTCCTCTGGATGTCTAATTTTAAAAAATGTATAGGTTTGCTAGGTTTCCCTAGGTGCCGGCAGAGCTATGGTTCAAAAACTACAGCTAGGCACTTTGCCAAAAAAGGGTCATTTTTCACTGCGAAATTGAGGTGTGTCCACGTTGCGTTTTGCGCCGTTTTCTGCCGCGGGCACAAGGCCGACCCACACAAGTGAGGTACCATTTTTCTCAGAAGACTTTGGGGAACACGGGGTGGGTGGAAATTTGTGGATCCACGCAGATTCCAGAGCTTTCCACCACAGAAATGTGGGGAAAATGTGGTTTTTTTGACAATTATTTAGGTTTGCAAGGGATTCTGGGTAACAGAACCTGGTGGGAGGCAGTCAAGTCACCCCATTCTGAATTCCCCTGGGTGTCTAGTTTTAAAAATGTATAGGTTTGCTAGGTTTCCCTAGGTGCCGGCAGAGCTAGGGTTCAAAAACTACAGCTAGGCACTTTGCAAAAAAGGGTAATTTTTCATTGAGAAAATGTGGTGTGTTCACGTTGGGTTTTGAGCCATTTCCTGTCGTGGGCACTATGCCTACCCACACAAGTGAGGTACCATTTTTATCGGGAGACTTAGGGTAATTCAGATTTGTAAAGCAACTGTTATTACCTATTGACTTTCGATGCATTTCTGCCTTCCAAATGAAAGACATTGTGTAAAAAAAAAAGTCATTTTGAAAAATGACCGATAATTCTCATGCTAGTATGAGTATTCCCAATTTCAAAAATGTGCAAATATCTACTGTTTCTAAACTCTATAACTTGTTCTCATTTCAGAAATACATAGGTGTCGTTCATACCGATTTTTCCATGTATACATTTTCCCACAATAATTGCTATATACCCGGTACATAATAAAAAGCCATTGCAAATTGCTGCTCAGTTTTTTACTCTGGGTTCGTCGGGTTCTTGGTGAACCTACAAGTCCTATATATCCCCACAACCAGTAAGGTCCAGCGGATGTAACGGTATATTGCTTTCAAAGAGCTGTCATAATTAGAAGAAGGTACAGGTGAAAACTTTGACCCACAAGGCTGTTTTTTTCAACTAATTTTCAATTTTTCCTATATTTAACTGTACGTTTCTATAAAGAAACCTTGATGGATCTACACAAATGACCCCTTGTTGAATTCAGAATTTTGTCTACTTTTCAAAAATGTATAGCTTTCCAGGATTCATTATTGCTTTCATACCCATTTCTACCATTAACTGGAAGGAGGTTGAAAGCACAAAAAATAGCAAAAATAGGCTATGTCCCAGAAAAATGCCAAAACTGTGTAAAAAATGTTGGTTTCTGACAAAAGTCTATCATTCCCTAAAAGCTGGGAAAATGGTGATTTCAGCCCCACAAACGCTTTTTGGATACCATTTGCAGGGAAAAACCCAGACGCTTTCATTTGCAGCCCTTTTTTCCCCCCAAAAAACAAAATTTAGCTGTATTTTGGCTAATTTTTGGGACCCCTCCAGGGGAATCCACAAACCCTGGGTACCTTTAGAATCCCCATGATGTTGGAAGAAAAGGACGCAAATTTGGCGTGGATACCTTATGTGGTCAAAAAGCTACAGGGGCCTAAGCGTACACTACCCCAAATAGCCAAAAAAAGGCTTAGCACAGGGGGGGGGGGGGGGGGAAGGCCTAGCAGCGAAGGGGTTAATGGGGCTCCTTCAATGTTGATGTTTTCAAGATATTTTTATATATATTTGTGATATGAAAAAATTAATTTATAAAAATGATTTATACTTTTTGATAATAAATTTTGTAAAATAACTGGTCTATGGGACATGTGTATTTTTGGATGTATTACCTTGCTTTAAAGTATGTATTAGGGAGAAGTGCTTGTTTTTGTTTATTGCGTTTTCCCTGCTTTCTTCTCCCCATTATCTTCATAATCAGGGACCCTCTAGTTTTTCTCTTGTACCCCCCGGTGATCTTAACCTGGGTCCCAGTGATCCGTGAAAATCTACAAACTCCTAAACCAAGCCTGCAGCCCTAGTCTAGGAGGTCCCCTCCAACCGCGACTGAAGGTGACACTCCGACCGTCTCTCTGACCGACCGAGTCAAAGAAGTCTGACCGCAACTGCCAACTGAGTCCGTCAGCAACCGCTTGCAGTCCCAAGACTTCAACTCCCAAAGACCCCAATTGTCTTCAGTTTTTGATCACCTCCGAGGAACTCCGACCGACTCTGCAGCCAAGACCAAGGACCGACGGTCTCCACTAAGAAACCTTGGAAACCCAGACGAATGCATCCTACACCCGCCCGCCTCTGTGCCACTAGTGGTATAGTTCTTTTGCTGGCCATTGGGCCCTACAGTGCTGACCTCGACCCCAGTAGTTTTTACTTTATCAACTTGGTGGCCTGTTGGCCCGCAGTCCCCCACCCAACAACAGTGCCTAGCCCGTTGGCTAACGTGTGGTCCCTGCACTCTGCACCCGGCTGCCTCTGTGGCGCTGGCGGTGCAACTCGAGTGCCCAACTGACCAAATCCTACTCAGAGACCCGTAAACCCCAGTTTTGTTCTCCCAAGACTAAGTGTGTATCTTGAGTAGTATTGCAAATCTGTACTTATATTGCAAAACACATTACCATCTTTTCCTTTCTCCTAGGAAATGTACCAGCATGGTATCTAGAGATACTGTGTTGTGTAAGAAAAGTAACTGAAAAGTAATTCCAACTAATTTATAAACAAGTATCTTATCTGTAACCAATCTAATTGCATACAACTGTATTCAAACAGTATTTAACTGCATTGCTCTTGCAAAGTACAATTACACAATAGAAACGAAGCAAAAACAAATTGAAAGAGAAATTGATGGTTGCACAAATTAAAGCTGCTCAGAGAGGCAGTCACAATCAGCCTTTTGTAGGGAATGTTGTTCCTATGCAAGGAGTTTATCAGGAGGGAGTTCCTGTGATGCAGGATTCCAACCACAAGGTCGTGGTGTTCTGATTTATCCGAGTGATCGGATTGATCTACCTACTTTGAACTCAACCTTGTCACTATTGCAATAAGTTGGGGCTTTGGAAGAGGAAATGCCATTGAAATCCTGCTAATAAGGTTCAAAATGCAGGGTTTACACAGCCCCAGAATAATTACCCCATGCAGTCACAGAATGTGCAGAGATCGAGAGTGCATAATTTCAGGTTGCAAATATGAATCAGAATGCCTTCCAGAACAATGAGCCGTTCCAACAGTATTCCCTGTTTGATACATTCGAGAACTATGGCTCAGATCAGTCCACCTGACGGTGCCTGAAGGGGAGGAAGATTACTTGCTTGGTGCAGTCTCAGAAGTAGACCAGAGTGGTCCATTTGTAGATGGTGAGGTAAATGGCCAACCCGTTTCATTTTTGATCGACACTGGTGCTACCCGCTCTGTTAGAACAGTGGAAGTCCCAAACCTACACCTCTCAGGAAAGAGAATCCAAGTTGTAGGAGTCGCAAATGACAAGCCCATAACAGAGAAAGTATGAGAGTAGAGTCCTGTGAGTCTCTTGGGATGCGATTTGTTGTGCAAGTTGAATTGTACCATTTATTGCACACCAAAGAGTGTGGAGTTTTAAACTCATGATGAGGACATTGCTTTTAAATTGGCCAATCAGGGTTCAACAATTTAACTGCTTCCTATGATGACAAGTGAATGTTTACCCCCAGATCTCAAAGACACGGTGAAGTAGGAAGTTTGGGACTTTTCAAGAAGGACAGTGGACTCATCAAAGGAGTTGAGCCTGTCTGTATCCAAATTAAGTCCAATGCGGAGTACCTGAGAACTCTGCAATATAATTTGACCTCTGAAACTATTGCTGGGTTTAACTCAGTGATTGAGGCAATGATCCAACAAGGAATTTTGAAGGAGATTATGGGGAGTCCATGGAACTCACCCATCATGGGGTTACAGAAGACTAGCGGTAAGTACCGCATAGTTCAGGATCTCCAGAAGATAAACACCATTGTAGTTTCCTGTTGTCCCACGGTACCGAATCCAGCTGTGATTTTATTTCAGATTCCATGTGAGGCTGAGTGGATCACTGTCATTGACCTTTGCCAGGCCTTTTAGTCCATAGTGTTGCATGAGGACAGTCAGTTCCTCTTCGCATTTTGGTCCGGCAACCATGTTTTGGCATGGTGCTGAGTTCCACAAGGGTATACGGAGAGTCCGTCTATTTTCAACCAGATACTTAACAAGAATCTGGAGTCCCTAATCATGCTGTTCTGGTGCAATACACGGATGACCTGTTGGTTGCGTCAAATATACAAGAAACTTGTAAGATTGATTCTATTGCCATGTTAAACCACTTGGCTGAGAATGGACATAAAGTGTCCCCAAATTATTTGCAGACCAGTTTAAAAGAAGTTCTGTATCTTGGACATCACATTGAAAAAGGAGCAAGGAAGGTGTCACTGAAAAGAATCTCGGTGATTTTACAAATGAAGCTGCCAAAAACAAAGAGAGAGGTCCAGATGTTTTGGGGAATGGTGTTCTACTGTCATCAGTGGATACCCAACTTTTCACTAGTGGCTAAGCCAATACAGAGGGTGACACACAAGGATGTGTCGGATCCAGTACCCTGGGACAACGATTGCTTGATTGCCTTCCTAGAGCTGAGCGAAAGTCTCTGTCATGCTCCTTCACTGGGAATGCCTGATTACAATAAATCATTTGCTCTCTTCTGCAATGAGAGGGAGGGCTGTGCTCTCTCAGTGCTTACACGAATCCATGGAGGTGCTAGAAGACCTGTTGCATATTTCTCTGCCACCCTTGACCCAGTAGCAGCAGCACTGCCAGGATGTCTCAAATACGTGGTGGCAACAGGTGTCAGCTTAGGGAGATGTGAAAGCATTGTGATGGGTCATCCATTGACTATCTTTGTTCCCCACTCCATTGAAATATTGTTAACCAGAACTTGAATACAGAACTTGACAGCCACCTCACTAAGTATGAGCAAATCATACTTGTGGCTGAAAATGTCACATTGAAGTGCTGTGCCGTTTTGAATCCTGATACTTTATTGCCCCTTCCAGACAATGACAGTGATGATGGTGAAGTGGAGCATGACTGTTTCGATGTTACTGAACTGTGCACCAAACCAAGACCAGACATACAAGATGAGGCACTACCTGAATCTGATTTGGCACTGTTTGTGGATGGTTCGTGTTTGCGAGACCATGAAGGAAATTTGAGAGCTGCCTACACAGTTTGTAGTTTCAGGAGTAGTTGAAGCTTCCTTACTTCAAGGAGTACTTCAAGGAGTATTCTTCGCACAAGTGGCCGAATTGACTGCTCTTACCAGAGCCTGACGTGTCTCAGATCAGCTGAAGGTGATGATTTTCACTGATAGTTAGTATGGCTTTGGTGTTGTGCATGACTTCGGATAGTTATGGTTCCAAAGGGGATTTATGACTTCTTCAGGATCCCCCATAAGAAATGGTGAGCAAGTGAGGAAACTTCTTGAAGAGTTGCAAATGCTTGCCCAAGTTGCAGATGTGAAAAGCTCTGCACACCGCTGAGGAGATGACTATGTAACAGTGGGCAACAGGTATGCTGATGAGGTCGCAAAGTATTGTGCCCATAAAGTTTGTACCTTTAATGGCGAGTATATGAATGGGGGAACAGATAAGACCAGTTACAACCTTTTGTTAACAACTGCTGATACATGGAAGGATGTAAAGAGGCTTCAGGAAGAGGTGTCAGAGGAAGAACAGCAAAGTTGGGTCAGAGCAGGTTGAGTCAAGAGAGATGATAACAATTGAGGTTCAGGAGATGGAAGTCCTGTGTTGCCAAATAGTCTTTTGCCACCAATGGCTAGGCATTATCATGGTCCTGCTTATGTAGGGAGGGATGCCATGGTTCAGTTGTTCAAGCAGACCTGGTTTAATCCTAGGTTTAGAATGTTGGCTGAAGCACTGTGTCACAGATTTGTTATGTGTCAATAGAACACTGTAGGGAAGAGAACTGCAATAACACTGAGCCACATAGGAAGATCAGGCGATCCATTTAACAGGATGCAGTTGGACTTTATCAAAATGCCTATGTGTAATGGGTTGAGATTTGTCCTGGTGACTGTGTGCATCTTCTCGCGTTGGGTCGAGGCTTACCCGACCGGGAGAAATGACAGTTTCACAGTAGCTAAACTGCTATTGAGGGAGTTAATACCTTGTTTCGGGTTCCTGACTTCTCTAGAGTCAGACCGAGGGACACACTTCAACAATGAGATCCTGATAATGTGTGCAGCTTTACAAGTGGAACAGAAACCACATTGTAGCTATCGACCTAAGGCTTCAGGTCTGGTGGAGCACATTAATTGCACGCTGAAATCCAAACTTACAAAAGTGTGTGCTTCCACATCCTTGTTGGGGTGATGATTTGCCTTTTGTGTTGATGAGTCTTCGCAGTATTCCTGATCAGAGGACAGGATTGTCCCCCCATGAAATTATCATGGGCAGAGCAATGAGACTGCCAGCTGTACCTGAAAATGTGCTTGTGAACATTACCGATGACATGATTCTTGATTACTGCAAATGATTAGCTAATTTGGTGCGTTCTGTGTCCCACCAGATTGAAGCAGCCACAGCCTGCTTCACCAGGAGCAGTGCCATGACCTCAGTCACGCCGACTGGGTCTTAGTGAAGAAACATGTGAGGAGGAGTTGTTTGGAGCCCTGCTGGTGTGGTCTTTACCAGGTGATCCTAGTCACCACACCTGCTGTGAAATGCGGTGGTCTCCCCAACAGGGTGCATGCTGCTCACACTCGCAGAGTTCCGTGTCCCCTTGATGATATAACAGCACCTCTCCCAGAAGTGCCGCCAGTGGTGGTTGAGAGATCATGGAGCAGGTTAATCAAGCTGTAGGACTTGCAAGGGGGGTCTTGATGAGTCAACAGTTGGAGTTGAAGCAGGAGAGGTGGGGGTGTCTGAAGCAGATCCAGACCCTGATTAAGAGCCTAGTGCTGTAGAACTGTGAGTGGCAGCTGGA
Source organism: Calotriton arnoldi (assembly GCA_963921515.1). Classification (NCBI taxonomy): domain Eukaryota; kingdom Metazoa; phylum Chordata; class Amphibia; order Caudata; family Salamandridae; genus Calotriton; species Calotriton arnoldi. The sequence goes on from CAWUFW010001726.1 coordinate 210,994, forward strand.
GAACGTTGGCTGAGAAGGCAAAAGAGAGGAAGACTGAATCCACCAGATGAACATGGACTGCAAACAATTCTGGAGGATACAGAGGATTCTGATTTGAGCGACGGACAAGGTGAAGGTCTTTCACTTAGGAGATCAAAAAGAGCTAGACTGCCCTGTCAGAGGTACTCATCCTCTGGATGGCAATACTTTGCTGCCAATGACAGACAGTGAGAGTTCTGGGAATTTTGGGATAACAGTGCAGATCCAACTGAACCTCTTTGAACTGAACATTTTGTTTGAACTGCATTTTGAATTTGATTTACCATCAAACAGACTGAGACATTTCAATCTGGATGTGATTATCAGTGAATCTGAAGTGTGCATTTATTAGAAACCTGGTGGAAGATAGGAGGAGGGAGGTAAAAGTTAAAGCAGCAAACCTAACTAGGGTACCTAAGTAGACTAAAGAAGAGATTGATCATCAAGCAGCAGGTATTCAAGCCGCATTAGCTTGAGATTGGCGACATAAAGGGAAATTATGTGTGGAGACGGACCAGAATGAATGACATTTTATTTGTGAGAAAGAGTGAACTCGAGCACACATTTAAAGTTAGAGGGAATTGGGGACTATTTTTAGTTGGAAATGATCCTGCGAGTCCTGGAGTTTATTTGTGGAAAGTATACTTATTTCAAATTGCTCAAGAAATGGTATGGTGCATGCTACTTAGGTGTTGTCTTTCCTAAGATTTATCATATGGAACATTTCGATGATCCTGTGTGGGAACAGAAATCCAGACCCAAGTGAGGAGCTAGTGCTGTTGAAATTGTCGGATAATTTTTGGTGCAATGATCTCATCTGTAGGGGTGATACTGAATGATATGAGGAATAGAAAGTTGTCTACTGTAGTTGACAAGTTGTGCACTAGTACTGCAGGAGCTTTATTACTTGTTAATACTGAAATGGTAGCCATAAGATCCATGGTTTTGCAGAACAGACTTGCGTTAGACATCCTTCTTGCAAAAGAGGGTGGAGTCTGTCGGATGTTAAAGGTCCAGCAATTCTGCACCTACATCCCTGACAACAGTAAGGACTTGGGAAAATACATTAAGAACATCACTGATCTAAAGAAAGATTTTAAGGAGTTGGAAGCAACAGGTGCCTGGGAAGCTATTGGAAATGTATTTGCTTCAGTGGGCAATCGGTATAGAAACCTGGGAAGTGAGATTTTGAGCGCCATTCTTGAAACCCCTCATGATACTCGCCCTCTGTCTGATATTCCTAGTAGTGATATTTAAGGGATATAAGTTTATAAAGACAAGGCAAGGAGTGAAGAGAAAGAGAGCATATGTAGAGTTAGAGGAGAGTCAGTGTAAATAATATGATGACAAGAAACGTCTGGAGGAGTCTAGATGAAAAATGATGAAAACTACAAGTTTTTAACTGGTCCATCTGATAAGATCTATATCTTGATTGTGATGGCGAGATTCGCCATCAGAGGGGGGACTGGAGACGCACAATTTAAGCTCCACCCCTATACGTCACCAAAGAGCAAAACATACATGCATTAGCAACATATATCAACTGTGTGCCTTAACCCTATTAATGTAAAGTGAAGCACAAACGTACTGTTGGAGTGTATACTCTGTAAAAAGTAGTCATTCACATAGGTGTGTGCTTTAATATTTTCATTATAATGTTACAAATTGTAGTTCTCATTCACATTTACACTTGTGCATTTCGAGTTATATTGCCTTCACTGGAATTTCATTCTTATGTACTCGTGTATTAATTTATTAATGTTTGGCATTTATTCTATAATCGTAGGTGCACCTATAATCATGTATTTAAAGTGGACACTGACTGTCTTACTAAGTTAGCTTAACCAAAGGCCTTAAGCATTTGGTCCCTTATGTTTAACCGTCAATGTGAAAGTTTTGCTTGCGTTGCAATGTTCTTTCTTTGCAGGTGCGTTCACATGATCTCATAATCAGCGAAAGGCATATTGTGTATTAGAGTTAGTGAGGTCCAGGAGGAGACCTTTTGGAAAGAATGAGAGGCGCTATCGAACTAAAAGAAGACTCCTATTCATGTTGCATCAGGAGCAGGGAGACATCCAAGGCCGTCCTGATGTTCAAACCATTGGATGGGAAAATCGAGTAAGGTTGCCAATTTCTGCTGTGAGAAGATAAAAAACTACTGGAGTTAATGTGGAATTCTAGAATGTTCTATGGGTTTAATTGGTGTTCACACTTTAGTCTTAAGAGCAGATACCCTCTAGACTCAGAGAGGTACAGATCTATCTGCTCATATTTCCATTGTTTGGCGTTTGTCAGGATCCCGATGACGAATACCCGACGGAGCTCCCATATTTCCCCACCGAGACTTTTACCAGCGTACTCTCGTCCCGTCCACAGGCTGGCCTGGAGCTTTAAGAGAATCCTTCCTGACGATCTCCAGGGGGCGGGGCTGATGAGGTGTCCCATAGATGTCCTATCGGAGGAAACGCACGGCGCCACAAGAGGAGAGGCACATCTGGCGGAAGCAGAAGGGAGTTCCCCAGCCGGAAAAGACCCAGAGACGCGGAAGCCAAGGGAGGAAGACGAGGCGAAGAGTGAGCCGACCGAAGACGCGGGCCCCGAGACGACCGTCAAGCCAGGAGGCCAACGAGACCGCTCCTCGCCCCGCCACTCTCCCCGAGGAGGGTGGCTCCACAGGGTACAGGCAAAATTCCAGGGGTTTTTAGGGCACGGCAAGGGGAGGGAATCCGTCTAGAGGGAGGACACGCTAGGAGTCACTCGGTGCATGGTTTCAGGTGATCCTTCCCTCACTCCCTTCTCCTACTGCCACGAGGCATCCCCTTTTGGTTAAACTGACCCGGTGTTATCAGACGGTGCTCTTGGTGAAGACGGGAGAGGCCCAACCAGGAGGAACTGTGTTACCGTGGACTTTAAATATTTCCTGTGTGACCACAATAAAATTCCCTACTTAACACCTATCCCTACGGGTCTTTACGTCATTGTGCGCAGAGGAAGCGTGGACCCAAAGCCTTCACACGACAGCGTTATGCTATACATCAGAGGTCTTCAAACTGGGGGGGCGGGCCCCCCCAAGGGGGGCCTCAAGTGATCCCAGGGGGGGCGCCAGGCTGTGGCCAAAAGAAGCATTATACTCACAGCAGTGCTTTGTTTTAAGCATGGAAAAAAATGAGCAGCAGTAGCCTCTCTGTAATGGACCATCACTAACATCTTTTGTCAATTATATCTGGCTGGGAGAAGGTGTCAAAAGGGAAGGGACTCCAAATATTCTTATACACCCCCCAGCTCCATTTCTATTAATCACACTGTGGGTATTTTTATACGTTAGTAAGGCCTGCCTGACCACAATAGTAAGTTTGGGAATCATGTATTTGGTTGCATTTTTAACCATAAGATAATTTAACTGCAATGTTTAAATATGTTTCCTATTTAAATAAGTCAAGACATATTTAAACATTGCCAATTTAATGTAATAATTGTGAAAAATTCTGAGGGAGGGGGGCTCGATTAATTACATTTTTTCACTGGGGGGGGCGCGGCATTAAAAAGTTTGAAGACCACTACTATACATTGTCCTGATTTGGAAAACTTTTACTGAAGTCTCCACTTTGCTGTTACCTTCCTGCTTTCCCTGATTTAAGTAGGTTTCCCTAATCTTAGTTTAAGACTGGTTTAGGTGACTTTAGATTATTCATGCATAGGCAGGAGGATTGAAACTTGTACACGGATCATTAAATCTTAGTTCTTAGCTTCCAGAGTAGCGAAAAGTGGTTCAACACCTCATCAGGGGTAGCAAGCGCTATATAAATGCAAACCTTTTTCCCTCTTCTATCCTTCCACTATCCTTCTCAATCCAAATAATAGACTAACATATCCACCGCTCAAATTACTTTTATATTTCACTATACTAATTCACCACTGATCCTTTATGGGTTCCGGAGTAGTGTGCTACTCGACGAAAAAGCACTTCAACACCTCATCAGGGGTAGCAAGCGCTATATAAATGCAATTACAATTATACCCCACACCATCCTTTAGTGTGTTGCCATAAGTGGGACGGGTATGCCCAGATGAAGGTACATCGGCTGATGAGCCCATAACTAGGGCAAAATCCATCCTAGGTTGCTTGCGTTCCCGTTCAGGAAGGACTTAGCTTGGCAGCTGGGGCTGGACTGCTCCGATTGGAACAGGGTCAAGACTGATTTGCATATAGCTGGGTCCAAATTGAGGTAACATTGTGTGAAAAATAACGATGGATTGGGATGCAGTCCAAGTAATTACTAGTGGCTGTGCAAAATAACAAATAATTAAGTCTTGGTTGGTAATAGAACAACCCAAGTTGGTAGACTGGATAGCTAGGAACTAGACACTTGATGTAGTTGCACATGGTGCTACAGGGGCAGAGGTGGGACCTGGTGGTGACTAATGAGCTGGAAATGTTGCTCTACAGTGTGTATGTGTCTCTGTTACAGGTAATAATCGTGGCTATTAATATAGAATTATTTGTTCTTGTGAGAAGCTGGCCTGGTATATGATGTCCACTAACGTAAGTGGGCATCTTGCACCAGTCCAGACAACCCTTATGGTGATTAAAGAGGTCTCAGACAACCTTAGAAAGCTATCCAAGTGGTAGCTGTGGAGAGCAGCCTTCAGGCTTAGTCTTGAAGGAGTGTAAAGCAGCTTGTTTTACCAGAATGTAATCTTATAGTATAGATTAAATGAAAAAGAACCACACAAAGTATTTATAAAAATATATATTTATTATATAACTCTATCTAGTACGTTACAGTATCTCCCACATGGAGATAAACACAAAGCACACAATACTTTAGCAGAGAAATCGCAGTAAATAGCACTAATACACAGTGGCCCCCGGGGGGTGGACCAAACCATATACTAAGAAAGTAGTATAAGAACCACGACTCGAGTTCCCCAAGGTAAGTAGATAGAGACCCCACGGAGAGCGTGTGCAGTGTGGGAACACGACCGCGTGCTCCGTACAAGTCTATGTGCAAGTTGCAGTTGGATTTTTAAAGAAAAGGGACCCTTCCCAGTGGACTCTGAAGAAACCCCGTGGAAGACAGAAGGTTGGAGAGCCACCCCACCCGTGGATACCTTGGTACCCAAGTTACCTATCGCAGGGGAGCCGGGTGCATAGGTTTGAAGTGGCGTCGGAAACCGCAGTCAAACCCAATGGAGGACTTCAGGAAAGTGTCGATGCTGGAGGAGGAGAAAGTGTCCAGAGGAATCCAAACGTGGATTCTTGAAGAGGAGTACCTGAAAGCAGAGAGGAGAGAGTCTATGTCACTCAGGAGTCCAGGAGACTTGGAAGTTGAATGCCCTCCTATGTTGGGTGCTTCAGGGAAGATGTTGATGACCTTGACTCTGCAGCTGAGAGGACCAGGCGATGCTGAGGAAGACCAGGACCCGCATACGAGCTGTCCCACGAAGGATGTCGAGTGCTGAGGGGTCGGTGTCTGGTGGGAGCACCAACAAGCCTTGGCAAATGCAACAGAGGCAGGAAGTCGAGAAGGTGCAAAGTTGGGACCAGCAAGGTCCAGGGGACTCACCACAAGCAGGGGAGTCAGGGCAGGCCCTGAGCAATCAGGGGGGCCCAAAAGAAACAAGTGTGACCCTCAAGTGGACCCACAGGCCGGAGGCACTGGAGTCGCGAGAGGACCTCAAGCAGCTCACCAAAAGATGCAGGCCACGATGCACACGATGCGGTGTGGCCAAAGATTCTGGTCACTGGAGGTGCTCGAGGTTGGGGCTACTTGGATCCCAAAGATCTTCTTGCAAAGACGACAACAAGCCTTTGCAACTGCAAAGGGGATGCGGTACTCAGGGGTTTGGTTATTGCAACCCCCACAAGGACTACTGGCCTCAAACTTGGTGAGAGGGTAGAGCAGGCCTCGGGAGCTGTGGAAAACCACCACCTGTGATGCAGAGCCCACGGAGTCCGGAGGAGCTCAGGATCTGCATACCGGTCGACTTAGTTGCGGTGCCTACGAATGCAGGGGAGTGACTCCTTCACTCCAAGGGAGATTACTTCGGTTGTCCTTGATGCTTCACAGGCCTTGGAAGGTTCCTGTATGATACACAGGCACAGACGATGCAGCAGACTGGAAGGGAGACGAAGTCAGACCCAAACGAAGTCCAGAGTGCCCAGACGGTAGAAGTGCAATGGTTTCTGATCTGAATCTTATCCCACGGCGAATACAAAGACCTACACCCAGGTAAGCCCTTAAGTAATCAACAGGCCTGTACTGCAAGATTGATTAGCTGATGGACCTATTGCGCCTGTAAGTACTGGATTTGGCTTATTACTTTCGGCCGTTATTCTTTCCTTATCCACCTTAAGGGCCAATACCTCCAGAATCGGGGGATAATATAAACGGGTGCAATTCTCAACCTTAACACAACATTCCATAAAATACAGACTTGAGTCTAAAATTTTGGTCACAATTTCATTTGAGGACCAAGTTGTAATAGTGGACTCACTAAGAGAGATTATTTTCAGTATTAAGCTCCGGTTAAGACTTTCATGAGTACCCTGAAATTCACACAGGAGATGCAGTACTAGTTTTTTTCCCTAGTTATTAGTACTATTATCATGTCTGCAACATAGTGAACTTGATGGGACTGGTTTGCTGTCTTTAGCTAAAATGATATTTGAAAATACTTTTAACGGTGTGAGACTCTGAGTGACAATGGGCTCTAGCATTTCTGCTGAACTTGACCTATTCGGGGTGTCAGCTACTTGGTCTTGGGACGGGGGCCTAGTCCCCTGGGGCTTACTGTCACACCTAATCCCCTCTCCCTTATCAATACCTACTGTATCCGGCTTCATTATACCACTGGCAGTAAGAACTTCATTTTTTCTACCATTTGCAGATGCCTGAGCCTCACACCTCGAAAGCTTCAATAAATAAAAGGGAGATTCCGTACCTTCTTGGGCACCGTCCTGAACTGGACATTTCTTATTAGCTTGATTACAAATGGGATAACAGTCCCTGGGTTTTGCTGCTGTGACTACTGAAACGACTGACTTCTTAGCCTTATTCCGAGCTTTCCTCAACCTTTTTCTTGCCCTTTTGGATAGTGGGGGACAATCACTTAAACTATCTCCAAGAGCTTGAACATGGGGAATTAACAATCTGTGTTGACTTGATTTTCTTATTTCCCTGGGAAGCATGACCTTCATCGATTCGTTTATCTAAACCCAGACAGACCTCTGGTTCCCCACCAGACTCCTCTGGTGCCCTAGTATTATCATGACACACATCTACCTGGAGTTGTTGCTGCTTCATGTCCACACGAGGTACACTAACTCCCAAATTGTTATAATAAACTGCGGTTTGGTCCGGGAATGAATTCCCAGCTGTTTTTTTTTTTACTTCATCAGCAAGTGATCCTACTATTTTAGGGAGATCGGACACCTTATCTAAAATGTGAGAACATGTGCATCTTATTAATTGATCGTTAACCTCGGTTTGGGCCTTAACCACCAAACTTGTCAAATTTTCTAATTTTGTATCAATGCCGGCCACATAGACTGCTTAAGTGTTTAAACGTTCCACCTGTATTTCGAACTTATTTGAATGGAAATAAAGTGCAGTTGTTATAGCATTCACTGTATTTAACGGACTTTGCCACACACCGGTATTATCAGCGTTTTTATACATTGTAGAACGCTCATCAGGAATAGGTGAAACATCATATTTATCTAGGAACGAGAGATCTGCAGAGTTCAGCGAATTATCTACTTGACCAATGATCTGTACACCATGTTGACTATTTATGGTTTTACTTTTTAAAGGGATTAAAATTGGATGGTCATCCGATACCTGTTCCCCACCAAATATACCTGAACCAAATGGACTTAAAATACTCTTATTGTTTGATACCTCCAACATAGACAATCCTAGACTCTCACATACACTCTCAGCACCAGACTTAGGCGACCGAGATATCAAAGAACTTTGATTCGCTTGGTTCGCATGCAGTTCCCCCAGACAGATAACGGAAGCATCACTATCATTTGAGGGCTTGTTACACTTGGCTATGTCCCAAAGAGTGTCTTCCGCCTGGTGTGCACAGTTCATTTTAGGCTGCAACTTCATTTGGGTAGACATCACATTTACCTGCCTGGTATTAGGAACATTATGGACTTGAGCTTTAACTACTACTTCATAAGGGGAATTTGTTGCCACAGGTGCATATAAGTTTAAAGGCGCAAAACCTGCCGACTGTTTTCCACTATCTCTCAGCTCGTCCCTGTGAGATATAGCGTCCTCACAAATTGCCTGGACTATATATAGACACATATTTTTCAGTGCAGGCAAAGATAGAGGCAATTCAGCATCACAATTGCCTTCACATTGGGCACCATCTTTCTGTTTGAAAAAGTCCTTTATACTTGGCTGGGAAAAATGCCCCCCCGACGGAGGTTTGATTGTGGATTTGCCCCTCAGCACTCAATGCACCCCCCGGACTTGATGATGGCCCAACTACGTCCGGCAAGTCCTCAATGTCTATTTCATTTGCCTGCTGTGAGCGGGTTTGAGTTTCCCTTGCGGCTTTGTGCCTTTTTTGTAGTTGTTCTTGAAACGAAAGTTGCATTTGATCCCTTATGCGACCTGACCTCATGATGTGGGCCTAGTTACTCCAAGGATGGTGCAGGGATGACACAGGGATGGCACAGGGAGGCTAATATCAGAGCAGCAAGCTCTCATTAAGGACTGACTCCTCACCCTTAAGTGTATCTTCAATCACCTGTGCTTCACTAATCTTTTTCCTCCTGCAGGCCCCCGCGGCTTGCTGCGGCGGAGCACCCGGCCTCGGGGTGCGATCCCCCGACAGGTCCTCCCGGGGTCAGCCCCTGGTGAAATGGGGTAGAAAACGATGAGGTCTGCCGGTAAAGTGAACAAGACGTGACTGGAGCACGAGCGAGTGGAGCTCAACCGGTTGGGCAGCAGGCTGCACCTGGACCTAGCCAGGCTGCCTCCGCTGCTTACCGGGGCTCACTCTCTGCAAGAGCCGAGTACGGCTCTTGCACTCGCGGTGCTCGTGGTCCTGGAGGCTCGTGGTCTGGAAGCGCCTAAGAGCGCTCTGTAGCACTCTGTAGCAACTGCCCTAGCCGCCCTAGGAGTGGTTGATGACAAGCGGCAGGGCAGTACAGACAGTACAAAAAAAAGTGGACTGCCAACCTGAGAAAAGAGAAGAAAAAAAAAAACGATAGCTGAATAGGGAGTGGGCGGGGGCACTGGCCGGACAGACGGGACGTAGCAGACCTGTCCTTGCCCCCCCCTAAAGAGGCCCTGGTTCTTTAGCGGTACCTAAAGAGGCCCTGGTTCTTTAGCGGTCTGGGTAGTTGGAGCCACCCAGTCCATTATGGTCTGGATTTTGCTCTGAAGTGGTTGAACCTGGCCTCCACCCACAAGGTGGCCCAGGGACACAACCTTGCTCTTCCCTATCTGGCACTTGGTAGCCTTGATAGTGAGGCCTGCTTTCTGCAGAGCCTCCAAAACATTCTTCAGGTGGACCAGGTGATCCTCTCCGGTGGAGCTAAAGACAGCTATATCATCAAGATATGCTGCACTATAGGCTTCCAGACCTGTGAGGACTTTATTCACCAGCCTTTGGACTGTGGCCAATGCATTCTTCAAATCAAAGGGCATCACAATAAATTGATAATGCCCACTAGGGGTTGAGAATGCTGTTTTTGGTTTGGCATCCTCAGCTAGTCTGATTTGCCAATAACCAGCAGCTAGGTCAAATGTGCTCAAGAACTTGGCTGAGGCCAAAGTGTCAATAAGCTCATCTGCCCTAGGAATTGGATGAGCATCAGTCCTAGTGACTGCATTGAGTCCCCTGTAGTCAACACAAAACTGTCAGGAGGATCTCACCAGAATTTCCACAGGAACGTCATGGAACTGAGGAATAGTCCGCAACTTCTCCCAACCACCTATTGTGCTTGCCTATGTCTAAGCAACAAAAGGTAATCCGGGGAAGAAGGGAAACAAAACAAGGAAAGAAGGGGAGACAAATCCTCGCCACAACCCAGGAACTGCAGGAGCGCTTCAAGTCGAAACACAAAACTGTAGATAAGAGGGAACATACATTTAGTAAACAAACATGACTCACTAATTATATTTGAATTTCCTGCAGGATCTGTCTTTTACCTAAAATTCCCTTCTTCAGTCTCAGGAAAATAGAGGAGGGTAGTGGTGCCCCAACATCTGTTTACTGCTGTAAAATGTAAAGGAATATTTTAATAGGGAGATGGACCAATTAGGAGGCTGTATATGTATTTCAGAGAAGGTGATTTGCCCACCTTAGTAACAGAAGCAGCTACACAATGTTTCTAGTGAAGGTAAGTAACTGCATGACAAACTTCTGGTTCACCTCTCATATATCCCCTTGTAGGACTGTCAGGACCTTCAAACCTGCGAAGGACTCTGTACGATCCTGAACCCCAAGTCGGGTGAGTGAGAGGAAATGAACAAATAAACAATAAAGTAAAGAGCAGCGCAACGCGCTGTTACCGTAACCACGGTCTAATATTCAACACAGCGTTTCTTTTCTTCTTTTGCAGGAATTCCAGGAACCGGACTGGCACGGAGTCGAGACAAGGACGACCCGACGGAGAACTCGGACGTAACACGACGCGGAAGTGAAGGGACGCGACGCACCGGAAGTGACACAGGTAAGTGAGACAAGGCTGGAGCGCGAAGCGCATTCTCACGGGAGAGGCAGGGCTTTAACGCGCCCGACCTATCCCTGCGCATGCGCGTCTATACCTAGCCGCCATAATTGTAGTTCGATTGCCCCCAAGCCGGCAATCGTGACAAAACCCTTATCTTTCTTTTACCACCCTGGGTGTGAGGTTTTGGTACCAAGACCACTGGACTAGCCCAAGGGCTATCTGAGGGCTCAATCACTCCCAACTCCAGCATCTTTTGGACCTCTGCCCTGATGCAATCTCTGACATGGTCAAGCTGCCTGTAGATGTTATTCTTGACAGGTAGACTCTCACCTGTGTCCACTTCATTGGTACACCAGGTGGTTTGACTGTGTGTCAGGGAAAACATATGTCTGTATTGATTGAGGACCTTCCTGCAATCAATCTGCTGTTGGTCAGTGAGGCTGCCTGCCAAGGCTACACCATCAACTGACCCATCATCAGGGATCTGTGAGAGGAGATCATGGAGAGGGTCACTCTCTTCCTCCTGTCCCTCATCAGTTGCCATGAGCAAGCCCATGTCAGCCCGGTCCACAAAAGGTTTTAGCCTGTTCACATGGAGCACCCTATGGGGGCTCCTGGGAGTGCCAAGGTCCACCAGGTAGGTGAACTCACCCTTTTGCTCAATCATAGTGTGGGGTCTACTCCATTTATCTTGGAGGGCTGCTGGGGCCACAGGCTCCAACACCCACCCCTTTGGACCTGGCTGGTAAACAGTCAGGACAGCCTTTTGGTCATGCCAAGCTTTTTGTAATTCTTGGCTGGCCTCCAGGTTTTTACTTGCCTTCTTCATGTACTCAGCCATCCTGGAGCGGAGACCAAGTACATAGTCCACTATGTCTTGTTTGGGAGGTTTGAGAGGTAACTCCTATCCCTCCTTCACCAAACACAAGGGACCCCTATCTGGATGCCCAAACAGAAGTTCAAAAGGGCTGTAGCCAACCCCCTTCTGTGGGACCTCTCTGTAGGCAAAGAGAAGGCAGGGCAGAAAGATATCCCATTTTCGCCTAAGCTTTTCTGGGAGGCCCATGATCATACCCTTTAGGGTTTTGTTGAATCTTTCAACTAACCCATTGCATCGAGGATGATAGGGTGTGGTGAATTTGTAATTCACTCCACACTCCTTCCACATTGCAGTAATATAACTGGACATCAAGTTTGTACCTCTGTCAGTTAAAACCTCCTTAGGGAAGCCCACCCTGGAAAAAAATTCCCAAGAGGGCCCTTGCCACCACAGGAGCTGTAGTGGTCCTAAGGGGAATTACTTCTGGGTACCTAGTGGCATGGTCCACCACCACTAGTATGTAACTGTGCCCAGATGCTGTAGGAGGGCTCATGGGACCAATTATGTCAATCCCAACACTCTCGAAGGGAACCCCCACCACTGGAAGTGGTATCAAGGGGGCCTTTGTGGTGCCACCTGCCTTACCACTGGCTTGGCAAGTGGCACAGGAGCGACAAAACTCCTTTGTGTCCTCAGACATGTGAGGTCAGTGAAAGTGTGGGACAAGCCTGTTCCAAGTTTTACTTTGGCCTAAGTGTCCTGCCAGGGGAATGTCATGTGCTAGGGTGAGTAGGAAGCCCCTAAACTTCAGAGGTATAACCAACCTCCTGGTGGCACCAGGCTTGGGGTCTCTACCCTCTGACTAAAGGAGTCCCTCATCCCAGTAGATCCTGTGGGACCCACTGACATTCCCAGCAGCCTCAGCAGCAGCTTGCTGTCTGAGGGGTTCAAGAGAGGGGCAGGTTTGCTGCTCCAAACTCAAGTCTGCCCTGGAAGGGCCCCCTGCCCCCAAGAACTCAACCTAATTAGGCTCAAGTTCATCTGGGGCAGTTCTTTCACAAGGACTAAGATCATCTCCCTCAAGAGACTGATCCTCACTTTGAGTCTGGGTGGGAAGACACAGCCTTACCCCTCCTGCTCCTTCTCTTGGAAGGCACCTGATCCATTGTTCCAGGATCCAGTGCCTGTTCAGTGGATGTCAGTTTGGCTTGTGACCTGGTCACAGCAAACACATCTGCAGAGATGCCCAACATTGCTGCATGAGTCCTGAATTCAACTTCAGCCCAGGCTGAAGTCTCCAAATCAAATCATTGCCCAACAAACAATCTACTGGTATGTCTGAACTTACCACAACCTTTTAAGGGCCAGTTACCCCTCCCCAGCTGAAATTAACAACTGCCAAGGAATGGTCAGTCCTGACATTGTTTGCATTGGTCACTTGGTACATTTCTCCAAGTATGATTTGTCCAGGAGACACAAGTTTCTCAGTCACCATGGTAATAAGTAATAAGTAATAATATTTATTGTACAGTTAATAAAAACCTTTACAAACGAGCATCTCTTATAAAATTGCAAAACTTCAATTTAAAAGGCTGATAGCCACCGTTAAGAACGCAGTAAAAATAGCATTAAAAAAAAGAAAAGAGAGAGAGCCCCCCAAGCCTTAGTGGGCCAAAGTCCAGAATTTTTATTTTTATAAGCGGAGATTTAGCAGCAATACAGAAAGTAAGATATCCTCCCTGGTCAGAGTCTTAACAGAAAAATGAGGGAAGCGGTAGAAAGCAGATTAAAGTGCGTAGTGCAGCAACGACTTTTATGACTCAGTGCAAGGTGGCAGAGGTTAACCCGTTAATGTTTTTCTTCAAGGCTTGACTGTGCAAGGGTGTTTAGTACTTGGTATAATAATGGTGCTGTCAGAGTCTTTCGTGTGGTGGGTCAGGGAACCGGTTCCAACCCAGCTCCAATGCCACCTCTCAGGTAATCCGGTTGTATCTTAATACTGAGTTCAGCGGCAGTTAAGAATTTTACCAGGCGACAGCTTAGTTGAATATCTTCGCCAGAGAAACTTGCTAGCACTGCTTGCCTACAGGACCGTATTTGTTTCTTATTGAAGAATGGCCTAAGGAGGGACCTGCGCTCCTGTATTAATTCCCTGCATATGGTGATGATGTGCACTATGTTCTCCTCTCCTTCCCCGCAGAGACAACAGATTGCTGGCTTCGGAGGGCGTAGCCACGGCGGCAAGTGGTATGCAAATCTCAGAAACTTTTCTTTTGTGGTTTTAGAGAAGTTGGTTTGGAGGTATGCTTGAGGGGTTGCTTTGCTGTAGGACTGTATAGTGAGCCAGCCATGTACACGTTCTGAGAAGACGGCTTTGTCTTGTATGATGGATTCTTTTTTGACAATGTTATTTACTATTTTTTTTAAGCTTGCCAGGGTCCCTGATGATTCCCAAAGTTGCCGTATCCCCAGCTGGTCCAGTGTGGTGTCCAAGTAATGTCTAGCTGGGCAGGACTCTGAGGCTTGTAGTTCCTTCCACAGGTAGGTGTTTAGCGTATCAGGCTGCCCTCTTTTGATTTTGTACCAGTTTTTAACGAAAGCTCCTTTGCGGGCCAGCTCTTGTCTTTGTAACCCGAATTTGAGCCTCATTTGTGCAGGGGATGTATATCCTGGCAACCCGTAGATCATTCTCAAAGCTCTTTCTATGGTGCCGTTCAGTGTTTCAGCATCTCTCCCTCTCATGGCTTCGCTTCCATAGGTGATTGATGGAATTAGTTTTGCCTGTATCACCCTGGTTAGGGGGAGAAAACTTGGTCCAGAGGTCTTGTTTTTTAGGTTTCTTAATGCCACTGCTGTCATTAATCCCCTCTTTTTTATGGCCTCACGTTGCGCTGTGTAGTTACCTTTGTTGTCGATGATAACTCCCAGGTATTTATAATCTTGTACGACTTCCAGCTTGTGTTTTGTCAGGAACCAGTTGTGCTTTGTTTATATCTTCCGGAAGTTTACACACATGACTTTTGTTTTTTCTTGATTAATACTTAGTCTATTGGTCTCCGAGTATTGAGATGTAATGTCGAGCATGCGTTGTAGACCTATGGGTGTCCGGCTGATAAGCACCAGGTCATCTGCGTATAGAAGGTTGGATAACTGGCGACCTCCTAGCTTGGGGGCGTGTGAATTACTTTCATTGAGTAGGACTGATAGCTCGGCCATAAAAAGATTAAAGAGTGTTGGGGCAAGCACACAGCCTTGTTTTAATCCTGAGGTTGTATGAATCTTTTTTGTTAAATGGTCTCCTGCCCCTAGCTTTACTTGCACCCAGGTGTTACTATGCAAAAGGATTAGTTTAGTAGCAGTGGTGGAATGTTTTTGCCACAATATATTTCTGTTTATATGGTCAAACGCCGAGCTGTAGTCGATGAAGCACAGGTACAGGGGCTGTTTTATTACAAGAGCGGCATCTATCATTAATGAGAGGGCTGAAATGTTGGTAGCAGTGCCCATATTCTTGCAGAAACCTGTTTGATTATATGGTATTGCTGCGATTTCTGTGGCCCATGACGTTAATTCTTGAAGTACACCTGCATAATATTTGGCTTCATTGTCCAGTAGAGCTACCAGCTGATAGCTTTTCGGATCATTCCTATTGCCTTTTTTGTAAATGGGTGAAATGATCGAGCCCCTCCATGATGATGGTACTACTGATGTTTGCAAAATTGATTCGAAGATCGGTTTTAGAACTGAAGCCCAGAATTCTGGATCTTGTTTAAATAGTATGGGCGGGATCCCGTTTGGGCCGGGAGCTCCCTCACGCCTGCCCTTGAGGATTCTTTTGCAGATTTGTATGTTCGTGATTGTAAAATCCTGTTCCGGTGTTGCGTTGAAGTTCAACTGGGGTGGTTGTGTTTCCAGGGTGAGCAAGAGGTTAGTTGTGCAGGTTCGGGGATCCTGCTCTTTATTAAAATGTGATTCGAGGAAGGTTGTCCATGCCTCTTCTGTAACATGTGAGTTGATGCCCTGGCTCCGCGGGTTAGACAGAGCATTAATCTTCTGCCAGAATTGTGCGCTATTGTTGTTTTTGATGTCGTGCAGGAGTTTAGCCCAAAGAGACTCATCAGCTTCTTTTCTGAGGCGCCAAGTTAATTTCCTGCAGGTGACTTTTAGCTGCCTCAGTTCTAGCAGTGCCGTGGGGTCCTTCTTCAGCCTCCGTAGTGTGTGGTTTATCAATGCTTTTAGCTTTTTTAATTTGGCGTTATTCCTAAAATTGTGGCATAAGCGTTGGTTTTGCGGATGAGCCGTTCTCCTGTTTCGAGAGCGTCCCTTTATGTCTCCGTAGCTGTTCCGTAGGGTTTTTGTAAACACCTCCCAGCTTCCTATTCTGTCGGGATCAGCTACTTGCGCTTCTCCGAGGAGTGGCTTTGCGAGGGAAAAGAGGCCTTCTGGATTGTTTGTTCTGCATTTCACTCTTTTCTCGTTGTAGGTAAATTCTGGGCAGTATGTATTTGCTGGGAGCAATTTGCATGTTGATGGCGCTTCTACCGTAATTTCCTGGGGCAGATGATCGCTATAATCTAAACTTCCAATGCAAAAGTCCTTTACTTTTGTGAACATGCAGCGAGAACAGAATGTGTAGTCTATTGTGGTACTTGCTACTGCATTGTGAAATGTTGCTGTCTGTGGGCGATCACCTGAAAATCTTCAGTTTAATGCACGAAAGCCCAGTTGCTCTAAACACGCCAGAAGCTTTTGAGAAGTTTTTGTGGATCTTCCGTCTGTGTTGTTATCTTGCGGTATTGCTTCCCATGCAAATGGGTACTCTTCTGGATAATTGTCCTCGGCTCTGTTGCTGAGCATGTTTAGGTTAAAATCCCCTGAGATGATCCAGCTGTTTGCTTTCTCCTCCGTTAGTATTTTCACCAGTTCTTCCTTCAGTTGTTGACTGCCTTTGATTTTATCGCGTGGGTGCAGGTAGAGGTTTACAAATATTATATACTCTTTTTTTGTCGTCCCCTGTATGGTAATTCGGAGTGCTTGCATAGCATTAGGGGGAGCTAGATTGTATGGCATTGGGTCCACTGCATAGATGCTCTTTATAGAGCTGTATGTAGCAAGGCCTCCCTTACTGTGGCCGAATTTGGCGCTTTTTGTTGCAGGTAAGTAGAGCAGGTTGAATCCATGCAATGCTGTTGGTAATTCACACCATGTTTCTTGGAGCGAGATGATGTCAAATTTCTGTAGATAAGATTGCAGTTCCGGGTCCAGAGTCTTGTCTCCCAGACCATTGAAATTCCAGGAACAAACTTTCAGGGAGTTTTTAGCTTCGGTTGCATTAAGCTTGGTATGTCACGGACTTTGAGGTTTGATGTTTATTGTCCTGGATAACCAGCTCCACTCTTGTATGGCTGTGCTTCTAGTTGAGTTTATCCTGTGTTCATTGTGTTCACTGGTTTCTCTATGCTCAAGGCTTTTGCTGCGTGCTCCTCGCAGTACTGAGAATGATCGTGTGCTCGGTTGTGCCAACCCAGGATATTCTTGGCTCTCCGGATCGGCCAATAAGGGGTCTGGGTATCTTGGTTTAGTAAAAGGCCGTAGTTTGATGCCCCAGGCATTGAGTCTGGTTTGTTCCTTTAAGACTCTCTCAGCTAGGTCTGGTGTAGCTCAGACTGTTTTTGTTGCTTCTATTCCTGGTCGGTCTGGTGACTCTACAAACTCGACTGACTCCAGGTCGGTAGTTTTTATGTTCTTTAAGTTGTTAGTGGACCTTAGTAGTCGTAGGATGTTGCCCCTGTTTAGTATATCAACCCGTCCCTTCAATATATACTCTGGGTGAAACACTATTATTGTTGTTGTACCTGGAAGCACTTTTTGTTCATCCGAGCTACTCTGTGTCGCCGTTGAGACCTCTACTGACGCGGTTGGCCCGCACGATGGTCTTACCGGGCCAAGGAGCCGGCTTTCGCTTGCTAGGTCTGTCTCTATACTTGGGCCTGATGTTGTAGTTGTCTCCCCTTTTAGGCGTCCTCTGCCCTGTTTGGCTATTTGGTTGTCTGCTGATTCTGTAGGTTCTCTTGTTATTGATGTTACTGGGCCTTGTGTGCGCTTGTCGAGTGCCCAGTCAGTCACTGAGCGTGAGTTTATTGTTGTAGATGTTTCCCCTATTAAGCGCCCTCTTCTGTTCCCCGGTTTGTGCTCGGGCCGTCACTTGTAGGTTTATTGGGGGATGTACACCCTTTCTTTCCTGTTGCCTCTTCCTGAGTTAGTCTTTCTCTTATGTCCCGGCCTGGGTCCATCGCTTCTCCCTCCCTGGTTGAGGTGTCTCATCGATCGTCCGTTGGCACTTTCCCAGGGCTATGGGTTATACCCCTGCTGAATGATAGAGCCTGTGTTGGTTTTTGGTTTCGCCCCTTCCTCCTTTGTTTTCTCCACTGTTTGGAGGATTGTACACCTTCAATCGGGGCATTTTTTTAGGAGATTTGCTTATATATGAGGTGTTGCTCGTTGGGGGTGCTGTGGCTCTTTGGCTCGATGAGCTGTTATTTGTGCCTAATGTTGATAGGTCCATGGCCTCCCAAAGCTGCCTTGCTTCTGATGTCTGAGCTGCAGAGTACTGGGCCTGAGCCTGGGTTCTTGAATTTATTGTAGATTGCTTACCGTTACTCGTATGAGCAGATCCGTTGGCTGGTTTGTCAGTCACTGCCTTTCTTATGTCAGCGAGAAGATTGTCCATTGCTGAAGGTAGTGTCGCCAGCTTGTCCACAATTGTTATGCAGGTGCAGCTGGCCTGAGTAAGTTGTGTCTCTGACTGAGCCCTCTTAATCAGGTTGTTGAGATCTGCCAACTTGTCGTCTATGTTAGCGACGAAGATGGAGAGTGAGTTGAGGACTGACAATTGAAGATCCATCTTATCTGATTGGTATTGCATTGCATTTACGGACAATTGCATTGTGTGCAGCAATGTGGACCAGATGTCATCTTTGTCTTGTAATTTGTCCTTTTCCGTATTGGGTTTTGGGGAGCTGTTATTTCTTCCTTGTGGCTCACCTCCAGGGGCGATGGAGTATGAGGCTACCAATTCCTCCCATTCCTCGGGTGTGAGGTATGATGACTCTGGGTCTGTGTCTTGAATCATTGGTACTGGTGCCCATTGCGTCTTTCTGTTAGGTTGGGCTAGGGCAGTGTCATGTCCAAGTTGTGCTTGCGGTTGTCCCAGGGTTGATTGAGCGAACCGTTCTTGCACTGACAAATGAGGGGTAGATTGTGCTTTTCCGGCTTCAATTTTGGTTGTCATATTATGGGAGTCTTTACTGCCCACATTGGCCACAGTGGCCTCCTTGGGCTCCGTCAGCTCGTGCTCAAAAATGGCTGAGGGGTTAAAATGCTCTTTAGAATTAGGTTCCGCTTTAGCCTCTGGCATGGTGACACTGGCCCCTGTGTCCCTGTAGCCCATTGCCTCTGTTCCATTGATCAAAGGCTGTTGTTTGTATTTGCCCAGGTTACTGGGACAGACAAGTAAGGTGGCAATATCTATACCACCATCACAGATTAGCACAGCCTGAGCTGGAGTTCTGGCTAAGCCAGAACCCACCTCAGATCCCAAGGTTAGCCCCACTAATCCCTTGTTCACTGTACTACCACTTGTACCTGAACTAGGTGGCACAGTTGCCTTAGGGGCAGTGGTAGTAGTTATAGTTTCATTGGCCTTTGGCCAGTCAGCATCTCTTGTCCAATGGGTCTTCTGTTTACGGAGATAACACCAAGATTTCTTTTTGCCTTTTACCTTGTTGGATTGTGACTCCCCCCCAGATGCAGGTTTTTGGGGCCCTGATGAAGACTCCTTTTTGTCTTTACCCTGGACCCCACCCTTATCTTGAGTCTTAGAAGAATGGGGGGCGTGACCAACTGCCTAAGATGGCGGTGGCTTGAGCGACGAGCTCCGGGCCCGAGACATTAATCCGGAATAAATCCCAGCCAATACTTTACCGATGCAGCCATCTGTGGTCCTGTGACAACTACAGGAGAATAGGGGCACGGCGGAGCGGAGGTTCCTGGCGATCTGAAGCGGTCCTGGTCCCGCTGCGCGGACTGATGTGCCGCGGCCTGGTCTGCGACATTGGAGCGGGCGCTCCCCCTGTCCGGGAGACGATCCCTGTAGCCCAAATCCGGCTGGGGCCAGAGGCCTATGATCCAGACGGCACACTCGGGCGGGCGGAGGAGTGGTGGAGGTGACCGAGCCCCCCTGCGACCTGCAACGAGTAACCCGACTGCTGGGGCCTGGAGACGTGGTAACACTGGCCGCGACTGGGCCTGAGCGTCGCTGAAGCGCCCGATGGGCGCTGCCCGGCTCCAGACCTGACTCGTTCTTTACTGCGGCCCTGGGGCTGGTGCGCCGTGAGGTGGTGGTGCCCAGTTAAGGTGGGGGCTACGCGGCGAGAGAACCCCATGACCGCTCTCGCCTGAAGGGAGTCAGCGCAAGTAAATTGAGGCCGCATGCGACGCGAGCCCGATTGCCGGTGTGGGACTGCTGGCCTATACGCACTTGTCGGGGGCGGGTCGGCCCTGTGCGTGCATCAGAGGCAGATCGGCCTTGAAGACGTACAGCCTGTTGTGACAGGCAGTTGGGGCTTATCGGGACGCTGCTGGGGATCGGCGGGTGCCCCCCTGGGTGGCGCTCCCCTCTCTGCGGCCTGGGAGCCTGAAGCCGTGACTCCCGGTCCAGGGCACAAACACCACCCCGGTCACACACTCGGAGACTGGAGTGTACAGCTAACAGATACCAAGTGCGGGGAGAGCAGAATGGGCCCTCCGGATAAGTAGTGCATCCCCCTGATCTGGAAGCCGGGTGTGGCTGGCGGAGGGTGTCCTGGCATCGGCTGCACCGCCTGTGGTATAGCGCATTGAGCTGCATGTGGGCCCCACACTGCGCCAGTATAGACTGGCTGGAAGGAACCCCCTGAAAAGACGATAGTGTCACTAAAGACTACGAGGCGATTGCGTTGATCCTCCTGGTCACGTCAGGACTGAGCTGGCCAGAGCAGGCTGGGAGCTGTGAAGGGGCATTGTGTGGACCTGTTTATTTCCACAATAAGAGACAAGGAGGGATTCGGCTGCTACCTAATTCACCCCTGCTGCTCGTCTCCACAGTACGTCCTGCGGAGTACACCGGAGATAGTTTGGCGGCTTGCCGACAGGGGGGGGCTACGTTGGGGCCTGCAGGAGTTCCAGAGCGGGTAAGGCAGCACCTGCAGCAGTGGAGTTTGGGTCTGTTGGGGTTAAGCCCAGACTAGTGGAACTGACTGACTGGCCCTGCGTCTTGATTGGAGACGGCTGTTGGAGGCCGACGTAGCCCTACTGGAAACTGAGGCTGTGGAAGGGGGATCTCTGGGAGGTGCTTCCTCGCCACCAACAAAGAACTACTGACCGCATCAGGGGGAGCCCTCTGTAAATGGGGACAAGGTGGAGTGCTCTTCCTTGAGGCTGATCCTACGAAAGACCCTTTTATGAGCAGTTGAAGACATCTGGGCTAACAATAAATTATTAAACTCTCCTCCCATCGTGCTCATAACCCACACATGCGGTAGCACCTGTTAGCAGTTGGATGACTGTGTGATTGCAGCTGGGTTGGTCCTGTCAGGCCTGAGGACTGCTGGCTGTCTGAGGGTGCCCCCCCATGGGCTGAGGGCTGCCGCTGACTTAGCGGTTACGTTACAAAATGGGGCGTACAAAAAACAAATCTGAGGTCTTATCAGCAGGGGCGAGATCGCGCTCCCCACCCTCTAGGACCTCCCCAGCACAATCCGTGCAAGAAGAACGTGACATGTCTCATCCTCCAGCAGACAAACTGGACATGATTCTTCTGGAGATACGCGAGTCAAGAGCAGCCATTGCCCAGCAATTGGGAACAAGTTCTACAGAACTCAACCTACTAAAAGATGATCAAAAAAAATTGGCAGACCGGGTGAAGTCCACTGAGGCAGCGTTAGATCTGACAGCGCCTAAGGTCAGAGAGAATGAAGCACAGATCTCACAGATACGCCATCAAATTGAAATCCTACAGGCCCGGGCTGAAGATGCCGAAGGGAGGTCCCGGCGAAACAATCTACGAATAGTAGGCCTCCCTGAAGGTACGGAGGCTGAGACCCACACTGTTTATAGAGGAGTGGCTACAGGTGAAGGTGGCTCCCACGGGCCTTTCAGCATTGTTTACAGTGGAGCGAGCGCATAGAGTGCCGGCCAAAATGCCTATCCCCGGCGCTCATCCGAGGCCGATAATAGCCAAGAATTTGAACTTCAGGGACCGGGATCTCCTATTACAGGCTGCTCGTAATAATGGCCCTATCTCAGTCGACAATGCCAAAGTTTTGATTTTTCCAGATTACACTATAAATGTACAAAAGAAGTGCTCATCTTTCCTGGGAGTCAAGTCACGTGCACGCACTGTGGGCCTGTCTTTTGCTCTCTTGTTTCCAGCAAAATTAAAAATAATCCATGACCAGGCTCCTATTTCTTTGACCCCCCGGAGAGCGCCTGGGAGTGGCTGGACAGAAACTTCCCAGATTCGAGTGGGGGTGGTCACCGGGTGGGATCGGGGCCGAGATTGCAAAGGTCGCAGAGAAGACGCTGAAGAGGACTCACTACACAGGAGGGTCTGGTCGGGGCCCCATTCCTGCATGAGGTTCTGGAGGGTAGACAGGAGGCCCTCCGCACTGCCAATACCTTGCGGATCACCCGCCCTTCGATCAGCACCAGCCCGTCGCTGGAAGCGACATCATACTCTGATTCTGGGGGCAATGTTGCATTATTCCCATCTGAATCTACACAATTGAGCGCTGACCCGCTGGGTTAAAACCTCTACAACTATTACCTAACTGTAGATGATGGTACAATTGTATTACACTTGTCAGTCATACCAATATTGGTGTCGCTGCATGCTGCATGGGGGCCTTGAGGGTAATGTTGGGGTTTTATGAATCAGCTCCGTTCCCTATGATACATGGGTTAGAATAATGATTGGCCGGCAGAAGGTGTAAGTAACTTACAACAGCTGTTGAAAGGGATGATACAACATGTTATGCTGACTTTATCCAGGGCCCGGGCTGTACTGCACCGGACAATACATCACTAAAACGCCACATAATTGTCACATCAAATTGCCCACCCTATTAGCAAAGGCACTGGTTTAACTATAAGATTTTGTTTTTAGTTTAAGTTTATAGTTTTGGTCGAACGATGTTGTCTTGATTGACCGCGAATGGGGAGTTGATTATTTTAAATACTTGAAGCTGGTCTGTTGGGCTGCGGGGTGGGGGGCCCGGGTGGGGCTTTGAGGGGGAAGTTTTTTCTGTCACATGTTGTTTTTATATGGCTTCAGTGGTTGAACGTTATTATCTCATGACTTGGAATGTCCGGGGTATGGGCTCAGTACACAAACGTCATAGGGTGTTGGCACAATTGCATAGATGGCGGACTCAAATAGTCTGCCTTCAGGAGACCCACTTGGTGGCAGCTGAACTCCCCAAATTGCAGAAGAGTTGGAGAGGACAGGTCTATGCAACTACTTACTCCGCCTTTTTACGTGGAGCAGCTGTGTGGATTCGGGCAGGGGTTCCCTTTTCTTTGCAAGATAGTAAGATTGATGAGCAGGGCAGATATGTACTGTTACGGGGCACATCAGACGGGAGACAGATAGTCCTTGGATCAATATATGCGCCTAATACTGACCAGGAGGCGTTTCTCTCTCGTCTAACAGTTGCCCTGGCAGACTGGACTCAATGCCCCTGGTTGTTGGGAGGAGATTTCAATGCGGTCCTGGACGTTGAGTTGGATCGCTCTCACCCCCCACTGCTGGGAACCATAACGATCCAGCAAGTTCGAGCCCTACAACGCTGGATGTCGGGGTGGGATTTGGCAGACATTTTGCGTTCACATAACAGAAATATGCGTAAATATTCCTTCTTTTCACACCCCCATGGTTTACACTCCCGATTAGATAGATTCTTATGCACGCCGGCCCTTCTCCCGCACGCAGCACATACTACCTACTAAGGCAAGACCATTTCGGATCATAACCCACTCGAATTGTCCATTAACTGGGGCCGGGTTCCGTCCCCAATCCCGACATGGCGCCTACAGCCCCTACTCTTGGAAGACCAGGTGTTCTGAGACACAATAGCTACATCAATCACATCTTACTTTGATATTAATGAAGGTACAGCCACAACAAGGGCAATAGAGTGGGAAGCCTTTAAGGTGATGATCCGAGGGGTATCTATGAGTGCAGTGGTGGGACCCAGACGTGAGATTTCCTGCGATATCACAGATTTGGAATCAACGTTACAAAAATTGGAAATGGAGACCCGAGAGGATGCGATGGGACAGGAAAGGCTTCAAGAGGCCAGGGTAAAATATGCGGAACTCCTGGAACGTCTACGTCTTATTGACCTACATACTTACACAGCTTGGGCACACGTAGAAGCAGATCGACCTGGCACTCTGCTTGCCCGCATGATACGACCCCAACCCTCCCCTACGCCCATTCTAGCAGTATATACTATCAACCAGGATTTGGTGACCACGCAGATCGGGATAAATAGGGCATTCCATGATTATTACGCCCAACTTTATGCGGCCCCCCCACAGGTTCCTCCAGAAAACATAACTGAATTTTTAGGGAACATCCCCCTTCTGGTTATTCCACACAATAGGCAAAACCTAGCTGCTGAAATTACCCTAGCAGATATTCGCGGGGCAATAAAGGACCTTGCTCGTAATAAAACGCCAGGCTCTGACGGGCTCCCAATAGAATTTTATTCTACGTTCTCGGCGCCGTTAGTCCCTAAGTTATTACAATTATATACTGCATCCCTGGAGGAGGGAACTTTACCTCCAACAACCAGGGAGACAATAGTGACATCCCTACTAAAACCGGGTAAATCTCACACGGATCTTTCTTCTTATAGACCCCTATCCATTCTAAATACTGAATATAAAATATTGAGTAAAATATTAGCAGGGCGTCTTCTTCCGTATCTCCCTGGCCTCATACATATTGACCAAAACGAATTTGTTCCCCGCCGAAGTACCTCACTGAATATACGGTGCCTTTTTTAATTTGTTCCACACATCTCAAGTTCTCCACCCTCAGTCGGGATGTTT
Organism: Calotriton arnoldi; assembly: GCA_963921515.1. Taxonomy (NCBI): domain Eukaryota; kingdom Metazoa; phylum Chordata; class Amphibia; order Caudata; family Salamandridae; genus Calotriton; species Calotriton arnoldi. The sequence goes on from CAWUFW010001726.1 coordinate 235,692, forward strand.
GTCACTGGACATTCGTCAAGCCTTTGACTCATTGAGCTGGCAATATATGATGGCGGTGCTGAAGAAGTTTGGGATCCCCCCTACGTATTGTCGTTGGGTAGAATTATTATAAACCTCACCAACGGCACTGCAAAGTCTGGCCACAATATATCCCCCGCATATAATATATTTCGTGGGACGCGTCAGGGATGCCCCCTATCCCCGCTCCTATTTGTAGTGGCGCAGGAGCCTTTGGCGCATCACTTGCGTATAACAATGGTCACAAGCGGTATTCCAATAGGTCCAACTATCCATTCAGTGTCACTGTATGCTGACGATATGTTGCTCTATTTTAGGGATATGGGGTCAGACCTAAATGCAGTGGCGTCACTGTTGCATCAATTTGGTTTATTATTGGGACTCCATTTAAGTGCCTCAAAGTCCTTAGCATATTTCTTTTATGATACACGTCCTGTATCCACCCTGCACTTCGGGACTGAGCCGCTTAGAATTGAACCTAACACCTTTAAATATCTGGGTATTCAGTTTTACAGGAACACACGCAAAATACTAGATGGGAATCTACTCCGTGCCATTAATTCACTAAAATCGCAGGTGGCCTTTTGGATTAAGCTACCACTGTCCATAACAGGACGCCTTGCAATAGGGAAAATGGTGATGTTACCGAGGCTCCTGTATTATTTTGTTAATCTCCCAGTGGTTGTCCCGGCATGGGCTTTCAAAATACTAAACTCTTTATATATAACACTGATATAAGGGAAAGGGCGTCGTAGGATTAGTCTTTCTAAATTACAGCTTCCCACGACCAAAGGGGGTAAGGGAGCCCCGGATTTCAAGGCAATCAGCATTGTTAGCCAATTGCAGTGGCTGGCATACTGGCTTGCTGGGCATAATCTATCTGAAATTGGGTATACACCTGCACAGCTCAAACTCGGGACGCTGCAGACACTGCTTGCCCCAGAACCAGGGAGACCGAAAGATGTCCCTGTGTTGCTCCAAGTGGCGCTCCATTATTGGAAGCTTGCGTTGAAGTACACTAACACACCCACTCCATATGCCCCGAACATACCCCTATGTGGTCTCCCGACACCACACGGCCCTTTAACTGCTCACAGGTTGGCAGCATGGGAGGAGGGGGGAATTACGACTGTGGGCTCCTTATTCACGGACAGAAATGTAATGCCCCACGCTGAATTGGTATGCACTTATAGGGTACCTAATACACTATTTTTGACTCACGCCAGCATTTTACATTTTGTTTGTAAATATTGGCTTGTGGAACAGTGCGAGCCCCCAACATTACAGATATTGCAGGCACTACATATAATGGGCCACGGGAGCCATTTGGTCAGATGGCTCTACAGAGGACTAAGAGGCCATTTAGAAATTTCACTCTTGTCCCTCCGCCAAAAATGGGAGGCGGATATTATGCGTGCGCTCACAGACAAGGAATAGGCTGTAGTCCTTGAATATCCTAAACGTGTATCCCGAAATGTACGATTCAAATTTATACAGTTGGCCCTATTACACAGAGCACATCTGGCGCTGCATAAGGTCCACACAATGTATCCACTAGCTTCCTCTATTTGCCCTCATTGCCACTTGCCCGGAGCTGCTCTGATTCATATGTTATGGTCCTGCCCCTCCTTACAGAAGTACTGGTGAGAAGTCACTGACAGCTTATCACATTTGTCAGATAGACCCTTGTGGTCTACGGTAGAGATATGCTTGCTAGGATTATCCCCCCTACCACGTAAAGCGCCACGTAAAGCCCCTACCGTGTTGCGCCGGTTCACAGACCTCTCCCTAATATTGGCTAAAAGACTGCTTACGCAGCGTTGGAAGTCTCATACAGCCACGAGAAAGGGAGCTTGGGAGGAGGAGGTAATGCAATGGGCCAAGACAGAAGGAGAAGCTCTCCAGAGAGAGGAATATAGGGGACTTCGCAAGAAACCAATATCAATTGATTGGGCGCAGCTAATGGAACACTTCAAAAATAATGTCTCTGACAAATAATGCAGATATATTCTGAACCACAATATATGTTAAGCTGGTGCACTTGAATGTAATATGACATGAGTAGGAATGGGACTACTCTGACCAGCTACTTCAAGCAAAGTTATGGGGAATTTTTTTTTTTATTAATGGTGGGAGGGGGGATAAGTTGAGCATACAGCACCGAATTGTTATTTGTTAAAAATATCAATCACAGCAATTCGCATTCCTAGATATGACCTTCATGATACCACAGTTTATAGTATGAAATATGCGAAACGTAGAAATGTTTTGCTTCCAACAATATACGTCGTATCAACTCTATTTATATAAATGTAGTACTCCGCTTCAATATGTAATACATTGTAAAATCAATAGAAATATGTGATAAAAAAATTGAGTCTTAGAAGAATCTTGCTTCTTCTGGTCACCACTATTGTTCTGGTTTTTCTGCTTCACCCTGGTCCTGACCCATTTATCTGCCTTCTTTCCCAATTCTTGGGGAGAAGTCAGATCTGAGTCCACCAGATACTGATGCAATAGCTGATTTTGGCAATTATTAAGGATCTGCTCCCTCACAATCAAACTGTACAATCCATCAAAATCAGGCACTTTGCTGCCAAGCAACCAACCTTCCAGAGCCTTAATAGCACTATCCACAAAGTCTACCCAGTCCTGTTTCTGTGCCTTCTGGGGGTCTCTGAACTTAATCCTGTATTGTTTAGTAGTTAAGCCAAACCCATCAATGAGAGCACTCTTCAAAACTGAGTAATTGTCAGCATCCTCTTCTCTAACAGTGAGGAGCTTATCTCTCCCTTTGTCAGCAAAGGAGAGCCACAAGATAGCTGCCACTGCTCTTGAGGGACCTTCTGCACTTTACAGGCCCTCTCTAAAGCAATTTTCCATTTGTGGATGTCATCCCCAACATGGTAGTGAGGGACTATCTTGCTCAGGTTCCTATGGTCAAAGGAATGTTCCTTAATTCTAGGGACACTGTTGCTGCCACCATGGGACTCTAGTCCCAGTTTCTTCCTTGCCTTCTGGACTTCTAGGGGCTCTCTGTCAAGGGCCAACTGTTCTTTCCTGAGCCGAAGCCTAGCTTTCTCAAGTTCAAGCATTTGGTACTCCTATCCAAAGAATTCCCTCCTTTACTAGTAATGGAGGTCCCTACTGACTGTCTAGAAGTATTGGATTCTGCAGAGGAGGATCTAGACCTCTTTGGTCTACTCTGCACCTTCCCAGGAGGATCAATGGGGGCATCCTCTTGGCCCTCTGTGTTCTCCTCTGGGAGGTCTGAGTTGTCCGGGTGGAAGTCATCAGACTCCACCTGGTCAGGGTTAGATTCTAGGTCAAAGAGGGGTTCCCCTCCTGCCCTATCTTCATTCCCTGGCCCACCCACTCCGTCCTGTTCATCTGACCCAGAGGCTTTCCTCAGGTCATCCAACAGTAACACCTCTACCAGGCGTTGAGTGTTGGGACTTCTCCCTGTCTTCAGCTTTCTAGATGCACACAGTGCTTTCAGTTCTTGGAATGAAAGTTCACTGTATCTAGTAGGCAGAGAGCCACTGGCTTCTCCTTTAGTAGACATACTAAGTGAGGTGTTTTTCAGTTAATCAATACAGAGATTTATCTGGTAGAACAATTGAGGCTTGAATCCCAACCGCTGCACACCAATGTGAGAAGCTGGCCTGGTATATGATGTCCACTAATGTAAGTGGGCACCTTGCACCAGTCCAGACAACTCTTATGGTGATTTAAGAGTTCTCAGACAACCTTAGGAAGCTATCCAAGTGGTAGCTGTGGAGAGCAGCCTTCAGGCTTAGTCTTGAAGGAATGTTAAGCAGCTTGTTTTACCAGAATGCAATCTTATAGTGTAGATTAAATGAAAAAGAATCCCACAAAGTATTTATAAAAATATGTATTTATTATATAACTCTATCTAGTATGTTACAGTATCTCCCACACGGAGATAAACACAAAGCACACAATACTTTAGCAGAGAAATCACAGTAAATAGCACTAATACACAGTGGGCCCCAGGGGGGGACCAAACCATATACTAAGAAAGTGGTATAAGAACCACGACTCGAGTCAGGACGATGCCGAGTGGACGTAGAATTGCTGGGGACCCACAGAACCACCCAAGTTAATTAGATAGGGACCCCACGGAGAGCGTGTGCAGTGTGTGAACACGACCGCGTGCTCCGTACAAGTTTATGTGCAAGTCGCGGTTGGATTTTAAAAGAATAGGCACCCTTCCCAGTGGACCCTGAAGAAACCCAGTGGAAGACAGAAGGCTGGCGAGCCACCCTAACCGTGGATACCGTGGTACCCAAGTTACCTATCTCAGGGAAGCCGGGTGCATTGGTGTGAAGTGGCGTCGGAAACCGCCGTCGAACCCAATGGAGGACTTCAAGAAAGTGCCGCTGCTGGAAGAGGAGAATGTGTCTGGAGGAATCCAGACATGGATTCTTGAAGAGGAGTACCTGAAAGCAGAGGGGACAGAGTCTATGTCACTCAGGAGTGACCAGGAGACTTGGAAGACGAATGCCCTCCGATGTCGGGTGCTTCAGGGAAGATGTCGATGACCTTGACTCTGCATCTGTGAGGACCAGGCGACGCTGAGGAAGACCAGGACCTGGAAACGAGCTGTCCCACGAAGGATGTTGAGTGCTGAGGGGTCGGTGTCCAGTGGGAGCACCAACAAGCCTTGGCAAATGCAACACACGCAGGAAGTCGAGAAGGTGCAAAGTTGAGACCAGCAAGGTCCAGGAGACTCACCACAAGCAGGAGAGTCAGGGCAGGCCCCAAGCAATCAGGGGAGCCCAAAAGAAACAAGTATGACCCTCAAGTGGACCCACAGGTCGGAGGCACTGGAGTCGCGAAAGGACCTCAAGCAGCTCACCAAAAGATGCAGGCCACGATGCACACGATGCAGTGTGGCCGAAGATTCTGGTCACTGGAGGTTCTTGAGGTTGGGGCTACTTGGAGCCCGAAGATCTTCTTGCAAAGACGACAACAAGCCCCTGCAACTGCAAAGGGGACGCGGTACTCAGGGGTTTGGTTATTGCAACCCCCACGAGGACTACTGGCCTCAAACTTGGTGAGAGGGTAGAGCAGGCCTCGGGAGCTCTGGAAAACCACCACCTGTGATGCAGAGCCCACGGAGTCCGGAGGAGCTCAGGATCTGCAGACCAGTCGACTTAGTTGCGGTGCCTGCGAATGCAGGGGAGTGACTCCTTCACTCCAAGGGAGATTACTTCGGTTGTCCTTGATGCTTCACAGGCCTTCGAAGGTTCCTGTATGATGCACAGGCACAGACGATGCAGCAGACTTGAAGGGAGACGAAGTCAGGCCCAAATGAAGTCCAGCAAAGTCCAGAGTGCCCAGACGGTAGAAGTGCAATGGTGTCTGATCTGAATCTTATCCCACGGCGAATTGAAAGACATACACCCAGGTAAGCCCTTAAGTACCTTAGAGAAAGGGTTGGGAAGATTCAGGGGACCCTCCCAGGGGGGAGTTTACTCCCATGTCCTTTGTCCAGTTTCGCGCCAGAGCGGGAGCCAACGGCTCCCAGGACTGGTTTGAACTGCACTATGCACTGGGACACCAAATGTGCCCCTCATGCAGACTTTCTGGCACTGGCAAGCGCACCCACCCAGGGTGGGGTGCGCCCCAAATCCTGTTGGGGAGGTGGTCACACCTCCCTGTGACAGGATGCCTATTGTTCTACCTTCCCCTGCTCAAGCTTGGCTCAGCAGCAGGAGGGCAGAAATGTATCTCTGGTCGGCAGCAACCATTTTGTGCTGTCTGGAACTAGAAGGTTGGTACCGGAAACACTGAGAGCCTAACGGAGGGCTCTTCCAGTGCTTGGAATCATACCTCCCACGGTGTGGGGGTATGATTCCAACATGTTTGATACCAAACATGATAGGATTTGTTGCAGCCGTTTAAGAGATGGTCATCGCGCGATTACGCGGTGCCCCTCTATATAGAATATGGCTGCTTCACTGAAAACCCGGGAGAATGGACTCCGTAGGCTGCAGGGGTGTCCTGCTCATGCAGGGGCACCCTCTCACGTAGAACCAAGCACCCTGCCTTTAGGATTGTAAAGGCCTGCTATAGGGGTGACTTATAGGTTTTAAGTGCAGTGACCCATAGATATAGTAAACCTATATCTTTAGTAAGTGGTGCATGCACCAACTTACACAGGCTGCAATGGCATGCCTGTAGTTCCATTTTGACTGGTCTCTCATGGGTGGCATAATACATGCTTCAGCCCATGGGAGGCCTCTGGGGTATCTATGCCCTGGGTACATGGGTACCATATACTAGGGACTTATAAGGGTACCCCAGTATCCAATCTGGGATGTACCCAAGTACTGAACACAACAATTTAGGGAGAAAGCAGATAGACTGGGGTCCTGATTAGCAGGATCCCAGTCAGACTAGTCAAAAACAGCATCACATCAAACAAAACGTGGGGGTAACCATAAGAAGCAGATCCTACTTTCCTACAGTTCTCATATTGCTTTTATTGCAATGTGCGCACACATCCGACAAGACTCTTGACATAACTTAGGGCCTGAATTTGGGTTTACCTCTAATCCGTCATGGTGGCGTAGAACGTTACGTGTGCCACCCTGACAGAGAACTGCCATATTTAGAGATCATCACCCCCCAATCGATGATCTCTGTACCTTTAGCGGAACCACCCTCATGACCCCCATACCCAGGACATTTTTTTCCTGGGTGTTGGGGTTATTAGTTAAAATTTTCTGTTCATCACTGCCAGGTTTTCCCTGGTGGCAACAGAAAAAAGGACATTAAACTGTCTGCCCTAAATATGGCAGGCAGTGTGATGCCCTTAGTTTGACAGCCAGCGCTCCATCGTGCTATTCAAGTAAGCTTTCTGTACATGGAAAACTGTTAGTCTGCCCGATTTGATACTGATCTCTTGTTCTTGATGATAATGACAGTTGTCTCTTTCTCCCTACTCGTTGTTTGTTCCTTAGACCCTCGGTCCTCCTGGTCTTTAACTTGGTCCCCTCTAGCATCAGCTTGTTTGATTAGATTGTAATCCTCGTAATGCGAGTTCCATCCTTTGCTTCTCCGTCAGATTCCATGATTGCAGGAAGTGGAAGGATTGTTTTTTGTTATGTCTTTATGAAACTGTCAGTAATAGTCTGTCAGGATTCTGCCATCAGCCTACTAGGTGGCACTCATGAAGGCCATGTGGGGTCCTCCTTTTACACCAGTTTATTCCAGGACACTATTCTACACCTTGCATTAATAGCTCCACATCACACTCCAATTCATGTTTTTGCAGGACGATTCTGGTGTATCATGGTCCCTGTAGTTCCCTATGTTACCAAACTCTGGGGGGTCTCCAACCAGTAGCTTGTGAGCTACTGTAGCTCTCCAGCTACCTCTGAGTACCTCACCTGTGTGAAGCCCAGCTTATTAAATTAGCAAGCTTTTGCTTGGTTGAATTAATATACATATAAGAAGAGTGAAATTACACAACACTAATAATATTAGAAGCTCTCAATGGGTTTCATTTAACAGAAGTAGCTCTCAGTACAGAAAAGGTTTGAGACGCCCCTGCTCATGCCATGGTGGTGGATCTTTGTTCAGTATCTTTGTTCCTGGATCCTTTGGCCATCATGATCCTTTCTGGACTTTTCACTCTCTTGTTTCTAATCTACACTAATTTCCAGGCTTTCCTGTTTCCTGTCTTGGCCTCCTGTTTTCCTTGGTCTTTTCCTTCCCAAGTCTCAGTACAGACATCCTTTAATTGGCTGTTTACCCGATTCCTTGCGCCTCTTTTTTCCTTGCGCCTGGCTCTCTCCATGCATCTGTGCTTGGCTCCTGAGCATACACCTATTTCAGCCCTGTGTGCTCAGTGTGTATCGGCTCATAACTGAGTCTCCTTCTGCTCTGTTGCAATCCTGCTACTACATTTCCAAGCTTGCACTTTGATTTCTGTTTTCATTGTTACTTAAATCCATTTTTCCTGTTATGACAAGTTGTTTTGTATCTGTTTTCTGTCTCTTGTTTATCCTGCCTCTTTGTTCCTGTGATTGCCTTATCCTTATTTCTGACTGCACACCTCCTGCAAATTCCTTGCCTTCAGTTGTGTGTTCATGTTCTGACTGCATATTCATGTCATGTCCTAGCTAGTTTGAAGATTCCAACTATTCATAGTTCTATGTACTTCTGTGCTGTTTCTGATCTTAATTCCAGTCCTGTTCCTAATCTTGATTCCAGTCCTGGTTCTGTGTTCCCTGTTCTGCTCCTTGTTGTACTTTCTTGTCTTTGTGTTGTAATCTAGAATATCATTACTACCAAGGGTGCCAGTTAGGTGCTGAGGCGGGTGCCTGTGGCTCTTTCTCCATAAGATCTGCTGAGTGTCTCTCTGAACTGTGTGAAATTAATCTGCCCCTTGCCTTCTTGTAAGGTCTCTTCATCTCACAAAGAGATCACTTTCCTAGAAGCATACAAACCATATTATATGATAGTTTGTCTATCATTTTCCAGCTTGAAGCTTCTCATTGGACTTTTGTTATCTTCTAGGTTCCCTTTGCAGGCTTCTAGTTCATGCCCAGTTCCCTGATCACAGTCTGTTACAACTCGCTTCCTTTCTCAGCTTCTGTCCCACTTCTCTTTCCAGCTTTCAGTTATTCTTTTGCATACGTTAAGACCCTTCTGAAATCTCTTGTCTTTACAGATAGCAAGCATCCCCTGTTATCTAGCCTTGTACTGACTGCAGCTAGATTCCTGGCATAGCCAAGTGAGTCTAATGGTTCTATTCAAGTCCTCGATGAGGGCAGGTCTTAAGGGGGCATTAAAGAGATGTTTGAAGAACTATTGTGCATACAGATGCCTCTGTCATTACCTCTATGGGCTGAAGGTTTGATGGTTCAGTATTGAAAGGTCATGTGTGCTCACTTAGAGCATGCTTTTTTAGAGCCACTGAAACAGCCTCTTATTCTTTTTCCTTCTATTATATAGGACTTTAAATACATTTGGTTATCCCAATAGGAGTTGCTCTTGCTATAGCTAATAAACTACTATAGCCTTGTTACACTTTCTCCAATTCATTGACATATTATGATTGACTCACATGTATTATTTGCAAAATTTCATCCGTGAGACTGTTTTTTTATCTTGTGGGTTTTCTTTTGAATTACTTTCATCAGAGGTTTCCTTTGATTGGTCTTATATCTTAACAAAATATTTTGGGGTGTTTAGGGTGAGTTGAGTGTAGTTGCAGGTTTATAATGAGAGGTGCCAAAGATGTTCCTCCTTTCAGTCTGAGGAAGAAAATTCTGCATTTATGTTATGAGGGGCATCTAGGTATAGTGAAATGCAAAAAGGATTAAAGGGTCATATTGGTGGCCTGCAGTTGACGCGACACTGACCGGTTTATGCGGAATTGTTCAGAATGTTTTTTTTGTTGTTTTTTTTAATGTTGTAATTTTGATACAAATTTACTTCCATCCAGCTTAGAGACCTATGACCTGCCCTAAAATGCCTTGGGGGACAGTAGGAATAGATATCTGGGTCCTTTACAAACTAATGGTGGTGGAAGTACATTATTGTTTTGGTGGACCACTTTTCTTAGAGGGTAGAATTGGAAGTCATTGCAAGGGCAGATTCTGAAGCAGTCATAAAATTCTTGAATGATGTTTTTGTAAGAGAGGGTGTAATACGGCACCGACACCGACCGCCTCTCAGGAATGCAACATGGAGGCCAGTGCAGATTCAGACAAACGGAAGGTTAGCGTACCAGCATATGCGGTACGTTCGACGGAAGACGTGGACACTATCCAGGAGGAGGAGCTGAGGGAGGATCCAGAGACGCTGGAAAAGGAAGACGGGACGCCGCAGTTGTTGGAGGAAGCTGTCCGAAGAAGAGAGGAAGGTCAACAGCGAGATCCCGAGGACAATGGCACCGGAGCCGGCAAGCAGACGTCACGCCCACCTGATGAGAGCCCCACTGTTACCACTTGTATCCCGAAGAGGAAGCCATCGGTGCACCCACTGCCACGGCCCAGGAGGGTCATGGCCCCAGGCAAGTGTCTCTTAATATGTTTGCGATACTCTATTGGTAGGTGGGAAGCACATGCTAACAACCGCATTGAAGGAGAGCTGTTTCATGGGTGTGGTGAAGGGAGCACCAAACTATCCCTGTACACACTGCGCTGTAGTTACGTTTTTTTCTTCTTTTCTTTTATTTTAAAGGCGGACACCCTAAACATTCCCGACGGTTGGTGGATATCCCCAAGCTACAAGGGAAACGACCTTGGAAAGGACGTACGGCCAAGAAGCAGGCATTTATTACACAAGAAGGAGACCGCCCCCCCGTTTTCTTCAGCCTTATTGTTTTGATGACTTAATAAGACTGCTCCAACAGTATCACATCATTCCCCAATAAAAACTAAAAACGAAGTCCATACCTCCCTTCCTCACGTGTCTTGTTTACACTGCCCCTTTTTTGGTCTAACAAAAAGGTGAAAGACGAAAGAGGGAATAAAGGGGGGGGGAGGGAGAGAGAACGGCCAAGATAACAGAGGGGCTGGGAAGAAGGATCATCAGTAGCAACTGGTCAGAGTTTAAATCAGTTACCATTGAAGGTTGTCTCGTGAGGAATGGCATCGTTCATCTTATTACTTCTATGTATCATACAGCAGGAAATGGAGCAGTTGATAAGTTTAATAGTGTAATAAAATAAAAACATTCAATTAGCTATAATTAGCACCAGGGGATGGGTAGTTGAAGAGAAGAAAATGTCATGGGCATATCGATTAACACCCTCTGTCATTGGTTACAACCCCTTTGAGCTGATGAGAAGTAGAGCGTAACCTAGGCCTATGCAGCGCAGGGGGTCCCCAACTTTTCAGGGGGCCTCCAACCCTTCAGGGGGCCCTGTTCAGCCCAAGGCCTATAAATATCTGTGAGATACTGGAGATTCAGGGGCTCCTCATCACATTCTGCAAAAGAGCCCCATCATTTTGCAGTACACCACTGATGAGAAGTAGATGACAATATACCAAAAACAATCTTGAAAACATTGAATGATCTTCAGAAGTGATAAGGAACAACATGAGGAAGCTCAAAAAGTGTAAAGGAATTATTACGATAAACATGGTGTTACTAGTACAAATTTGAAGGAGAGGGAACAGGTAATTGTGAAGAAAGTTGGAAACATCCCTAAATGTGAAAGCAGATTCTCTGAACTTTTGAAAGTTGTGAAGTGTTTGAAATATTCTGCTGAGGAAAAGGTATGGCACTTAAGTCATCTAGCCAGATGCAAGAGACCTTGTGAAGAAAGTGACAGAATCAAATGCACCTCCAGTTCCTTCAGTGATGTTGGTGATTGGCTGCTGTGAGATGAGTGAGGAATCTACGATGGAAGAATATCAGACTGATGTGGAAGGGTTGGATGATGGTACGCATACTAGATAAGATTGAAAATCATCAGGATTGTGAAAAAAGTGCGGAATTGAACCCGGAACATGATTCTCAGCAGCGCGGGAAGGGTCTCAATCAAGGTTTGATGAGTCGGGTTGGACACTCAATAAGAATTTCTAAATAATTTAAAGACTGTCATAAAATAGTTGTTAAGCACAGTCCCGGGCACACGTCGTAAGGGTATAGCGGTAGTGTAACTGTATAGTTCGAATAACAGTTGTAGTGGTCGACACCTGTTTGAGTTGAAAAGTTATTTAATGAAAACCACTGAAATCACAATGTACAACCAGCCGACACGTGTTTCGTCACTCAGAATAATCAGGTGACTCTTCAGGGCTGGGAAGGATACAAAAAATGGGGTGAGGGGGTACAGGGAAAATAATAGGAGAACATCTAACATTGTAATCTCTAGGATCAAAAAAGGGGAAAGAAAGGAAAAAGGGATCACCTAAGGTGCATGTGCTGTGGGCATAACAGTAGAGGCGCATGACAATAAGTGACTTGGGTGTGGTGCCGCTCTCATGTTGTGAACCACATGAATAAATGCGCGGGAAAAAGACAAGTACATATTGACGTGACAGGATCAAAAACGTGGTCCAAGGTGAACATGAATCACCTATAAGCATCATGTACTTAGCGAATATGCAAGATTAAATAAAAAAAAAACAGAAATAATTAAAACATGGGATGTACCACACTGAATTGGGGCGTGTAAGAGTCCTGGATGCGGTAGTGAGAAACCCAAACGGAATAATAAACTGAAGAGAGTCAGACAGAAGCAGCAAGAGTTCATGGTGAAAAAGGGAAAAGCATGACAAAAAATGAAAGGGACTCAGGCAGTGGAGAAGGAAAAAAGGGGGGGTGAGAGGAAAACAATTGGAAAAGAACTCAAAAGGCAAAAGAGAGGAAGAAAGAAATTACCTGTGTAGCATAAGTGAGGATAAAGAGGCAAAACATGCGGAAAGAAAAGTGGATAAACCGGGGCCACAAGGAGTGCGAACTAGGAGGGGAATCAAAAAGTGAGGTGGGCAAAGGAAAGCAGTAAAGAAAACTCACCAATGGACCGGTGAAAATTCCAACCCGGCCGGGGGTGAAAGCAAAGAACTATGTATAACGGGGGAGACGGGCTCCACGTAGAGACCAGGCACGGGGTGCGTGCCACGGGAGTAGCCGGGAAGCCTGTGGGCGGAGAGGGCAGTAATGCCGGAGGAGAGGTAAACAGCGCAATGTAGCAGGCGGAAGTATTGGGACGAAGGTGGAAGTGTCAGAACTGCAAAAAAGTATAAAATATGAGGTATCGAGACTGGGGTAGAGGGAAGGAGAGAAAGGAAAAAGGATGCCAATGGCGAAGAGTGGAAAGAAGGGTGGACTTACCAAGCCAAGCAAGTCCAGAAACTGCGGGAGGACAGGGTTCTATAGCCAGGTGGCGGCGGAAGCAGTGAAGCTGTAAAAGACGGAGTAGTTGAAAAAGGAGGAGCCACGGGGCTAGGTGGGGGGGGGAAACGGGGGTTAGTAAGCGAAAAACAGTAAAGTAAGCAGAATCTTACCAGGAAGGAGAGTAACGGCGCTCCATAGGTTTGAAGCGTGCCGGGAGGCGGATAAGCCTGAAGAAGGACGCAGAAACGGGAGTGAGAACAAGGGGTAGGCAAGAAAAACAGAATGGAAGCGGCAGCAGTACACGCTAATATACCTGTGAGGTAGCTCCGTCGAAACTGGAGGTGCTTGTGCCGAGGGATAGCTGGACTGGGGCTGAGAAGGGGAGGGGTGTAATTATGGAGATAAGCCCCATGGCGACTAGAACGCGCGAGGGTGCAAACGTGGTATACGTAAGCGAGGCAGCCATGCTGGGAGGGTGGAAAAGGCAGAGGTGACGCATGCAGTACTCGTGGAAAGTCAAAGTAAAGACTCAGAGAGCATAAAAGACACGAAACAGAAGGATATATACTGTAGACTCCAGAAAGCGTCATAATGAGAATAATGAGCGGGCAGGAATTCGTATTGAAAAAAGTAATCAGCAAAGAAGTCCACAAAGGTATAATAATAAAGCTATAACAATAAAAATACAGCGAATGTGTGAAAAAACTACTAGGTGAGTATCACCAGAATGTGATAGGTAAAGGTACCGAGATGACATGCAGTACTAGTAAATGATCATATGTACAGACTCTGAGAGCCAAAGCAACAAGAACATGAAGTTACAATGCAGTTACTAGGAGCTATTCGATAATCTATCAAAAGGGATTACCGTTAATCCTGCGTCCACTAGCAACAACCCTACACACAAAGAGGGTCTTAAGGACAAATTCCTCAGATTAGAGAGACTTAAAAAGACAGAAAACTCCAGGTGGTGGGACAGTGCCACCCTTAAACAATACCAAAGACTCAAAAGGGTCCCAAGGGGACTACGCTCACAAATTTTTCCCACATTTGATGATTTAGATGATGACTTATTGGGTAAATGGGAAGAAACTCTCAATTCTAACTCCAACACATTAATTGACATCCTAATTGAGAACGCAGAACGCAAGGTTGCCAGACTCCAGATTGAGATTGGCAACCTCGAAAAAGAGATAGTTGACCTGAACCTACAAGAAGCGACAGGCAAGAATTACGTCATTTTGAATGACATCTTGGCAAAACACCAGAACGAAATCAAAGACAGAAAGACACGACAACTTAGAAGAGACGAGGCTGATTATAGGGAGGGACGTGTCTTCACCTTTGCCAGGAAATACGATAAGCTAGTCAAAACCAACACACAAGGAGACAGACAAACTGTCACTGATACTCTCTCTGTTTCTTCCAGCTCCACTTCACTCAATACCACACACACTAGTGACAGCGATAACGAGAACCCAACTCGTAATACACACAGATTGGGTCTAACGACATCGTCTTTTTTAAAGGAGGTGCAAGCCATACGGAGGGAAAACAGGGCACAACAAAGACAAGGACCCGTAGACAGAAGACCCGTAGAGGGAAAAGGGCAGGACTCAGAAAACTACAGAAAAAAACTGAGATCCGGGAACGAGAAGAACTAGTCAACCCAGGTGATCTAGACATACAGGTAGTCAACCTCTCCTCCCAACAACTTGACAGTGGGATGATTTCTCTACTCAGCAGAGGCCTAAGCTTTAATCCCCATGAACAAGGGGACACCTGCAGACACAAAGTAGACTTGTTTAAATTCATCAGGGGTATCAAGATCAAGAAACACTTTAACGGCACTCCATCAACCACTAAGAACATCAGTAAGATCTGTTCAGACAACTCAGCTGGTGCTCAAAGTATCAGGGATATTCAGGACACACATCTACTCTTATCACTCACAGACTCGGATGAAACACCCACCAATATGGAGGATCTTCTCCGAGATTTAGATATAGAGACAGACCTCAGTCTCAATAGTGGCCTCAAAACCAAGTCCAAATGGACACCCACACTACCAGGGGGCAACGCAGTCGACATATTCCACAACTTGGTCCTGACGGACATGGACCGACACGAAAACAAAGTACAGAAAACCAACCATAGAACGAGAGACAATCTTCGCAGGGAGGAACGTACAGCTCTCAAAAATCTCAGTTCCAATACAGATATCATAATCAAAGAAGCAGACAAGGGTGGGAATGTAGTGATTATGAATCGGGCCGACTACCATGCGGAAATCCTGTCTCAACTTCATGATACGTCATGTTATGAACAGCTTTCTTACAACCCCACGCCCGCACTTGTCACCAAAATCAACAAATGCTTATCCGTTTGGCACACGCAGGGTCTCATTGATGATCAAGAACTTCTCTATCTCAAGGTCCACAAGCCTGTATTCCCATGGCTTTACACCTTGCCTAAAATACACAAATCCGCACCATTCCCACCAGGAAGACCTATAGTATCGGGCATCGGTGGACCTACCGAAAGACTCGCACAATATGTGGACCTTTTCCTTGGAACGTTGGTCAGAAACCTGCCCTCATACATACAAGATACTAAACACATTCTTAGCATCTTGTCGGATGTCCAATGGCAACCTGACATGATCCTGGCCACCCTAGATGTAGTTTCCCTCTACACCACCATCGAACCAGTACTAGGGCTGCAAGCCGTCACCGGCCTACTTCACAACAGACCAACCACTTTATGGCAACATACTCAGATGCTTGGTGCCATGATGGACATCATCCTGAATAACAACTTCTTTATTTATGACAACATCTGGTACAAACAGAACAAGGGTGTTGCCATGGGCTCCAAGTTCTCACCTTCTTTTGCGAATCTGTACATGGGTGCCCTGGAATCCAAATGGATCTGGAGCACCAAAGGGGCACCATGGGTTGACTCCATAATCTACTGGGGACGCTACATTGATGACTGTCTCCTACTCTGGTCTGGATCACAGTGTAAACTGGATGAATTCTGCAGACATCTTAACACGAACGATATGAACATGAGGTTCACTAGCTACTCCAGTACCTCCAGTGTCACTTTTTTGGATGTTGAAATCTACGTTAAGTCAGATACACTTCACAGTCGGCTACATAGAAAGGCAACATCATGCAACGCCATCCTCCATGCTGAAAGCTCACATCCACAACATCAAATACAAGCAATCCCCTATGGTGAATTCACAAGAGCAAGGAGGAATTGTAGCGAAGAATCTGAGTTCCAGAAATGTTTGATTAACATGAAACATAGATTCAAGGCCAGAGGTTATAGAACTCGCATTATCTGTACTGCCGAAAAGAGAATCAGTAACATAAATAGGCAAGAAACACTACACACCCGACACACTACCCCAGAACAGAACCAGCCTGTCAGGTTAATCACCGATTACAGTGACATGGGTCTAGCCATGAGGACAAGCCTCTTCAGACACTGGGACGTTCTACTAGCCGACACCACTCTTAGAGAGGTCATCCCCCCAAACCTCGAATCACCTACAGACGAGGTAGAACACTTAGAACAAGACTCAGCCCTAGCGTGCCTAGTCCCACTACTAGCCCCTCTTGGCTTACCACCTCCAATCTGGGTTTCTTCAAATGTGGTTGCTGCGGGGTTTGCAGACTAGCCCAACATGGAATTAGAGGCTTCACAGCTGTCAATAAACAACGTTACCAAATCAAACATAACATCAACTGTAACACCAAATTTGTGGTATACATTCTGGAATGTGCCTGCAAACGTTGGTACATTGGCAGTACGATCAGACCACTGAAACAACGGATCGGCGAGCACATCAGAGCCCTGCAACATCAGGATACCAGATATCCCATGGCAATCCACGCAGCCACCTGCCCCAACCAAGGGGCTAAGAAAAGGATCTCCTTCTTTGGATTTGATACGGCAGCGGTCAGCGCCAGGGGTGGCAATAGGGAACTGAGACTGAGACGCCTGGAAGCCACATGGATCATGCGTCTACGGACGGTTCAACACGGGCTCAACACAGACCATGAGCTACATTATTTTCTGGGTGAATGACCTCCGCACCTAGTAACTGCATTGTAACTTCATGTTCTTGTTGCTTTGGCTCTCAGAGTCTGTACATATGATCATTTACTAGTACTGCATGTCATCTCGGTACCTTTACCTATCACATTCTGGTGATACTCACCTAGTAGTTTTTTCACACATTCGCTGTATTTTTATTGTTATAGCTTTATTATTATACCTTTGTGGACTTCTTTGCTGATTACTTTTTTCAATACGAATTCCTGCCCGCTCATTATTCTCATTATGACGCTTTCTGGAGTCTACAGTATATATCCTTCTGTTTCATGTCTTTTATGCTCTCTGAGTCTTTACTTTGACTTTCCACGAGTACTGCATGCGTCACCTCTGCCTTTTCCACCCTCCCAGCATGGCTGCCTCGCTTACGTATACCACGTTTGCACCCTCGCGCGTTCTAGTCGCCATGGGGCTTAACTCCATAATTACACCCCTCCCCTTCTCAGCCCCAGTCCAGCTATCCCTCGGCACAAGCACCTCCGGTTTCGACGGAGCTACCTCACAGGTATATTAGCGTGTACTGCTGCCGCTTCCATTCTGTTTTTCTTGCCTACCCCTTGTTCTCACTCCCGTTTCTGCGTCCTTCTTCAGGCTTATCCGCCTCCCGGCACGCTTCAAACCTATGGAGCGCCGTTACTCTCCTTCCTGGTAAGATTCTACTTACTTTACTGTTTTTCGCTTACTAACCCCCGTTTCCCCCCCCCCCCACCTAGCCCCGTGGCTCCTCCTTTTTCAACTACTCCGTCTTTTACAGCTTCACTGCTTCCGCCGCCACCTGGCTACAGAACCCTGTCCTCCCGCAGTTTCTGGACTTGCTTGGCTTGGTAAGTCCACCCTTCTTTCCACTCTTCGCCATTGGCATCCTTTTTCCTTTCTCTCCTTCCCTCTACCCCAGTCTCGATACCTCATATTTTATACTTTTATGCAGTTCTGACACTTCCACCTTCGTCCCAATACTTCCGCCTGCTACATTGCGCTGTTTACCTCTCCTCCGGCATTACTGCCCTCTCCGCCCACAGGCTTCCCGGCTACTCCCGTGGCACGCACCCCGTGCCTGGTCTCTACGTGGAGCCCCGTCTCCCCCGTTATACATAGTTCTTTGCTTTCACCCCCGGCCGGGTTGGAATTTTCACCGGTCCATTGGTGAGTTTTCTTTACTCCTTTCCTTTGCCCACCTCACTTTTTGATTCCCCTCCTAGTTCGCACTCCTTGTGGCCCCGGTTTATCCACTTTTCTTTCCGCATGTTTTGCCTCTTTATCCTCACTTATGCTACACAGGTAATTTCTTTCTTCCTCTCTTTTGCCTTTTGAGTTCTTTTCCAATTGTTTTCCTCTCACCCCCCCTTTTTTCCTTCTCCACTGCCTGAGTCCCTTTCATTTTTTGTCATGCTTTTCCCTTTTTCACCATGAACTCTTGCTGCTTCTGTCTGACTCTCTTCAGTTTATTATTCCGTTTGGGTTTCTCACTACCGCATCCAGGACTCTTACACGCCCCAATTCAGTGTGGTACATCCCATGTTTTAATTATTTCTGTTTTTTTGGATTTAATCTTGCATATTCGCTCAGTACATGATGCTTATAGGTGATTCATGTTCACCTTGGACCACGTTTTTGATCCTGTCACGTCAATATGTACTTGTCTTTTTCCCGCGCATTTATTCATGTGGTTCACAACATGAGAGCGGCACCACACCCAAGTCACTTATTGTCATGCGCCTCTACTGTTATGCCCACAGCACATGCACCTTAGGTGATCCCTTTTTCCTTTCTTTCCCCTTTTTTGATCCTAGAGATTACAATGTTAGATGTTCTCCTATTATTTTCCCTGTACCCCCTCACCCCATTTTTTGTATCCTTCCCAGCCCTGAAGAGTCACCTGATTATTCTGAGTGACGAAACACGTGTCGGCTGGTTGTACATTGTGATTTCAGTGGTTTTCATTAAATAACTTTTCAACTCAAACAGGTGTCGACCACTACAACTGTTATTCGAACTATACGGTTACACTACCGCTATACCCTTACGACGTGTGCCCGGGACTGTGCTTATCTTCCCAGTGTGGGTCCTGTTACTCACACACCTCCGGGGGTTATTGGGTAAATCCCCTGACCTGGCAGCACCGTACCTACTCTAGTTCAGTTTCACTCCACGCATACTAGTCTGAGCGCCACACTTCCTGACTACGCTAAAAACCCTAGCTCTAGTATTCAATTTACAGTTTCAGGAAGGGCAGCCGCAGCACTTTTATACTCACTATACCCTTCTTCAACAATAGGTTATGGATAGAGATAGGGTCGCATCTGAGCTATTCGATAATCTATCAAAAGGGATTACCGTTAATCCTGCGTCCACTAGCAACAACCCTACACACAAAGAGGGTCTTAAGGACAAATTCCTCAGATTAGAGAGACTTAAAAAGACAGAAAACTCCAGGTGGTGGGACAGTGCCACCCTTAAACAATACCAAAGACTCAAAAGGGTCCCAAGGGGACTACGCTCACAAATTTTTCCCACATTTGATGATTTAGATGATGACTTATTGGGTAAATGGGAAGAAACTCTCAATTCTAACTCCAACACATTAATTGACATCCTAATTGAGAACGCAGAACGCAAGGTTGCCAGACTCCAGATTGAGATTGGCAACCTCGAAAAGAGATAGTTGACCTGAACCTACAAGAAGCGACAGGCAAGAATTACGTCATTTTGAATGACATCTTGGCAAAACACCAGAACGAAATCAAAGACAGAAAGACACGACAACTTAGAAGAGACGAGGCTGATTATAGGGAGGGACGTGTCTTCACCTTTGCCAGGAAATACGATAAGCTAGTCAAAACCAACACACAAGGAGACAGACAAACTGTCACTGATACTCTCTCTGTTTCTTCCAGCTCCACTTCACTCAATACCACACACACTAGTGACAGCGATAACGAGAACCCAACTAGTAATACACACAGATTGGGTCTAACGACATCGTCTTTTTTAAAGGAGGTGCAAGCCATACGGAGGGAAAACAGGGCACAACAAAGACAAGGACCCGTAGACAGAAGACCCGTAGAGGGAAAAGGGCAGGACTCAGAAAACTACAGAAAAAAACTGAGATCCGGGAACGAGAAGAACTAGTCAACCCAGGTGATCTAGACATACAGGTAGTCAACCTCTCCTCCCAACAACTTGACAGTGGGATGATTTCTCTACTCAGCAGAGGCCTAAGCTTTAATCCCCATGAACAAGGGGACACCTGCAGACACAAAGTAGACTTGTTTAAATTCATCAGGGGTATCAAGATCAAGAAACACTTTAACGGCACTCCATCCACCACTAAGAACATCAGTAAGATCTGTTCAGACAACTCAGCTGGTGCTCAAAGTATCAGGGATATTCAGGACACACATCTACTCTTATCACTCACAGACTCGGATGAAACACCCACCAATATGGAGGATCTTCTCCGAGATTTAGATATAGAGACAGACCTCAGTCTCAATAGTGGCCTCAAAACCAAGTCGAAATGGACACCCACACTACCAGGGGGCAACGCAGTCGACATATTCCACAACTTGGTCCTGACGGACATGGACCGACACGAAAACAAAGTACAGAAAACCAAGCATAGAACGAGAGACAATCTTCGCAGGGAGGAACGTACAGCTCTCAAAAATCTCAGTTCCAATACAGATATCATAATCAAAGAAGCAGACAAGGGTGGGAATGTAGTGATTATGAATCGGTCCGACTACCATGCGGAAATCCTGTCTCAACTTCATGATACGTCATGTTATGAACAGCTTTCTTACAACCCCACGCCCGCACTTGTCACCAAAATCAACAAATGCTTATCCGTTTGGCACACGCAGGGTCTCATTGATGATCAAGAACTTCTCTATCTCAAGGTCCACAAGCCTGTATTCCCATGGCTTTACACCTTGCCTAAAATACACAAATCCGCACCATTCCCACCAGGAAGACCTATAGTATCGGGCATCGGTGGACCTACAGAAAGACTCGCACAATATGTGGACCTTTTCCTTGGAACGTTGGTCAGAAACCTGCCCTCATACATACAAGATACTAAACACATTCTTAGCATCTTGTCGGATGTCCAATGGCAACCTGACATGATCCTGGCCACCCTAGATGTAGTTTCCCTCTACACCACCATCGAACCAGTACTAGGGCTGCAAGCCGTCACCGGCCTACTTCACAACAGACCAGCCACTTTATGGCAACATACTCAGATGCTTGGTGCCATGATGGACATCATCCTGAATAGCAACTTCTTTATTTATGACAACATCTGGTACAAACAGAACAAGGGTGTTGCCATGGGCTCCAAGTTCTCACCTTCTTTTGCGAATCTGTACATGGGTGCCCTGGAATCCAAATGGATCTGGGGCACCATGGGTTGACTCCATAATCTACTGGGGACGCTACATTGATGACTGTCTCCTACTCTGGTCTGGATCACAGTGTAAACTGGATGAATTCTGCAGACATCTTAACACGAACGATATGAACATGAGGTTCACTAGCTACTCCAGTACCTCCAGTGTCACTTTTTTGGATGTTGAAATCTACGTTAAGTCAGATACACTTCACAGTCGGCTACATAGAAAGGCAACATCATGCAACGCCATCCTCCATGCTGAAAGCTCACATCCACAACATCAAATACAAGCAATCCCCTATGGTGAATTCACAAGAGCAAGGAGGAATTGTAGCGAAGAATCTGAGTTCCAGAAATGTTTGATTAACATGAAACATAGATTCAAGGCCAGAGGTTATAGAACTCGCACTATCTGTACTGCCGAAAAGAGAATCAGTAACATAAATAGGCAAGAAACACTACACACCCGACACACTACCCCAGAACAGAACCAGCCTGTCAGGTTAATCACCGATTACAGTGACATGGGTCTAGCCATGAGGACAAGCCTCTTCAGACACTGGGACGTTCTACTAGCCGACACCACTCTTAGAGAGGTCATCCCCCCCAAACCTCGAATCACCTACAGACGAGGTAGAACACTTAGAACAAGACTCAGCCCTAGCGTGCCTAGTCCCACTACTAGCCCCTCTTGGCTTACCACCTCCAATCTGGGTTTCTTCAAATGTGGTTGCTGCGGGGTTTGCAGACTAGCCCAACATGGAATTAGAGGCTTCACAGCTGTCAATAAACAACGTTACCAAATCAAACATAACATCAACTGTAACACCAAATTTGTGGTATACATTCTGGAATGTGCCTGCAAACGTTGGTACATTGGCAGTACGATCAGACCACTGAAACAACGGATCGGCGAGCACATCAGAGCCCTGCAACATCAGGATACCAGATATCCCATGGCAATCCACGCAGCCACCTGCCCCAACCAAGGGGCTAAGAAAAGGATCTCCTTCTTTGGATTTGATACGGCAGCGGTCAGCGCCAGGGGTGGCAATAGGGAACTGAGACTGAGACGCCTGGAAGCCACATGGATCATGCGTCTACGGACGGTTCAACACGGGCTCAACACAGACCATGAGCTACATTATTTTCTGGGTGAATGACCTCCGCACCTAGTAACTGCATTGTAACTTCATGTTCTTGTTGCTTTGGCTCTCAGAGTCTGTACATATGATCATTTACTAGTACTGCATGTCATCTCGGTACCTTTACCTATCACATTCTGGTGATACTCACCTAGTAGTTTTTTCACACATTCGCTGTATTTTTATTGTTATAGCTTTATTATTATACCTTTGTGGACTTCTTTGCTGATTACTTTTTTCAATACGAATTCCTGCCCGCTCATTATTCTCATTATGACGCTTTCTGGAGTCTACAGTATATATCCTTCTGTTTCGTGTCTTTTATGCTCTCTGAGTCTTTACTTTGACTTTCCACGAGTACTGCATGCGTCACCTCTGCCTTTTCCACCCTCCCAGCATGGCTGCCTCGCTTACGTATACCACGTTTGCACCCTCGCGCGTTCTAGTCGCCATGGGGCTTATCTCCATAATTACACCCCTCCCCTTCTCAGCCCCAGTCCAGCTATCCCTCGGCACAAGCACCTCCGGTTTCGACGGAGCTACCTCACAGGTATATTAGCGTGTACTGCTGCCGCTTCCATTCTGTTTTTCTTGCCTACCCCTTGTTCTCACTCCCGTTTCTGCGTCCTTCTTCAGGCTTATCCGCCTCCCGGCACGCTTCAAACCTATGGAGCGCCGTTACTCTCCTTCCTGGTAAGATTCTGCTTACTTTACTGTTTTTCGCTTACTAACCCCCGTTTCCCCCCCCCCCACCTAGCCCCGTGGCTCCTCCTTTTTCAACTACTCCGTCTTTTACAGCTTCACTGCTTCCGCCGCCACCTGGCTATAGAACCCTGTCCTCCCGCAGTTTCTGGACTTGCTTGGCTTGGTAAGTCCACCCTTCTTTCCACTCTTCGCCATTGGCATCCTTTTTCCTTTCTCTCCTTCCCTCTACCCCAGTCTCGATACCTCATATTTTATACTTTTTTGCAGTTCTGACACTTCCACCTTCGTCCCAATACTGCCGCCTGCTACATTGCGCTGTTTACCTCTCCTCCGGCATTACTGCCCTCTCCGCCCACAGGCTTCCCGGCTACTCCCGTGGCACGCACCCCGTGCCTGGTCTCTACGTGGAGCCCCGTCTCCCCCGTTATACATAGTTCTTTGCTTTCACCCCCGGCCGGGTTGGAATTTTCACCGGTCCATTGGTGAGTTTTCTTTACTCCTTTCCTTTGCCCACCTCACTTTTTGATTCCCCTCCTAGTTCGCACTCCTTGTGGCCCCGGTTTATCCACTTTTCTTTCCGCATGTTTTGCCACTTTATCCTCACTTATGCTACACAGGTAATTTCTTTCTTCCTCTCTTTTGCCTTTTGAGTTCTTTTCCAATTGTTTTCCTCTCACCCCCCCTTTTTTCCTTCTCCACTGCCTGAGTCCCTTTCATTTTTTGTCATGCTTTTCCCTTTTTCACCATGAACTCTTGCTGCTTCTGTCTGACTCTCTTCAGTTTATTATTCCGTTTGGGTTTCTCACTACCGCATCCAGGACTCTTACACGCCCCAATTCAGTGTGGTACATCCCATGTTTTAATTATTTCTGTTTTTTTGGATTTAATCTTGCATATTCGCTCAGTACATGATGCTTATAGGTGATTCATGTTCACCTTGGACCACGTTTTTGATCCTGTCACGTCAATATGTACTTGTCTTTTTCCCGCGCATTTATTCATGTGGTTCACAACATGAGAGCGGCACCACACCCAAGTCACTTATTGTCATGCGCCTCTACTGTTATGCCCACAGCACATGCACCTTAGGTGATCCCTTTTTCCTTTCTTTCCCCTTTTTTGATCCTAGAGATTACAATGTTAGATGTTCTCCTATTATTTTCCCTGTACCCCCTCACCCCATTTTTTGTATCCTTCCCAGCCCTGAAGAGTCACCTGATTATTCTGAGTGACGAAACACGTGTCGGCTGGTTGTACATTGTGATTTCAGTGGTTTTCATTAAATAACTTTTCAACTCAAACAGGTGTCGACCACTACAACTGTTATTCGAACTATACGGTTACACTACCGCTATACCCTTACGACGTGTGCCCGGGACTGTGCTTATCTTCCCAGTGTGGGTCCTGTTACTCACACACCTCCGGGGGTTATTGGGTAAATCCCCCGACCTGGCAGCACCGTGCCTACTCTAGTTCAGTTTCACTCCACGCATACTAGTCTGAGCGCCACACTTCCTGACTACGCTAAAAACCCTAGCTCTAGTCTTCAATTTACAGTTTCAGGAAGGGCAGCCGCAGCACTTTTATACTCACTATACCCTTCTTCAACAATAGGTTATGGATAGAGATAGGGTCGCATCTGAGCTATTCGATAATCTATCAAAAGGGATTACCGTTAATCCTGCGTCCACTAGCAACAACCCTACACACAAAGAGGGTCTTAAGGACAAATTCCTCAGATTAGAGAGACTTAAAAAGACAGAAAACTCCAGGTGGTGGGACAGTGCCACCCTTAAACAATACCAAAGACTCAAAAGGGTCCCAAGGGGACTACGCTCACAAATTTTTCCCACATTTGATGATTTAGATGATGACTTATTGGGTAAATGGGAAGAAACTCTCAATTCTAACTCCAACACATTAATTGACATCCTAATTGAGAACGCAGAACGCAAGGTTGCCAGACTCCAGATTGAGATTGGCAACCTCGAAAAGAGATAGTTGACCTGAACCTACAAGAAGCGACAGGCAAGAATTACGTCATTTTGAATGACATCTTGGCAAAACACCAGAACGAAATCAAAGACAGAAAGACACGACAACTTAGAAGAGACGAGGCTGATTATAGGGAGGGACGTGTCTTCACCTTTGCCAGGAAATACGATAAGCTAGTCAAAACCAACACACAAGGAGACAGACAAACTGTCACTGATACTCTCTCTGTTTCTTCCAGCTCCACTTCACTCAATACCACACACACTAGTGACAGCGATAACGAGAACCCAACTAGTAATACACACAGATTGGGTCTAACGACATCGTCTTTTTTAAAGGAGGTGCAAGCCATACGGAGGGAAAACAGGGCACAACAAAGACAAGGACCCGTAGACAGAAGACCCGTAGAGGGAAAAGGGCAGGACTCAGAAAACTACAGAAAAAAACTGAGATCCGGGAACGAGAAGAACTAGTCAACCCAGGTGATCTAGACATACAGGTAGTCAACCTCTCCTCCCAACAACTTGACAGTGGGATGATTTCTCTACTCAGCAGAGGCCTAAGCTTTAATCCCCATGAACAAGGGGACACCTGCAGACACAAAGTAGACTTGTTTAAATTCATCAGGGGTATCAAGATCAAGAAACACTTTAACGGCACTCCATCAACCACTAAGAACATCAGTAAGATCTGTTCAGACAACTCAGCTGGTGCTCAAAGTATCAGGGATATTCAGGACACACATCTACTCTTATCACTCACAGACTCGGATGAAACACCCACCAATATGGAGGATCTTCTCCGAGATTTAGATATAGAGACAGACCTCAGTCTCAATAGTGGCCTCAAAACCAAGTCCAAATGGACACCCACACTACCAGGGGGCAACGCAGTCGACATATTCCACAACTTGGTCCTGACGGACATGGACCGACACGAAAACAAAGTACAGAAAACCAAGCATAGAACGAGAGACAATCTTCGCAGGGAGGAACGTACAGCTCTCAAAAATCTCAGTTCCAATACAGATATCATAATCAAAGAAGCAGACAAGGGTGGGAATGTAGTGATTATGAATCGGTCCGACTACCATGCGGAAATCCTGTCTCAACTTCATGATACGTCATGTTATGAACAGCTTTCTTACAACCCCACGCCCGCACTTGTCACCAAAATCAACAAATGCTTATCCGTTTGGCACACGCAGGGTCTCATTGATGATCAAGAACTTCTCTATCTCAAGGTCCACAAGCCTGTATTCCCATGGCTTTACACCTTGCCTAAAATACACAAATCCGCACCATTCCCACCAGGAAGACCTATAGTATCGGGCATCGGTGGACCTACCGAAAGACTCGCACAATATGTGGACCTTTTCCTTGGAACGTTGGTCAGAAACCTGCCCTCATACATACAAGATACTAAACACATTCTTAGCATCTTGTCGGATGTCCAATGGCAACCTGACATGATCCTGGCCACCCTAGATGTAGTTTCCCTCTACACCACCATCGAACCAGTACTAGGGCTGCAAGCCGTCACCGGCCTACTTCACAACAGACCAGCCACTTTATGGCAACATACTCAGATGCTTGGTGCCATGATGGACATCATCCTGAATAACAACTTCTTTATTTATGACAACATCTGGTACAAACAGAACAAGGGTGTTGCCATGGGCTCCAAGTTCTCACCTTCTTTTGCGAATCTGTACTTGGGTGCCCTGGAATCCAAATGGATCTGGAGCACCAAAGGGGCACCATGGGTTGACTCCATAATCTACTGGGGACGCTACATTGATGACTGTCTCCTACTCTGGTCTGGATCACAGTGTAAACTGGATGAATTCTGCAGACATCTTAACACGAACGATATGAACATGAGGTTCACTAGCTACTCCAGTACCTCCAGTGTCACTTTTTTGGATGTTGAAATCTACGTTAAGTCAGATACACTTCACAGTCGGCTACATAGAAAGGCAACATCATGCAACGCCATCCTCCATGCTGAAAGCTCACATCCACAACATCAAATACAAGCAATCCCCTATGGTGAATTCACAAGAGCAAGGAGGAATTGTAGCGAAGAATCTGAGTTCCAGAAATGTTTGATTAACATGAAACATAGATTCAAGGCCAGAGGTTATAGAACTCGCACTATCTGTACTGCCGAAAAGAGAATCAGTAACATAAATAGGCAAGAAACACTACACACCCGACACACTACCCCAGAACAGAACCAGCCTGTCAGGTTAATCACCGATTACAGTGACATGGGTCTAGCCATGAGGACAAGCCTCTTCAGACACTGGGACGTTCTACTAGCCGACACCACTCTTAGAGAGGTCATCCCCCCCAAACCTCGAATCACCTACAGACGAGGTAGAACACTTAGAACAAGACTCAGCCCTAGCGTGCCTAGTCCCACTACTAGCCCCTCTTGGCTTACCACCTCCAATCTGGGTTTCTTCAAATGTGGTTGCTGCGGGGTTTGCAGACTAGCCCAACATGGAATTAGAGGCTTCACAGCTGTCAATAAACAACGTTACCAAATCAAACATAACATCAACTGTAACACCAAATTTGTGGTATACATTCTGGAATGTGCCTGCAAACGTTGGTACATTGGCAGTACGATCAGACCACTGAAACAACGGATCGGCGAGCACATCAGAGCCCTGCAACATCAGGATACCAGATATCCCATGGCAATCCACGCAGCCACCTGCCCCAACCAAGGGGCTAAGAAAAGGATCTCCTTCTTTGGATTTGATACGGCAGCGGTCAGCGCCAGGGGTGGCAATAGGGAACTGTGACTGAGACGCCTGGAAGCCACATGGATCATGCGTCTACGGACGGTTCAACACGGGCTCAACACAGACCATGAGCTACATTATTTTCTGGGTGAATGACCTCCGCACCTAGTAACTGCATTGTAACTTCATGTTCTTGTTGCTTTGGCTCTCAGAGTCTGTACATATGATCATTTACTAGTACTGCATGTCATCTCGGTACCTTTACCTATCACATTCTGGTGATACTCACCTAGTAGTTTTTTCACACATTCGCTGTATTTTTATTGTTATAGCTTTATTATTATACCTTTGTGGACTTCTTTGCTGATTACTTTTTTCAATACGAATTCCTGCCCGCTCATTATTCTCATTAAGACGCTTTCTGGAGTCTACAGTATATATCCTTCTGTTTCGTGTCTTTTATGCTCTCTGAGTCTTTACTTTGACTTTCCACGAGTACTGCATGCGTCACCTCTGCCTTTTCCACCCTCCCAGCATGGCTGCCTCGCTTACGTATACCACGTTTGCACCCTCGCGCGTTCTAGTCGCCATGGGGCTTATCTCCATAATTACACCCCTCCCCTTCTCAGCCCCAGTCCAGCTATCCCTCGGCACAAGCACCTCCGGTTTCGACGGAGCTACCTCACAGGTATATTAGCGTGTACTGCTGCCGCTTCCATTCTGTTTTTCTTGCCTACCCCTTGTTCTCACTCCCGTTTCTGCGTCCTTCTTCAGGCTTATCCGCCTCCCGGCACGCTTCAAACCTATGGAGCGCCGTTACTCTCCTTCCTGGTAAGATTCTGCTTACTTTACTGTTTTTCGCTTACTAACCCCCGTTTTTCCCCCCTCCCACCTAGCCCCGTGGCTCCTCCTTTTTCAACTACTCCGTCTTTTACAGCTTCACTGCTTCCGCCGCCACCTGGCTATAGAACCCTGTCCTCCCGCAGTTTCTGGACTTGCTTGGCTTGGTAAGTCCACCCTTCTTTCCACTCTTCGCCATTGGCATCCTTTTTCCTTTCTCTCCTTCCCTCTACCCCAGTCTCGATACCTCATATTTTATACTTTTTTGCAGTTCTGACACTTCCACCTTCGTCCCAATACTTCCGCCTGCTACATTGCGCTGTTTACCTCTCCTCCGGCATTACTGCCCTCTCCGCCCACAGGCTTCCCGGCTACTCCCGTGGCACGCACCCCGTGCCTGGTCTCTACGTGGAGCCCCGTCTCCCCCGTTATACATAGTTCTTTGCTTTCACCCCCGGCCGGGTTGGAATTTTCACCGGTCCATTGGTGAGTTTTCTTTACTCCTTTCCTTTGCCCACCTCACTTTTTGATTCCCCTCCTAGTTCGCACTCCTTGTGGCCCCGGTTTATCCACTTTTCTTTCCGCATGTTTTGCCTCTTTATCCTCACTTATGCTACACAGGTAATTTCTTTCTTCCTCTCTTTTGCCTTTTGAGTTCTTTTCCAATTGTTTTCCTCTCACCCCCTTTTTTCCTTCTCCACTGCCTGAGTCCCTTTCATTTTTTGTCATGCTTTTCCCTTTTTCACCATGAACTCTTGCTGCTTCTGTCTGACTCTCTTCAGTTTATTATTCCGTTTGGGTTTCTCACTACCGCATCCAGGACTCTTACACGCCCCAATTCAGTGTGGTACATCCCATGTTTTAATTATTTCTGTTTTTTGGATTTAATCTTGCATATTCGCTCAGTACATGATGCTTATAGGTGATTCATGTTCACCTTGGACCACGTTTTGATCCTGTCACGTCAATATGTACTTGTCTTTTTCCCGCGCATTTATTCATGTGGTTCACAACATGAGAGCGGCACCACACCCAAGTCACTTATTGTCATGCGCCTCTACTGTTATGCCCACAGCACATGCACCTTAGGTGATCCCTTTTTCCTTTCTTTCCCTTTTTTGATCCTAGAGATTACAATGTTAGATGTTCTCCTATTATTTTCCCTGTACCCCCTCACCCCATTTTTTGTATCCTTCCCAGCCCTGAAGAGTCACCTGATTATTCTGAGTGACGAAACACGTGTCGGCTGGTTGTACATTGTGATTTCAGTGGTTTTCATTAAATAACTTTTCAACTCAAACAGGTGTCGACCACTACAACTGTTATTCGAACTATACGGTTACACTACCGCTATACCCTTACGACGTGTGCCCGGGACTGTGCTTATCTTCCCAGTGTGGGTCCTGTTACTCACACACCTCCGGGGGTTATTGGGTAAATCCCCCGACCTGGCAGCACCGTACCTACTCTAGTTCAGTTTCACTCCACGCATACTAGTCTGAGCGCCACACTTCCTGACTACGCTAAAAACCCTAGCTCTAGTCTATAAAATAGTTGTTCATTATTTTTGGCCTAAGGCAGTGCATGAATGGTCTCATACAAGACTTTTTGCTATGCTTAGAGGTCACCCGTTGCTTACCATTGGTTGGCATCATTGTCACTCTCATTTGCTTACTTCCAATATGTCAACTTTCGTAGGCTTTTATTCCTCTTCTTGTGTTCGACCCTCCCCTGGAGCCTGGACACATCACTGAGTCCTACCACTACTCGCTCTTTCAGACAATACGTTTTTTTTTTGTTTAAGCACTCTACTAGAGTGTGTGTTTACCAGCTGTCTCCCTCTTGAACCTCTCCCCCCTCAGTATTCCTCCCTCATTCCCTTCCTGTCCAGCCTCCATTCCCTGTGTGGTGGCCCAGCCCACCCCACCCACCCTCCATTCCATTGTCTGTGTGCTTTCCCCATCCCCTCCTACCCACCCGCTGTTTTCTGTTTGCTTCCCACAGCCCCGGCCACCCACCCTCCGTTGTCCATGTGCTTGCCTGTTTTCCTCCCCCAGATTCAATGTCTGTGTGCTTGCCCCAGCCCTTCTCCCGTCCTCCGCTGTCCGTGTGCTTGTCCCAGCCCTGCTGGCTGTCTTTCATTGTCCATATGCTTACCCCCCACCCTCATCCTTTGTTGTCTATGGGCTTTAAGTGGGATGAAAAAAGAGGGAGGTCCCTAATATGGGCATGGCCCATGTAATTAAGGGCATGGCTTAAGCATTGTTAGACTTGGCATCTTTTGGCGTGTCTTCCCTGAGTTTTTGCTTTCTGACCTCCCGGTTTTGACTCTGTTTTTGCTGGTTTAGTGTTTCTGCGCACTTTCTCACTGCTGATCAGTGTTAAAGTGCAAGTGCTCCTGTTGTAAATTGTGTTATGGATTGGTGTTTCCATGATTGGCATATTTGATTTACTTGTCAGTCCCTAGTAAAGTACATTGAGTGTTGCAGGGCCTGTAAATCAAATGCTGTTAGTGGGCTGCAGCACTGGATTGTGCCACCCACGCAAACAGCCTGTAAATGTAACTCTGGCCTGCCATTGCAGAGCCTGTGTGCAGTCTGGGACTGCCATGTCGACTTGGCAAGTGTACTCACTTGCCAGGCCCTAACCTTCCCTTTTCTTACATGTCAGTCACCCCTAAGGTAGGCCCAAGGTACCCCTGTGGGCAGGGTGCAGTGTATGTGAAAGGTAGGACATGGAGTGTGTAGCATGTCCTGATAGTGAATTACTGCCAATTTTGTTTTTCACTATTGCAAGGCTACCTGTTCCCATAGGACAGAATGGGGAGTTTGTTTATAACATCTTATAAACATGACTGGCCCTAGGAACTAGGTAGAAAAATAAAGTTTAGTATGCCTGAACTCAGAATCTAAAGATGCATCTTTTAGTGAAGGTGATTTTTACATTCTGTGTTTGAAAATACCACTTTTAGAAAGTAGGTATTTTCTTGCTCAGCCATCCAGTAGGCCTCTGCTGGGGTTGTGGATTGACTGTCTGGGTTTTGGATGACAGGGGCTGGGAAGGAGCGGTGGCTCCAGATAGTCTAGGTGGGTCAGGAAAGGGCTGAATAGACCTGGGCTGCATTTATAGTAGGGGGAGGAGATTTCCTTTCACCTGAATGGGCCTGGTCTTCCTCTGACAATGCAGTCTCCACCTCCTGCCAGGAAGCCACACCAGAGAGGGCAGAACTGGTTCTGGCTGGGCACAGAGACTCTCTGCCTGAGAGGACAAAGGATTTTGGGCTATAAAAAGTGGGGCCCAAACCCCTGAACTTTAGAACTCTTTTGGACCAAGAAGACTGCCAAGAAGAAGAGCTGGAGAAGCTGTGAGGCGGAACTACCACTTTGCTGAGTGCTTTGCTGTGTTGGCCTGCAGTGGCTGCTTCTGTCTTGGGCAGTGAAAGGACTGGACTGAACTTTCTACAACTTCTTTCTTTGAGTATCTCCAAGGGCTTGAGGTAGAGCTTGCCCCCTGTTCAAGAAGTCACAGGAACAGCAAAGACTTCAAGTTCTTCTGCCCTCAGCACTGGGGACTGTGTGTTTTATGCTGCAACAGAAGAAAAAGCAACCCGACGCCGTCTACGACGCTGCTGCCGACTCAGTGTCCTGAAGGCACCGCAGAGGGCACCGCGACCCTGGTCTCACCGACGACGGCTGCTGATGCCGCCACCGAGCCGCTGCTCGCACCGCGACTTGTGGGCACCGCACTCCGCACCGCCTCGCTTCACGACGACGCCTTGGTATCCCCGACGCCGCCGCTCCATGCCGTAATCGACGCCGCTGCTTGCACCCTGGCTCGAGGGCACCGCTCGTAAAGTTACACGATGCAACGCCCTCATCCGCACCCCAGCCTTGGCCTACCGACGCCGGCGCCATCGACCCCATTCGTCAGCCGACGACAGCGCTTCAGCAACGACGACGCCGCTGCTTGCACCGTGACCTGCCAGCACCGCGACGAGCTCCGTGTCACTTCGCACCGTGACCCTGGTCTCACCGACGACGCCATCTGACGACGCCATCGAGCCGCTGCTCGCACCGCGACCTGAAGGCATCGCACACCGCACCGCTGCACTTCGCACCGCAGCACCCGACGCCAGCGCTCCTGACTTCAACCGCGAGGAGTTCGATCTGCAACGCGTGTGACTTCAAGGGCCCGACGACTCCTGCACCGACCTCCGGAACAGACGCCTGCGGACGCCGTGCTTTTGGAAGTTCAACGAGAGGTTGCCGAAGCCCTGTATTTCTAAAGGTACTGTTTTGCGGGTCTTCCCGACACCGTAGCTGGCCCGCGACGCAACGGTCAGCCAGAACTGTTTGGATTTGTTTGTTCATGACGCCGTGATAGCACCAGAGGGAGCTATCGACTTAAAGGAACTTTTTTTCAAGGTTATTTTGATAACTGAAGATTTCTAAGTACTGTATTGTGGATCTTTATTGTTTTTGGTCTTGTCTTGAGTATATAAAAATATTGGATATTTTTCTAAACTGGTGTGGAGTCATTTTGTAGTGCTTACACTGTATTAATGTTGGGTATGTGCAAATGCTTTATACACTGCCTCTCTAAGATAAGCCTGACTGCTCGTGCCAAGCTACCAAGGGGGTGAGCAGGGGTTATTTTAGGAGTGTAACTCCCTTATACTGACTAGGAAGAAGGGTCCCTACTTGGACAAAGGTGCAAACCCTTGCCAACTAGAGACCCCCATTTCTAACAAGCATGTAAACCAAATTTCTGTGATTCCCATGATGTGCCATCCGACCAGTATTTTGGGGTCTCTCTATGCTTTCTGGTATTTCATTCAGATAAATAACACTAGAACCATACACCTAAAGCCAGCCAGGACTATTGGCTTTGTTAATGGGTGTTAGCTGTAAGATTAAGGAGTAATAACAATGATTCTGTTGCAAGTAATAAATATTGAAAATGCTTCAATTCTAAAATTGTGAGACAGTGGAATGAAACTTACTAGGCCATTGGATGGGGTAGTGGTCTTTAGAGGGTAGTGGCTCTCAGAGTGTCTCAGTCACTCCCATTGTGTTCACTTTATGTCAGACATGTATGCCCTATTTCCCTTCACATCTCCTCCATCTGCATATTGTACACCTCATTTCCTTCCTCTTCAGCACCTTCTTTTTACTCTCATGAATGCACTTCCTCACATCTCCTTCACTTCACCACCCCCAAACACTCAGCACACCCACTCACATGTAAGCACTACATTTTCTTTTACTTTCACCATGTCAATATTGTGCCAAATAGGTAGCTCCTTCACCCGCATGTGCACTGATTCACAGTTGTGACTGGAATTTGCATCCATGTCTCTGTGTTTTCTGCAGAGAGACCAAGGATTGGATGACAATGTATTCTGAACACCTTTTTGACCCACTGACAGGAGCTGTGAGAAACTCACATTGCCTTCAGCCTGAACTCTAGATCTCTTAATCATGGCCCGTTATAAACCCCTGGAGGCAAATCAGTTCAAACTATGCACTATACAAGGGTTTAGACAACACAGAGGGAGGGAGGAGGTAGAGATAGATGCAGGTGGCGGGAGAGGACAGGCGAGAGGAGATGGGGTAGCACACAGCTAAGAACAATTTTTAAAAAGTGCTACGAAGTGGCCAACGCTAAGGTTCTTTTTTTAAAAGAAATTACATATATTTATATAAGTGCTGGCTGCATCATAGCACTGTTTTTATTAGCTTTAGCCATGCTGCATAGCAGCCTTGCTGCAGTGCAGCATGGCTACAAATCATTTCCAAAACAAATAGCTCTCATAGACTATACCCATTGGCTTTGCCAATGCTTTGTTTCTGTTTATTACTGTGCATTTATATCTCCTCAGCACTATATACTTTGGCAGTTATAAAATCGTTTTTGTATTATTTGGGGGAAGATTTGTGTAGTCCGCTTTGGCTTTTCTATATCTTACCTAGGGCACAAGTGCTAAAAAAAGAAGTGGGGGGGACTCACCAAGTTAGGCAGAATGGGCATGACATCACCGCTTGTGACATCACAGGAAATGACATGCATGTTCAGTTGGTCTATCATGAGTACACTTGAATATATTAAGAGATTTAACAAGTATTATGCTGATCAGTACTTAAGCCTGTGGCATACTAAACTTGCCACCAAGAACAAAGTAGTTAACACATTGCAATAAAGACGCTAGAAACTGCAATTGTGAACTATAAAATGTATTAATCTACCCAAGATAGATCCATTGTATACACCAACAATTACAAATACTCTGATCATTATAACAAAAAAATGCTGTTGCACACTGAATTTGATATTCTGAGCATGGCAATCTGTGTTGTCTCCTGTGTGTCATGGTACCAATCCTTGAGACATACCTGACGGGCCCGACCTTGTATGGCTGTGAGTATACATGGTCCGCTTCTTTGCGGACAGTCTACAGAATGGGAAACAGAGTAGACAGGTTAGCGGTCCTGCTTCCCCTGTACAGGAAGTGACCTCTAGGTCAACAGGTTTTGCACTACTGGGTGAGACCGCATTTAACCCGCAGTGCTCAACCAGACAGTGCTTCGGATTCAGAATCTTGCCTTGGCTGATCTTCGTTGGACTCCCGTGTGTCTTCAGCAGTCCCTTTGTCCATTCCGACCAGGTATTCCGTCGGTGACACTAGCGCAGGAGCGTTTCGGCTGCTTTCACGTTGCAACAGCGCTTGAGTTATTTTCTCGTTGTGGCACGCGCAGGAGCGTGTAGTCACAAGACTCCCTTTTGTAGTGTGTGCGCAGGAGCGCTTGAGTTATTTACACGTTGCGGAACGCGCAGGAGTGCGTAGCCACAAGACTCCCTTTGCTGTACAGCAGCGCAGGAGTGCGTAGCCACAAGACTCCCTTTTGTTGTGTATGCGCAGGAGCGCCTGAGTTATTTACACGTTGCGGCACGCGCAGGAGCCCGTAGCCACAAGACTCCCTTTGTTGTGTATTCAGCGCAGGAGCGCTTAGAATTTCGTTCCATTCCTATCCTTGTGAGTGAGGACTTCTCATCGTTGTACCACACTCCAGGTGATTATGCTGATTCCTTTGGGGTACATTTATTGACTGTGTGTAAGTCTGTATGAGCGTGATCCTGGGGTGCAGAAGGACTTACCCATATGATTTATCCCTACAGACGGTGATTCCTAGAGGGGTTCCATCATCATCGGTGGGCGTGCCCAACCAGGCCTTCACAGTTAAGGACACCACTCTACACTTCTAGAATTCCTTCCCCCGGCCCCATCTTCACCCTGGTCAGTATATATCCCATTGCTAGGGAAAGGTGGGAGACGGTGGTGGTTGTTCACGTCCTCCCTGCGAGATAACTCCGCAAGCAGAAGGTAAAACTTGTGGGCTCCTGACAGAATCCGAAGCCCAAGTTGTATATCTCGCCCGGGTGACATGAGCAACCCCGACATCTCTCATTGCAGGACATAGCATCCATGCTGACCTGCATGCAGGCAGAGAACCTGAGTTTACGTCAGGACATAACAGCCTTACAAGGTCAGCTGGCCGTTAGCCAGACGGGGTCTTGGGGTCAGACTCCTATGGTTAGGGTCAGACAGAAAGGGTTGCCAAGACCTCCTTTGTTCAATCCCGGTAGGTCCTCACCACCCTCTCCAAGTGCTACCCCTCCCATACAAGTGATAGCCCCTCACTCTGTCCAGCTAGCCGCCCCAGAACGCAGTATTTTCATCAATCAATGCCATCTGCACCTCATGGCGCGTGCGTCTGCCTTCCCGGATGATGCTTCCAAGGTCGCTTTCATCCTTTCCTATCTTGGAGGGGACACTGCCCAGTGGCCCATATCCTTGGTTGAGAACGACGATCCCATGCTGTACAGTCTTCCGGTTTTCAAAGAGACCCTGCGAAGAATGTTCGCCCGTCACACGTTCGTACAAGCGGCTGACAACGAACTCCTCAACCTTAAACAGGGTAACGCTGATCTGTTGCACTACATCACCACCTTCAACAGATTAGTGATCGAAGCACGATGGCCCGAGACAAAAAAGGTTTCCGTGTTCTACCGGGGTTTACGTGATGATATGAAGGATCTTATTGCTCAGATGTCAGACCATGTTGATGAATTGGACCATTCATCGAACTGGTGGTCAAATTGAACTACAGGATGCAAGAACAAAAAACCGAGAAAACCAGGGGCAACGATTCCAGGTTACTTGCGTTCAGAGGAAAACCCAGAAACGAGTCAGCAAAGACCCATGATGCCCCCGAACCCATGCAAATAGGCGGAATCCATGGTCCTCTATCCAGAGAAGCGAAAGAAAAAAGACGAAGACAGAACCAATGTTTGTACTGTGGCAAGAGTGGTCACTTTGTCAGGGAATGTCCCGTAAAACCAAGATTGAACAAACCATTTGCCCTTCCGATAACCCGAGGAGACAGGGCGGGAAACGATATAACTCAGTAGAAAACAGGGCCCGTCTACTGGGTTCTTCATCCATCAAGACTCCGACCTTTGCCTTCTATGGCAGCAACCAACATGTGGGTATAGCTGTGACATTACAGTCACAGGCAGGCCAGTCATGGCAGGTCACCGCTCTCATCGATTCAGGCGCCACCGGGAATTTCATAGACACCCAGTACATGGTTGGCTTGGGTATAACCACCGTGACCAAAGAAAAACCAGAAACCGTGAAAGCAGTGGACGGCACGGATTTAACCTCTGGACTGATCCGTTTCCAGACAGAAGCCATGAAGATGACGTGTAGGAACGATCACACGGAGTCCATCGCCTTTGATGTTATTGATGCACCTCAGTTCAGACTTATTTTGGGCCTCCCGTGGCTAATAACCCATAACCCACACATCGATTGGGTGTCCAGGATTATGACATTGGATTCCACTCACTGCAACGTCTCCTGTTATCCGCAGAAAGAATTCTCCGGTGGATGGGCAATACAAGCCCATGCGCTTCCCCTGACTGGGATGGGTACGGTTACACAGGGGGTTGTACCCGAGGCATATACTGATTTGGCCACGGTGTTCGATAAAAAAGGTGCCAACACCTTACCTCCCCATCGCTGTTTCGATTGCAGGATAGACTTGATTCCGGGATCCAAGCTCCCATGTAGCCGTGTCTACTCCTTTACCGAGAAAGAAAACAACCACCTACGCATCTATCTGGACGAATATCTGAAGAACTGATTCATACGCCATTCCAAGTCCCCTGTTTCATCTTCTCTCTTTTTTGTGGCAAAGAAAGAGGGAGACCTGAGAACGTGTATACCATAACCATCAAAAACCGATATCCCTTGCCCCTGATATCCAACCTTCTGGATCAGGTAAAAGACACGGCCATCTACACCAAACTGGATCTACGCGGAGCCTACCATCTCGTCAGGGTCCGGAAAGGAGACGAGTGGAAGACTGCGTTCCGAACAAAATATGGTCTGTTCAAGTACCAGGTCATGCCTTTCGAACTTTGCAACGCCCCTGCTGCCTTCCAGTATTTTATCGATGAAGTACTGAGGGAATATATCGATCAGTTCTGCATCATCTACATCGACGATATCCTGATTTATTCTAAGGATGTCCCAGAACACATCAGACATGTACGTACCATCCTCCAGCAGCTACAACAACACGGCCTGTACGTCAAGCTAGAGAAAAGCGTGTTCCACACTGCTATGGTTGAGTTCCTGGGTCACATCTTGACTCCTGCAGGGATTGAAATGGACATAAAAAAGATCGAAACCATATCGCGATGGCCGTTACCTTGCTCTGTGAAACAAGTCAAGAGATTCCTGGGGTTTGCTAACTACTATCGATGCTTTATCGCAGGGTTTTCAAGTATCATTACTCCCATTACTAGTTTACTACGCAAAGGCGTGAAGTTCCTATGGGATCCCAGAGCCGAGAAAGCCTTTCAGGAACTGAAAACCAGGTTCACGAGCGCTCCCATCCTGATACACCCCAACCCTGAGCAGCCTTTCATAGTAGAGGCCGATGCCTCCCAGAACGCCCTGGGGGGTGTGTTGTTACAAAGGGACACCAAGACAGGCCTGTTGCATCCCGTGGCCTTCTATTCCCGGAAATTACAGCCAGCAGAACGCAACTACACGATTTCCGACCGTGAACTCCTAGCCATCAAGGCAGCATTTGAAGAATGGCGTCATTACCTGAAGGACGCTAGACATCCAGCAACCATTTACACAGACCATAGAAACCTACAATTCCTCCGCTTGGCTAAGGCCCTCACTTCCAGGCAGTTAAGATGAACCTTGTTCTTCAATGAATACGACTTCATAATCACATATCGACCCGGAAGAGAGAATGCCAAAGCAGATGCCCTGTCCAGACTAGAAGAAACTGAAGAAGAGACAATCAAAGCAGAACCTGTGTCCATCCTCCCCGAAAGCTGTTTTCACGTTGTAATCCTTTCATCCTCCTTCTTATCCCGGTTATACGATGACATCAAACAAAAAGAGCCGGAGATATGGATCGGTGACCTCAAAGGGGTTACTGCACGAGATGGATTCTTGTACAAAGGAGACTGCTATTACCTCCCTATGGCAGACCATCAGCAAAAAGCTCTGTACATGTGCCACGACCACCTCTTGCCAAATCATCCTGGATACCATAAAACCATTGACTTGTTACATAGACACTTCTGGTGGCCATCCATGGACTCCGACGCTCACGCCTACATAGCCCGTTGTTCCATCTGTGCCCAAGGAAAGACCCTGTCTCAACGCACAGTTGGGTTATTTAACCCTATCCCAGTGCCTCAATATCCTTGTCACACCATATTGGTGGATTTCGTCGCCGAACTGCCCAGGACCAAGCCAGGTTATACCACCGTTCTTACCATTGTGGACCACCTGACCAAAATGGCACACTTCGTACTGTTAAGGAAGCTACCGTCAGCAGCCGAACTGGCTGTGATCTTCATGTACAACGTGGAGCGGTTGCACGGGGTGCCATCTGTGTTGATCACGGACAGGGGTTCCCAGTTCATATCCAGGTTTTGGAGTGAGGTGTGCAACGCTATGGGAATGGAGGTACGTTTCTCCTCGGCGTATCATCCGCAAACCGATGGACAGGTGGAAAGGAATAATCAAACCATGGAACAGTACCTCCGATGTTTACAACTTTCCGTGGAGAAAGAATGGTCAGGGGTGCTATGGGTAGTGGAGTAGCCCTACAACAACAATAAGCACACTTCCATAGGAATGTCGCCTTTCTACTGCCTCCAAAGTCGGCATCCACGATCAGTGCCATGGGAAGAACCACAGACCAGTCACATGCCCACAGTATTGGAATACCACACCCTACTACATGACCTCTGGCAACAAGCCCGATTCGAGCTAGCCAAAGCCAAGGCAACCCACAAACAAAACACCGGTAAACACAGACAGGCAGAACCCGATTACGAAGTAGGGGATAAGGTGTGGGTGTCCATAAAAAACCTCAATGTACACGGACCCAAGAAACTATAACCACGTTACGTAGGCCCCTACACCATTAATAAGGTTATCAACCGGGTATCAATGAGACTCACCTTGCCCCACAAATGAAAATACACCCTGTGTTCCACGTATCCCTCCTGCGGCCAGCTCACCCTGAAGGCCAAGCCGCTTCCCCTCCGCCTCCTGTACTCAGGGATGATCACGAGGAATATGAGGTTCGGGCTATTATTAACTCCCGTAGGACTAGGGGGAAGCTCTTTTACCTGGTGGACTGGAAAGGGTATGGTCCGGAGGAGTGGTCCTGGGAACCCTTGTCCCATGTACGCCACGCACCTCTGTTGGTTCGTGCCTTTCATGTTCGAGATCCCATTAAACCACGTACTGCCCCCCGTTTAAGGGGGGGTTCTGTCTTGGGAGGGGGTACTGTCATGGTTCTGATCCTAGAGACATACCTGACCGGTCCGACCTTGTATGGCTGTGAGTATACATGGTCCGCTTCATTGCGGACAGTCTACAGAACGGGAAACAGAGTAGACTAGTTAGTGGTCCTGCTTCCCC
Source organism: Calotriton arnoldi (assembly GCA_963921515.1). NCBI lineage: Eukaryota > Metazoa > Chordata > Amphibia > Caudata > Salamandridae > Calotriton > Calotriton arnoldi. Next base: position 276,530 of record CAWUFW010001726.1, read on the forward strand.
TGTACAGGAAGTGACCTCTAGGTCAACAGGTTTTGCACTACCGGGTGAGACCACATTTAACCCGCGGAGCTCAACCAGACAGTGCTTCGGATTCAGGATCTTGTCTCGGCTGATCTTCGATGGACTCCCGTGTGTCTTCAGCAGTCCCTTTGTCCATTCCGGCTAGGTATTCCGTCGGTGGCACTAGCGCCGGAGCGCTTCGGCTGCTTTCACGTTGCAACAGCGCAGGAGCGCTTGAGTTATTTTCTCGTTGTGGGACGCGCAGGAGCGCGTAGCCACAAGACTCCCTTTTTTGTGCAGAAGCGTAGGAGCGCTTGGGTTATTTTCTCATTGTGGCACGCGCAGGAGCGCGTCGCCACAAGACTCCCTTTTGTTGTGCAGCAGCGCAGGAGTGCTTGGGTTATTTTCTCTTTGTGGCAAGCGCAGGAGCGCGTAGCCACAAGACTCCCTTTTGTTGTGTGTACGCAGGAGCGCTTGTGTTATTTAAACGTTGCGGCACGCGCAGGACCGCGTAGCCACAAGACTCCCATTGTTGTGTATTCAGTGCAGGAGCGCTTAGAATTTCGTTCCATTCCTATCCTTGTGAGTGAGGACTTCTCATCGTTGTACCACACTCAAGGTGATTATGCTAATTCCTTTGGGGTACATTTATTGACTGTGTGTAAGTCTGTATGAGTGTGATCCAGGGGTGCAGAAGGACTTACCCATATGATTTATCCCTACAGACGCTGATTCCTAGAGGGGTTCCCTCATCCTCGGTGGGCGTGCCCAACCAGGCCTTCACAGTTAAGGACACAACTCCACACTTCGAGAATTCCTTCCCCCGGCCCCCATCTTCACCCTGGTCAGTATATATTCCATTGCTAGGGAAAGGTGGGAGACGGTGGTGGTTGTTCACGTCCTCCCTGCGAGATTACTCCGCAAGCATAAGGTAAGACTTGTGGGGTCCTGACACTGCGTGACCATGAGAACCGACGCGGCCATGCTGTGTTGGAGGATGGACCATGGCAGGTGTAAGCAGGACAGAGAAATGGGACTTCAAGAGAACACGTAAGCAGGGAGCTCTGTTAAACTGGGTGGCTCTTGGGATAATGTCTGTAAGCTGTGGCACATAAAAAGAAGACTACATATATTAGTAGACTATAAGCATTTTGGTAGTTGAAGGACAGATTACATCATGCTGGCCCGGTTATTCATTATTTATAAATACTTCAGAGGCATTCCATGGATATCCTTTAAGCTAGAACCCACAAATATTATTATTCCAAATAGCTGGAGGGATTTTGACTGCTGAGGAGGAGCATGTTGCCTTTAGTGAAAATTAGATCAAGTTCCATGGAACAATTTGTGGTCCCTGGTGCAATTAATAATGAAAACAGATTGGTGATCTGGCATTATAGCACATGCCCACATACTGAGACAGTTACAGGTGGAAGGGTGTTCATATAAGTACTGGTTCGAAGGAGTGAGGATCAGAGTGCTGATGAGTACCAGTAAGTAATCAAATCATTAAATTCTCATCCTCGTCCCATTCCTTACTCAATGAGGATAAATGTAAGTGGCATGCATTCGTCACAGACCACCGAGACACTGGCAACCACTGCACCAAGACACTGGCAAGCATATGACATTAAACAAACTCTCAGTGCGATTTGTCTATAAACTACCGCATATACACACTCAAAATTGCTCTTACGGATTTGTGTGAGGGACCTGATAGGATGGTGTTTCTGCAGCTGTTAGTTTAAATGTTACATGAAGGACATACATGAAGATGTAACCTAAGCAGTAAAGTCCATAAGTACACCCCACACTGCTGTGAGCAACAGTAATAAAAGAACACATGAAGAACATTTCCACATATATGAAGTGGACAACATCAGTAAATAAGCAAAATTATCTAAAGCCGATATTTCTAGCCTTTATCTATACATACTCAAACAGCAGATAAAAATACAAAGCACTTTTAAATATGTTCTAGAGCTTTGGTAATGACCCATGGCTACTAATGAAAGTAAACAAAGGCAGAAAAGAAATATTAAAATAGAATACATACAATTTTGTTTACAATCCTATTTAGTATCATGTGCAGGAAGTGCAGACTCTTAAAACAACATCAAACCTCCACCTGCACTCTAACTGCTCTTCTTTAAGTATCTTTAACCCTTCCGGTACCCACTGGTCCTCTACTTTAAGCGCTTTTATATTTCTCAAAGGAGGGCACATGTTTAATAATTATGGTACTTGGTGGGGGCAGAAAAGGCTGATGGGATGGAACACCAACAAGATTTATGTCAGCGGTGCAGGCTAGAGCAGTCCTTTAAAAACAGTTCCAAAACACTACGAACTACCTTCCAGTGTTGCCAGATATTTAGAACACTCTCTAGCCCAAAGCGAACCAAAAGGAGTCCAATATTGCTACTCTAAAGGAGGGGCTTGGACACTGCTTCTTTTGTCTCTAGTGAGTCCTCGCAGCAGCCCTGTGAAGTTTCCCAGGTCCATGCAGGATGCAGCTCCAGTCCAAGGTTTTTTTGGGAGGGATCCTGAGACTTGTAGTCTTATTAATTCCATTATAAAACCAGACTACAAGTTCCACAATTCAAAGACAAAACCTGGACTGGACCAGCACATCAGGCATAGACCTGAGAAAATTGGCAGCTATGTCGCAGGGAGGGCCATACAATAGAGCAGTACAAAGTAGCATACCAAGGATGCCATAGTGCAAGCCAGGGAAATTGTCCCTTGGACTTTTGGGGTAGTACAAATACAACAATTATCAAGTATCAATGGGCCATTCAGGGCTTTGGGTTCAGGTGCCACTGCACCTGCTGCACCAACTGTAACTACGCCCCTGGAAGTACCCCCTTTCTTATCCACCTGACTTAGCCACGATCAGGTGGCAACAGGCTGTCACTCATTCCAGGAAATTCTACTTCACCTTCAGTTTTGAAACTTGCAAAACATGTGCGTAACAGTAGCATTTGGTGCAATTGGAGGCACCGCACCAGTTATGCCCTTGTAGTGGCTTTTGGAGAAATGCCTGCCTATGAAGATTTTCACGTCGCTTGGAGCCAGACTCCCAATTTCTTTAGCCTTAGTAAGGCATTTTACCTCTATGTGTATTTTACGCAAACTGGATAAAAGTGAATGGAATTTAACAAACTGATGGGTGACTAACCCAGTGTGTTAAATCAGCAACACTTTCATGCATAACAGATCGCGGGTTCCAGTGTCAACAAAGTAGAGGATTTTAAAATGAGTCATAGCGACATGCTATTGCACTGTCTCAAACAGTTTATCATTAACCTGAGAATCGTGTATAGAAGCTTCTGCAAATGCAGGTGAATAACGGAGGCGGGTTAGTGAGAAAATGTGCATGACAAAGCTGCTCTTTTAAGTGCTTCAGTCACACTTCATGTAGGAAGCTGGCTCTGTATATACTATACCAAAGTAAGGTATAGTGTGCACAGAGTCCAGTGGATCCTCAAAGGCTTACAGAGGTAAAAGTAGATAACACCTTACTCTCTATTTGTGGTAGTGTGGGCGAGCAGTAAGGCTTTATCAGAGGGTAGTGTTAAGCATTTATTGCACACACTCAGGCAAGAAATGATGTCACACACTCAAAGACTGAGCTCAGACCAATTGTTTGTATAAAAAATATTTCTTTAGTTGTATTTTATTTTTAGAACCAAGCAGGACTTGGTACAGGTAAGTAGAATTGTACTTTTCAAAACAGGTTGTTCAAAATAAGCAAGCTGGATGAAATTGACTTTGTTACAGGTTTGTAAAATATTTAAAGACAATAGGTATTTGTAATTACTTTGCGAATACTATTCAGATTACTCTTGGGAGTACTTTTTAGAAATGTTTTTCTTCTCAGTGTGGTATGCCTAGATATCACACTGAGACATTTCCTAGACAAAGGTAAGTAAAACTCTTTTGCATTAAAACACAGTTGCTTAGGTTTCCACACAAACACAACTCAACACTTAGAACTTTTTCAGAGGAAAACCAGTCAATGCAATCCTATGGAGAAAAATTAGATTAACGGTTTGCAGGTAAGCAATCGGTCTTGGGGTTGAGTTTCTGGGGTTAGAACAAGGGTATCCCCAGTGTCAAGGATGCACTCAAAAGCACCCTCAGCGGCACTAGGGTGGACGGGTGCAGAGTGCTAAGGCCCAATGTTAGCCTATGGGGCTAGGGGGCCGTCGGTTGATGCCTGCTCTCGGGCAAGCCACAGGGTTGAGGGAGCAAAGCTCCTAGGGTTAAGCTCAGGTCAAAGGGGGATCCGAGTTAGCACACAAGGTGCACCCACAGCGGCACAGGGGGGTCGGGTGCAGGATGCTGATTTGGCGTCAGGTGCCCTGTTGGTTTCAATGGGAGATCTCCGGTCGGAACAAAAACTGCAGGTTCGGACAGGGAGGCTTCCTGGAGGCGACCACCAGTTGGAAAGGTAAGTTGGGATGCAGGGGGTTGCCTGGACACCGTTGGTTGGACCACCCAAGGCCATGGGGCGTCGGGTGCAGGGATGTCGGGTTTCCTTACCAGCTCTGGTCGGGGAGGATCCTCCAGATAGAGGCAGCAGGCATCGTCTGGAGGCTTGAGGTAGGTCAGGGATCACCAGATCCCAGGTCAGGTTTGGTGGGGGGGACCTCCTCGCGGTGTTAGGCCACTCGAACTCGGGCCCTAGGCGTCGGGTGCAGACTCGCGGATTCAGCCGGAGCCCGATTCGGGTTCTTGAGCAAGTCCGGTGCTCACGGGAAACAAAGTCTTTGCAGGGAAGGCAGGACAGGTTTCCTCCGGGTTCTGGCGGGCTGCTGGCTGCAGGACACGCCGGGATTCCGCTGGAGCAGGTCGAGGTCGGGACAGGCCGGTAGGGCTGGGGCCAAGGCAGTTGGTGTCCTCCTCCTCCTCTTCCTTCAGCACGGCTCTTCGGTCCTTCTTCTTCTTGCTTAACCTTAATCATACATTCCTGAATCTAAGTTTGGTGGTTTCCAGGTTTGGCTCCGTAGTGATGAAAAATTGTGTGTCATCAGCATATGAAATTACATCAAAGCTGCATGATCTTATTACTTTGGATACGGAGGCCACGTAAATGTTAAAAAGGATAGGGCTCAAAGATGAACCCTGTGGCATTCCTTGTCTAATGCCATGCTTCTAGAGTTGAAGAGATCAAGCTGCACGGAGTGAGTTCGGTCAGTCAGGAAGTTTTTCAGACAACCTAATGCTTTACCCCCGACACCAATCTACCCAAGTCTTTGGATTAGGATTGAATGAGAGATGGTGTCAAAAGCTGCAGACATGTCTAGTAAATCCAACATAGTTGAGTTACCCCGTCCAGGGCAAGCCTGATTGAATCTAAAACCTCCATTAGTGCTGTTTCTGTGCTATAAGAGGCCCGGAATCCTGACTGGGAGGGATCCAAAAGGGAGTAGGTTTCTAGAAAAGATATGAGTTGTCGATTGACTAAGGTCTCCATAACTTTTCCCAGAAAAGGGAGCAGTGATTTAGCTCTGTAATCAGCCATCTCTTGTCGATCAGGCGTATTTTTTTTTTTTGGATTGGTCTGACACAGGCTGCTTTCCATTTTACTGGGGAAGATTCCATGCTCAAAGAAAGACTGAACAAGTCCGTGATGAAGGCAAGAAAGGCTGGGGCCAAGCTGGCCATGATATAAGGCGGGAAAGGATCATATGGTAATCCACATTTGATCCTGTTGATTAAGACCAACACTTTTTCATGAGTAACTGGATTAAAGGTTTACAGAAGGTTGGGGTGGATAATGACCGAAGTGTTAGATGGAGTCAACCCTTCTGGTTCCATATCGTTAGGAAAGGATTTCTAAATCTTGGAGATTTTTTCTTCAAAGTAAGTTGTGAGTTTGTCGCAAAGAGCCTGAGATGCTGTAATTGGTGAAGTACAGATTGAGGCGTTGGTGAATTCCTTCAGATCTTATAAAGTTCTTTTGTTGAAATTCCAGCGTTATTGATCCTGTCAACTATATGAGTCTTTCTACCTTCTTTAATGTTTTATGGTAATTTCCTAACAGTTTTATAAATCATTCTATCCCCAGGAGATTTAGTAGTTCCTCACTTACATTCTAGCTTTCTACAGGCTGTTTTTTTCCCTTTTTAGGGACTCTTGAGTACCAGGGTGAGGCTAAATTCTTAGTTTTATGTCTGCTGAGTTTGAGAGGAGTAATAATGTCTAAAGTCTGAGTGAAATCTCCCTTAAAGTCGTTTAGAGTAGTGTTAATGTCTTCATACTCCTTCAGAATGGGGGGTGGGGGGAGGATAGAGAAGGTACTTCCTTCCTCCATTGTCTAGTCAGTCTTGGGGCTCTTACATTAAGAGTGTCCAGATTTTTCCAGGTCAAAATAAAAGCTGATTGTGGAATGGTCAGTCCAGACCTGCGAGATTGGAGTCTACCTGTAAATTGGGTCAGTTAGTGAATACAAAGTCCAACATATGTCCTGCTATGTGCTTAGGACCTGCCACTTTTTGATAAAGACCTAAAGAATCCAGATCCGAGAGTAAACGTATAGTATCTGGGTCAGAGCTCATCTCTGCATGGTGATTAAAATCGTCAACCAACATGAAGTTCTCTGATGCTGAAATGTGAGGTGTCAGCCAGTCTGTCAACTTAGTGCTAAACTCCTCTTTTACGCCTGGCAGCCGATAGACTAATGCACCCCTCCAGGTTGACTTTGATGAGGTTTCCAATTTAAAAATGACCATCTCTACCCAGGCGGTAGAGCATGATTCTAAAAGCAGAGCGTGATTTTTTCAGTATTACAGAAGGCAATTGCAACCCCCCCCTTTTAGACTGTCTATCGAGTTTAATTAGAGTGTAGTCAGAGGTAAATGCTGTAGAGATGGAGGAAAGTGCTGTAGAGATGGAGGAAAGTGCTGTAGGATGGAGCCATGTTTCTGCAATAAGGCAAATATCTGGTCTTTCTGTGTCCAGAAGGTCCCATAGTTCCAACGCGTTTTTAGGGATGGAACGAGTGTTTAGATAGAGGCCGTGCAACCATGAGGTGGGGGGCACAGGGGTTTCTGACAGTGCCACACTGTATTTTATGTGAGAGTCCTGACCACCATTGTTGTTATTTGGGAGTTTACACCTTTCCTAGGAGGTGGAGGGGAGGCAAACAAAATACAATGTTTACAAATCTGGGAACCATCCTGTTCTAAAAATAACCCCCCAATACATAGTGGGTTGGAGTTTGTCTCCTTTTTTCCTTAAGGTCAGCATTTGTATACGATAGGAGGTTCATGATCTTACCGTTAACATGCAGGGTCCCTGGCGTCGTTGAGGCGTGGACGGGCTTGCCTTTGGTGCTCTGGATGCGCGCATCCACGCTGGGAGGCATTTTAAGTAGCCTTCAGGCTGCCTAGGGAAAAAGGCAGGATTTGGAGGACTAGACTGTCAACTGTAATAAAATGGCAGGCCCTGACATCTTACGAATCTTAGTTTGGTTTGGTTATTCCCTCCGCACAATCGGCACATGCCATGTCGGACCAGAAAGACAAACTTCTATTTGGTTGCAATTACGAGTGGTGAGTTATTCTACTTTGTATAGTTATTAATTAAAGTGTTGCCATGCTGTTGGAATAATCAAAGTGCCTCAGTGTAGTGCAAAGAATTATGCAATATGATCCGTCAATTAAATCTTAAAAATCAATCTGTACAACAATTTAAAACAACTTGGCAGATGAAGATTTGCATTAGCAGCAAAAGTAACAGTCATGGAGCGACCAGTGTGGGGCTGCGCGTCCACGCTGGGACGCTTCTTAAGTAGCCTTCAGGCTGCCTGGGGAACAAGGCAGGATTTGGAGGACTAGGCCATCAACCGTAATAAAATGGCGTGCCCTGACGTCCTCCAAATCTTAGTTTGGCTTGGTTATTCCCTCTGCAAAATAGGCACATGCTACGGCGGACCAGGGAGTCAAACTTCTATTTGGTTGCAATTATGAGTGGTGAGTTATCCTACTTTGTATAGTTATTAATTAAAGTGTCTGTAGGAAACCCACCTCTCTATATAGTGCACCACAATGGGGTACACTACACAGAGAGGTCAAGGAGACCCCTGTTAGTTTACAGAGGCAAAAGTAGATAATACTAACGCTCTATTTTGTGGTAGTGTGGGCGAGGCCTTAGGCTTATCAGAGGGTAGTGCTAAGCTTTTGTATGTTGTACTCACAGAGGCAATAAATGACACACACACTCAATGAACGAAGTTGAGACTGAATTTGAAAAATAGTACTCCTTTTTAAGTAAACATTTAGACCCAGAACTTGGGGAACAAGGTAAATAATTTTTCCAATATAAAAAAATCACACTAAATGCAAGATTCCCAGTTGTGCGCAGTTAAGCACAATACATTTCCTATGGAAGGAAAAAGCCTATTGGGAAATGAATGCAATGCAGTTACTTTTGTGGTTCACCTTTTGGAAATTGGAAGGTTTGAGAGCCAAGATCCAAAGTCCCAAGGCCAAGTTCTTGGGAGCTTCCCGGATTTCACTGGGAGCAAAGAGCAAGGGGACTTTGTAGCTGGCACTACGACGAAAGGGGCCACCTGCAAAAGCAAAGCAAAGATGGACTTGTAGGCAAGTCTGAGGGCTCTCAAGGAAGAGTAGAGGTTGCAAGTGTCTGGGGCCGCAGGAGCACAGATGGTCCGAAGATGCCCCGGCCGGGTGGGCTGGGTGCAGTGAAGATGAGCCATTGGGCAAAGGCGCGCAAAGATACACCTCGCTGTCAGGGGCTGGCACCTTGGGGCGACGATTTTGGAGCTGCTGGACCACTGCTGAGATGGATCTCCGGGGTCCTGATGTCCCTCGTCGGGTGCTGCTTCGCTGTAAAGTTGTTGTCCGCCTGGACACGGTTTTGAAGGTTTTTGTAGCAAGGGGTCCAGTACCCTGGGTATCCATGCTGTTCAGCTCCAGTGGGTCCTGGGGCCTCAAGACTTAGTGCAGAGGCCAAGCTGACCCTCCAGAGCAAGTGTACCTTTGGCTAGCACTCAGAGATATTGGTTGGGCTCGGGAGCTGGACGAAGCTGGCCCGGACTTCGCTGTTTTTGGGGCCTGCAGCTGAAGAGAGACAGCTCCTCTATCTCAAGGGAGTTCCTTGGCGATTTGTGAGGGCTGATGATCCTCTGGGGTTTGTGGAGGCCACACATCGACGAGACGAGCAGGAGGATGGCGACTGTCGAGTTCTGTTGCAGCAGGCAGGAGTTTGCCCCCAAAGTCCACCACGAGATGTGCAGTTTTCGGTCCAACAGCATTTCCTCATTTGTCTTCTTCTTATGTGCGTAGATACTACTGTGCAGGGTCTGGGGATGCCACCTAAATACTAAATTTAAGGGTATTTACAAGGGAGTGACAGGTAGTGGCCAATGGGCCCCTTACCTGGGGTATCTACACCCTATTTTATGTTCACCTCCAGTGGGAGGGGGACATAGCCCTAGTCCTAATTGGAGAATTCCAACCATCTTGAAGATGGCAATGGCAGTGTGCATAGCCTCGGTGAGGGGATCCTAGAGTGGCACAATTTGTGCTACTACCCTTGGGGTCCCTCTTCAGTGCCAATGCCCTAGGTACCAGGGGTACCATTTACTAGGGACTTACAAAGGGTACTGAAGTTGTGCCAATTGAGAAACAAAAGTTACAGTTTAGGGAAAGAGCTCTGGCATGGGGGACATGGCTGGCACAGACCCTGTGCACTTCCAGTCGAAGTCACCTTATTTTCCAGGCAAAAAGTGGGGGCTAACCATGTCCAAAAGAGGCACTTTCCTACAGTGTTGCTGTGCTGTCTGAATAATTAGTGCCTCAGTGTGTTGCAAAGAATTATGCAATATGATCAGTCAATTAAATCTTTAAAAATGTAAAATCAATCTGTAAAACAATTTAAAACAACTTAGCAGAGTGAGGATTTGCATTAGCAGCAAAAGAAACAGTTATAGAGCGACCTGTGGGGTGCAGCTCACCGGGACGCTTCTTAAGTAGCCTTGAGGTTGCCTAGGGAACAAGGCAGAATTCAGAGGACTAGACCGTGAACCGTATTAAAATGGCAGGCCCTGACGTCCTCCGAATTTTTGTTTGCTTTGGTTGTTCCTGCTGCACAATCGGCACACGCCATGGCGGACCAGGGAGCCAAACTTCTATTTGGTTGCAATTATGACTGGTGAGTTATCCTACTTTGTATAGTTATTCATTAAAGTGTCGCCATGCTGTCTGAATAATGAAAGTGCCCCAGTATGGTGCAAAAAATTATGCAATATGATCAGTCAATTACATTTTTAAAATGTTAAAACTTAGCAGAGGCAGGATTCGCATTTGCAGCTCAAGTAACAGTCATGGAGTGACCTGTGCACGTCTGTATTTTAAAATGTCTTACGAGGTTAAGACACCTGCTGCAGGGATCTTTGTGTGCCAGCTAAATCTCATAGAATAATAATAATGGTAAGATAACTCTGGAGGATAACGTATTTGCTGAAGAGATCACTGTTTTGTCTAGTCCTAGTTTTGAGTCAAAGTAGAGAGCGGGTTAATGTCTCCTGAAAGCACATTATGTAACACATAGATGAGAGATTTTTATTTTATGTAAATGGGTAAGTGGGTTACTGCTTTTAAGACAGAGATCATTTTGTTACTTGCAGTTCATAAATTGTAATCATTCTATTATAGCATAGTGAGACATGCAGGACCTGGGGCACCTAAACCTTGTAACCCTCAGTCTTATGTAACACATAATTTATGTTGATGCACAAACCTGATCTATTGTCAATGTATAATCTGTACGTGTGATGTAAAGGGCTCTGACACCCTGCATTGGGATTAGCAGTGGCACTATGCATCCCAATGCAGGGTGTCCAAGCGCTTTACATCACACGTACACAAATAACAATTTAAATGCCACTATTTTTGTTTTATTTCTTTTATAGCACTTTACCATTACTGAAGTGCTAAAAGAAATAAAACTAAATTGTCGTATTTAAATTGTTAGTTATGTAAATACTGGGGCAACCAACACATCTGACATTCTTACAGTGTATGCATATCTCTTCTACACAGGGACTGAACAAAGTCAAAAGCATTTCTCTCTTAAGTACCTGTGAAGTGATAAGATGAGAGCTTTTGTTTCCCCTCCATTGCATCTAGGTATGAGGCTCCCTATAGCTCCCAGGCAGGACACTCCAAAAAAGAGGGCTAATAACCCCCTAAATTCTGCTTTTATTATAAGCAAATCTGGAATCGGATATGCCCCTTCCCCACCTGCACCTTGCTGCTCGGAACAAAAGTAGACAGTACAGCCCCATCCCCACCTGCACCTTGCTGCCTGGAACAAAAGCAGACAACCTGCAGGCGCTGCTGAAAGTGTTATGCTGTTAGAAAATTACACCGGGGCACGAGTTCAGCAGAATTCTGTGAATTACGGGAGCAGTAGGAAAGGAAAGTGGCACTTAGTTGAAGGCAACCAGCTTTACAGCAGGGTAGACAGCAACTATCAACTGAAAATAGTGAGTAGGCGGCATCAAGATGGCCGCCGGAACGGAGCCCTGAATGGGAGCTCCCGGGCTTCGGGATAAATTATGTGGAATATCCCTCCCCGGCCGGCCCCCACCGATACCGTACTGAACCCTGTGACCCCGCTCACCTCATCGGTAGCTTCGGTTGCTCACTGGAGCAACGACTGACACCGGCGTAGCGGCGCACACCGGGCATCCTGCAGGCAGCTTTACCGCAATGAGGTAGGCGCTTTAAACTTCACCGCGGCCGACGCTGAGACACCCTCCGACCCTGCGGACCTTCGGGGGTACACTGGAGCCACTTACCGCATCCCGCGACTGCAACAGACGTGTGGTCACGGCGGGAAATTCTTCGGCGGTCCCGCGGTGGATCTGAGGGATCGCGGAGCGCCCAGCCCCTCTAAGGCGATTTCGGCAGTGGGCGAGGGGCAAACTGCACAGACCATCTCGGGCAGGTCAGTCTCTTCCCCACTGTTGGTCCTGCTCACGGAGGAAGTTGTCCTTCAGGCTGGATGCCTAACTTCAAGATGGCGGCGTTACATAGGGATCTGCAGAAGTGAATCTCGTGTCTGTGCCTTGGCCAAGGGGAGATTGCAACCCAGGAGATGACACCCCCACGGAAGGAGTGGTCCTTTGTGTGCAGGATCATCTGGGGGTTGTTGCACCCACGCTGGCATATGCCTCCCTCTGCCTGACCCTAACATGGCGGCCTGATCCCATCACAGACTGTTATTCTCAAGATCACGAGTCGACGTGCTGCAGCTCCTCTGCCTCCGATGGTTGCGGTGCTGTGCCTGCAGAGGCAAGTTGCGGGACCCTGGCGAGCCTATCGGCGTGTCCCTCGCCTTCTGCCTGACTCCAGAGTGACGGCTCGACGGGAATCATCGCTGGACTACCCCGGGGGTGAGTACTACTATACCTCACTGCCCCCCCGGCAGCTCACAACATTGTGGTCATCTGGGGAACCAGGGCGGGGTGTTGCCCTCCGTCACCACCACTCCGGTCCCTCGGCGTGCCTGAAGGGTCGGGCTGGGGGCTGCCATCCGCCTCAATCCTTGAAGTCCAACAGGCGTGCCTGAATAGTCGGACGACGGAATCCCGACAAACTCTGCGGCTGCAGGCGGACAAGAGCATCGGTGCTCCGACGGTGACCGGGCCTCTCCCGCCGCAAGCGTCTACAAGGGGAGTTGAAGCATTCGCCCTGGCCCTTGGCGAGCTGCAATTAGGAGCGTCTGGGCTCCGATTGTCTTCTAGCGTGAGTCCGGTCCTTGACTGCGGCTGGACCCCCGAGACCGAGCCTCTCCTGTAACAGGCGCCACCCAGAAGCTGCTGATGACACCTGTGGCGATGTAAGCAGGCTGATCAGCTAAACAATTACCACAGATACGTGTGCGGAAAATAAGTGTAAGCAGCGTATTTAGCTCTGCATAGGGGTCATTGTGCCCGGGGTCTCAAATCCCTTCTCGGGCCCTGAATCTCTGTCGGTCTCCTGCCAACGTGGATGCAGTTATACAGGAAACTGACGCAGCACTGATCACACGGGTCAGGCACAGTGCACTCAACATAAGCTTTGCAAGGAGAGGAGAAAAGAAGCCTCTCCCTGCTATGCGCGCTGCATACTTGCTTCTCAATTCTCTTGTCTCTGAGGCGCTCTGAGTGTGTAAGTAAGCTTCTGCTTTGTGGTTTAATGAGAGAAAGAACTTCTGCCTCATAACTGTGGTCCATGTCTCTATCGGAAGATTCTGGTTAACGAGCTGCTCCCCTCCCTCACTTCTGGGAACTTCCAGCTATTAAAATGGCTGCTCCTTCTTTACAAAAACTTAAAGAAAAAAGGACTACCCAACATTCTCCCAATAGTACCTCCTTTTGGTCCTGATCTGACCACACCTCTCCTGGATCATTTTCACTCGATTTCCGGAATATGCTCACTCCTCTTATTACACTTCTTTGCACTTTCGCCACCCTAGTGGCCCCTTCTTCTACCCCCAAACCCATCCCCCATCACCTCACCCCCTACCATGGCTCCCATTCGAATTAAATCTGGAGTTAACTGCTTCAAAGTTATTTACCCCCCCAATCTGTCCAAAGTAGCAGCAAAACGATTTAAGCATAACACCATTCAACAATTCCCTGATTCCCTCTTTGTTGACCAATTCCACAATGGGCGTCTAGGGAAGCTAAAAAATGACCTCATTTTCTTCACTCACGACATCCCTGCATGGTCCACCTGCTTCTTCAATTCCTTCAACGTCTCCTCCTCCTCCTCTATCCCACATGGGCAGCGGCTAAAAATTTCCCCCTCCACCTGTTTTAATGGTTCCCTCACCATTACACTTTATAACAATGGCACTGTCATGATCCAAGCTACTGGCTCCTGTCTCTCTCTCTTTGACCACCTCTTCCACTCCCTTCGTCCCACCCTTCCAATTACGATCTCCCTTGATTCTTCTTCTGCTAGCTCCTCTCCTTTCTCCCTTTCTCCCCCACGACCCCCTATCGTCCTTCAGGCCGCTCTCCCGGGAGACACAAGGCTATCCCTTGTCCCCCCTTCCCTTGCTCCCTCCTCTTCCACTCTTCCCCCTTCCCAATCCGATCTTCCCCCTATCTCATCTGCTTTACCTCCGGCTTCCCCTCCCCACCCTGCATCTTGCCAATATTCCAATGCCATCTCCCGCCCCCTAATCCCCTATTCCTACCCATCTCCCCCTACTTAATCCACCTTTCTTACAACCTGGTCCACCGGTCAACTTTCCCTACCCTCCCCCTTTCCTCCTCCTTCTCCCTTTCCGCTCCCCCCCTTCCCACGTATCTTTAATTCTTCTCCTTCACCTTCCATCTCTCTTCTACCTCCCCTTACTCCTCCTATGCTTTGCAACCCTGCCTCCCCTATCGGTAATTCCACCCTCTTCCCTCCCTCTGACCCTACAGTCCCATACTCCCCCCCAACTTCCACTTATCCCAATGCCCCCATCTCTGCCTGGTGCCTCTTCCCCTACATACACCTTTCCTAGCATACGGTACCTATCCAGCACCTTCTCCTCTCCTCTCCCCATTCCTCTGGCCTTCCTTTGACCCTCCTCCCTCCCCTCCCTGTACAGCCCAGTCTCCTCTCTTCTCCTCTTACCCCTGGCCTTCCTTTGCCCCCCTCCTTACCCTACTTGTACAGCCCCCTCTCCTCTCTTCCTCCCATATCTCCGGCCTTCTTTTGAACCCCCGCCCTCCCCACTCCACCCCCGTCTCCCTCTCTACTCCTCAACTGCCTCCTCCCACTTTTGATCTCTACGCTACCCCTATGCTCAACACCAGTAAAAATATCACTGTAACACCATCCACTCCTCTCTACCACCATCGCCCCTTACCTTCGACCCCTGCACCCCAATACCCCCATTGCCCCACCTCTCCCTGTCCTCCCTCGCCTACTGCACTCCCTCCCTTAACCACCTCTCCCTGTCCTCCCTCGCCTACTGCACTCCCTCCCTTAACCAACGAGCCTCCCAACACTGCGTGCTCAGCCCTCCTCTCCCTGGAAAATAAACTCGATTCTCTCATCTCTTCCATTTCCCAGCTTGTCTCGTCCATCGCACTTCTAAGTACTAAGTTATCCCACTTCCCTAACAACCTCCCGAGGAGTTCCCTGCTCCCGCGCCCCAATAAAGCCAACCACAATCTGTCCTCCGCAGACATCGCCAACTTACTGGCTAGCTACAAGACCACCAACATCAATCCCTCTCCACTTTCCCCTCCCAAGAATCCCACACAATTCTCTATTCAGACCATCTCCTCCGTCAGATCCTTCCAGCCCCCCTCGTCTTCCCTGGCACCCTCATACAAGAATCTTATCCCCATCTCCCTCAATAGCCCAACCTCCCCCATCTCTAAAACAGTTGCGTCAGAGCTGCATTGTTTGCTCCACAACTGCAGATCTGCAATCAAGCACAAACTGGAAATTTCCGACACTATCACCCATCACAATCTTGACTTGCTCTTCCTCACTGAGACCTGGTTCAATGACTCCTCTCATACTTTGTTTGATCTTCTAATACCTACCGACTACTCCATCCTCAGAAACGACAGAACTGACAAAATTGGTGGAGGTGTCGCTATCATTTTCAGAAACTCCCTTCAAATTAAAGTCCTTCCTTCCATCCCCTTCCGTACACTCGAAAGCCTATCCCTAGAACTTCAAGTGTATCAGGGTTCACCCTTCAGGTTCCATGTCATCTACCATTCACCCGGAAACTGCACTCCCTTCTTGGAGGAACTCACCGACTTCATCAGTGACCAATTGTCTCAAAGTGACAGACAGATCTTCCTGGGTGACTTCAATCTACACTGGGGCTCTTTGGAAGACTCGGCTGCCAACAAGCTTGCCACATTTCTCTCAGCCAATGATCTTTTCCAACACTGTTCGGAAACTACACACTCTAAGGGCTCAATTCTGGACCTGGTCATATCCAAAGCAGACCTGCTCACTATTGCTCCCCCTGTCCATGTAGACTGGTCAGACCACTTCCTCATTCCCTTCCGTTTTCACTTATCGCACGTTATTACACTCGGCCAACCCAAAAGGGCAACTACCTGGTTCCGCAACACCAAAAACATTGATCTTGACACTCTGTGTGACTCTGCGTTGCAATCACTTGCTAGACTAGACCCCAACGTGGATGTCAATGATCTCACCTCCCATTGCCTCTCAGTCCTAGCAGTCGAAATCGATATAGTCGCTCCACTCCAAAGCAAAAAGAAAAGACCCACCCCCTCTGCACCTTGGTTCACTAAAGCTCTCTATGATGAAAGGAAAAACCTTAGAATCTTGGAGAAACAGTGGAGACAATCTTCGTCCACTTCCAATCTCTCTCATTTACGTTCGGCAAGATCCAAATACCACAAGCACATATTCCATGAAAAAGCATCACATTTCAGATCCCTCCTCGACTCAGCCAAGAACAGACCCAAAAAACTTTTGACCTCATCAAAAACCCAAACTGCTCTCCGCAAATCATCAAGCCTGAGGATTCTTCAAAGAAAGCAGCAGAATTCGCTCTTTTCTTTGATGAAAAGGTAAAATCACTAGTGGATCAGGTCACCCACCCCACCCCCATTGAGGAACGAAAATCCTTAGTCACTTGGCAGAACTTTGCAGCCATCTCGGAAGATGACCTCCTCAAATGCATCCTTGAAACCAAACCCTCCAACCATTCCTCTGACCCCATCCCCAGTGGCATCGCCATTGATTTCTACACCAATACTCTCTCTTACTGGACCAGACTAGTTAACCTCTTCCTTAGTCAAGGCTCCCTCCCTGCTGCCCTCAAAACAGGACAGGTTACCCCTCTTCTAAAAAAACCTTCCGCAGATGCGAATGACCTCAACAACTTCCGCCCCATCATCAACCTCCCTTTTCTTTCTAAAATCACAGAAAAATGTGTTGCGAAACAACTTTCCCTACACATTATGGACAATAATCTCCTTGACGTGTTCCAGTCGGGTTTCATCCAAAATTGCAGCACTGAAACAGCCCTGCTGCAAGTGATTGATGATGCGCTGCATATACTCGATTCTGGGGAACCGTGCCTTCTGATTCTTCTTGACCTCTCTGCAGCATTTGACACTGTTAATCACAACACCCTCCTCAACATTCTTCAACAGAGAATGGGCGTGGAAGGCACAGTGCTTAAATGGTTTGCCTCATTCCTCTCGGACAGATCACAAATGATCAAGATAGCGAACAGTCTTTCGCCTCCATTGGCGGTAGGTCAAGGCGTCCCTCAAGGTTCTATCCTTGCACCCACTCTGTTTAATCTCTATCTGGAACCCTTACGGAACCTCCTTAGTAAATCTGGGATCCACTACCATCTCTATGCGGATGACACCCAAATCTACCTCAAGGTGTCTTCCGCACACGATCTTTCACTACTCAACTCTACTCTCAACTCTATTCACAACTGGATGTCAGTTCACCAACTCATTCTCAATCCCACCAAAACTGAATTCCTCCTCCTATCTACCTCTCTCTCACCTCCTCCGGTTCAATCCTGGATGGATCAGCTGAATTTACTCAACAATAAACCCGTCATTGTCGACAGCGCTAAATCCCTAGGTGTCATACTTGACAAAAGACTCAACCTAATCTCCCACATCAACTCCATTGCTAAGAACGCACGTTACCAGCTGTGACTTCTGTGGGGGATCCGTCGGTTCTTCCCGGAGAAAGACCTAAAAACATTGTAGGCTAAACAAAACAGGCTGATGGCAGTGATTTAACAACGCAGCCAGCACCTCTGACCTAGTTAATGATTGTATAGGGCAAAAAGTCCTCCGGCGTGCTCAATATCAATACCGTGCCACCCACAGTATTATATAAGTGCATGGAGAACAAATCCTCCATGTACAATAGTCATTTAATTCAAGACAGAGCACAGCACAATAGATTGAATTCCTGACGTCCGTCAGGAAAAAGTTTTTTTAATACTAAACAAAATAGTCAAATGTCATATAAAATGTACAATCAATTCTGAATCGTGATAGCGTTGACACGTAGATGTAGTAAGCAGAAAACAGCCGACACGTGTTTCGTTGCTATGCGACTTCCTCAAGGCCAAATCTCGTATAAGTAGGAAAATGCAGTCAAAAGGCGTCTTTCGTCTTGTAAATATTAAGAACAAATAAGCAGTATCCGCGAGTCTTGAAATTCAAAGTTTTGGCAGTCTTATAATTCAAAGTTTTGGCAGTTTAAAAGCGGGAACAGAGTCGATCCAAACAGCAAAAACCGCTATGATAGGCGGAAGGAAAACCATATGGTAAGGCTCCTATGCACACTGTACCCGCAAGCCTTACCATATGGTTTTCCTTCCGCCTATCATAGTGGTTTTTGCTGTTTGGATCGACTCTGTTCCCGCTTTTAAACTGCCAAAACTTTGAATTATAAGACTGCCAAAACTTTGAATTTCAAGACTCGCGGATACTGCTTATTTGTTCTTAATATTTACAAGACGAAAGACGCCTTTTGACTGCATTTTCCTACTTATACGAGATTTGGCCTTGAGGAAGTCGCATAGCGACGAAACACGTGTCGGCTGTTTTCTGCTTACTACATCTACGTGTCAACGCTATCACGATTCAGAATTGATTGTACATTTTATATGACATTTGACTATTTTGTTTAGTATTAAAAAAACTTTTTCCTGACGGACGTCAGGAATTCAATCTATTGTGCTGTGCTCTGTCTTGAATTAAATACCTAAAAACATTGGTCCAATCGCTAGTTCTCTCTAGACTGGATTACTGCAATTCTCTCCTGACTGGCGTACCCAAATCTCACCTCTCCCCCCTCAAATCCGTCCAACATTCAGCAGCTCGCTTTATTTCAGGATCCAAACGTAGTGACCACATTACTCCTATCCTGTCTTCTCTTCGATGGCTTCCCATCGAGGCAAGATCCATTTATAAAACTGCCTGCATCACCCATAAAGCCTTGCACACTTCTTCCCCTCGTTACCTGGCGAATAAACTGAAAATGTCAGGAGGCTCGAGACCTTCTCGGAATGCAGCAAAGTTTCTGCTTGAGCCCCCTCCTTCAAAAGGAAAGATCGATGGCTCAATCGTTCTCAGGTAATGCGGTGAGAATCTGGAACTCGCTTCCGCCATTGCTCCGTGCCACTACCTCCATCCAGATTTTCAAAGCGTACCTCAAATCTCTTCTCCTTCAAAGACACTTCCAGAACTAACACCCTCATTCTCAGACCCCTCCAGGAAGCTAGTTCATCACTGTAAATTTGTAACATCTTTTTGTTCATTCCCCACCCTTGAT
This sequence comes from Calotriton arnoldi, assembly GCA_963921515.1. Lineage (NCBI taxonomy): Eukaryota > Metazoa > Chordata > Amphibia > Caudata > Salamandridae > Calotriton > Calotriton arnoldi. The sequence goes on from CAWUFW010001726.1 coordinate 295,867, forward strand.
TGCTGTGTCTGATATTGTTATTGCCTATATGGTTTTACTCTACCTCTCCTGTTTATTTTGTAACGTTCTATTTTATACCATTTTTCTCATGTAACGTAACTGGTTCTATTGTACAGCGCTCTGACACCTTCGGGTAAAGTCCGCGCTTTATAAAAATGCATTAAATAAAAAATAAAAAAAAAGACTCGAGCCCTGATTCTTAGCTCACTAATTATTATTGTTTGCAGTTCTATATAGCGCAAACTCGACCGGAAGGTATTAGGTCGCTTTACATGAGCACCAGTTACATTATACAAGGACACATTGTGATGTTATTGAATTGGAGAAAGTGTTTTAGGATGGCAGATGGAACTGGAGCTGGAAGGCTGAAGTCTGCTGTAAAGGGCTGACAAAGAAATGTCATTTCTTACCAATTCAGGAGTCAATAAATAACTATCTGGAATGCGCTACCAGGACTCATTGAGTAGCGCTCCAAAAGAAGGCGGTTTTCATGCCGCCGCACATATATTACATGAAATACACTTTCTAGCTCCTCTTATGTGCGCGCCCTCCCCTAATTTCCCTTGCTAATAACTTTTTTTCACGTTACCCGGAAGTCGTTCGGTGTCACGTGCTGCCGGCATCTCTAGATTCTCGCGAGAACTGTCCGGTGAGTAGTGACAGAGCAACGAAGATGGCGGCGCAGGAGAGTGATGCTAGTGGGAGTGAAGTGACGGCCGCCCCTCCTAATCAGGTGAGCAATCGTGGTATTAAGAGGATAAGGGGGTGGTAGGAACCCACGGAGAAAGCATAAAAGTCGACGATGGATATCACTTACAGAGACATTGCCCAAGGTGTCTGAGAGCAAACCACAGCGGAGCTAGCGGGGTAGTCGGGAGGTTCATATGTGCAAGGTTTTAATGTGTGGGACATCACGTCACCAGGGGGAGTTAAGAAAAATCCAGTCCAGTCGATACTGTGGGGCTGTTTAGTCTAATGGGTGAATTGTTAAGAGAAAGGAGAAACCTTGGAGTAAGGAGAGGTCATACGTGGTCGGTGGGATAAAATGAATGTCCATCTGGCGAAGGTTGATTATCAGCGGGGGCGAGGAGTAACTTCCCGAAGCCCTGATTGAGCGGATGGGATCAGAAAAATCGAGGCTGTCCACAGTAGGCAAATTACCTTTCGTCTAGGTCATTGAAGTATCAACGTAGAATAAGGATACCAGGATAGATTGGGTTTAAGTATTTATTTAAACACTAGGTTACGAAGGAAAAAGGCCCACAGACAGCCCAACAGAAACACAACTGACAGGCAGATCAGCTGGCGAAGGAATGCCTGAACATTCCATGACGCGCACTAAATATCAATGCAGTGTTCTAAACCACGTCACGCACAAGTGACCAATACGGGGAAAGCAGGGGTGCAAGCAAACTATGAAGCAATGTAAAAACATTGCTTATGGCTGCACAACAGTACAACAGTCATCGAGGGCGTTGTGGCCGATTTCAAGCGTTTTACTCAGATGAACGTGTACTAGAAACGAGATCTGCCGAGGAGCATGCAGTGACTTTTAGTGACCGGACCACTACCATGTGGTGCTTAAACCAGTAAAGACTTATTTGTTTTTCGGTGCTTGACGGTGTTTTGATCGCTCTTCGTTAGGCCAGAATCTTCAGTTGCTTTTATCGGAATGTATGACTTTGGATCCTCCTCGTGACTCCCCCTGCCCTCTAATTCAGTCCAGGGGGTCCTGATAACAGTGCCCGAACTTCCCCTTGTAGAGTTCAAGAATTATATGTATAATGTAGGGGCTTATATCTCCACTGTGAACAGGGTTCTAAGAGCAATAATAAATGTGTGTATGGGGGTGGGTTTGGATCGAAAACGAGAGTATCCAAAGAAGTGTAGCTAGGAATTCTTTCCAAGAGTTCCGTTTACGTATTTGAGTGTGTGGCTTAAAACATGGTAACTAAAATCCAGTTTCCCAGTTTGTGGCAGCTGATCAAAATTTTGGTGCCCCCTGTAAGCTTTGTTATTGCGCCTATACATATCACACAATAACGGACCTATGCCTAAAACAAGCCAGACCCATTGGCTTCACTAGTGCGTGTCATCAGAATCGGATACATGAATAACACTTTGTTGTGAAAAATCTAAAATGTTTTAATTTTGAAAAGATGAGACTTTAAATGAAGCGTTACGAAGGTCTGTGAAATTGAAAAGGTTTTCCGAGTGTCTCAATCACTCCGGTCAACCCTTGCACCGTTTTCCTCTGCAGTCTCACTGTTAAACATGTAAAAAAAAAAAAAAAAATTCTCCTGTCGATCTGAATATCTCGCACCTCATTAGTCCTATCTTTTCGCTGTCACCTTCTGCACTTGCTTCCTTGTATGTCCTTCGCGCCACTGCCCCCCCACACAGCACACCCACTCACCTGTACTCACTGCATCATTTTCTTCTACTTTTATCCTGTCGGTAGACAGATGTGTACATTCTACACGCAATCCTATAGACTCCATCACAGTTGGCACATATGTGGCCATTCCTCTGTGAGCTGCGCAAAGAGGAAATGGATCAGTAGTGCATAAAGTTTGAACACCTTAATGAGCCATTGACAAACACTTTGAGAAACTTGCGCTGCATTCAGCTTCTATTCTAGAGTTCTGAGCCATGTAGGTTATAAACACCAACCCACGACCTAAACTCACTCAGATGCCTAGAGAGGACTGAGTACGCAGTATACAAGAGTCGGCTTTTACCTGTAAGATGATTTGAATATAGGGCCCGGTGGGGACATGTTTCAAAGTCAGTTTTTAATTACTGCTGACCTGAGATCCGTCCCAAATAAAGCCCTGACTGTGAGTGACTGCATTTTGCCCTTTCAATAGAAGCACATCCATATGCCAAGTGGTTCCTTCAGTTCCAGGGACTGCTTAGGCAATGTGGGTTTTTTGAGACCCCAAAAATATTTTTTCCTTTAGGCAATGATTTTTTTTTTAATGATTGATGAGAGCACAAGATTCTTCCACAATAAAGTAGTGTCCACATTATGAAAAATCAAACCAGCATTGACCAATCCAAATGCAGTGACCAGTGGCAGACGTAAGGGCTTTCCAGTTCCTTTTTTGTCGAGGAGCCTTTTTTAGTGCTCTCTGAACAACGTGCCTCACTTCAAGTAGTAGTGAAAAATGGAATGAAACTCCTCTGTGGACGTTTTCTTTTAGCATTTACATCGTGGCTGCTAGAAAATGCACCAGACACATTGTGACATTACATGCTAAAAGTGTGCTTGTTTAACGGTTACTTGAAGTTTAGCTTAAAACAATGAATCTAGCAACTCAAAATTGGAAACAGTTTACAAATGATTCCATTCTTTAACTCATTCCATTTGCTCGACTTCTTGACTGTGCACATTTGCAGTAGTCTTTAAATTGACAACATTAATATCCGGCAATGTCTGGTTAGAACTTCACAATTTAGTAATACACTGACCAACATATTTACATAAGAGGCAAATTCTACATGAATAACATTTTTTGAACTTGTATTCAATCATCCAACATCTTGAGTCCAAACGTCCTTTTGTGGCGGTAAGTAACAAGTTAACTATACGTTCAGAAGTGTATGTTTATAGGTATAAGTGTTTCTGTGTGTTTCTGTGTGTGTGTGTGTGTGTGTACGTGTGTACACTCCATTTTAACTCCCCCTTTGCAACAAGCAGGAGTTTGAGAGGGCTTGTTAAAGATTCGTTATAAACTAGCAATTTTAAAGTCTTAAATGACAAAGGCATGCAGTTTATTGCCGTTAGGCCTATATTATTCAACTAGCATATCATAATAAATGAGTGAGGGAAAAAAATCTGTTCTTTATTTATGGTACTGCAGACACCACAATAGCATCACACGTTTCGACTCTGAGTCCTATGATTAATACTCTGAGTCAAAACGTGTGATGCTATTGTGCTGTCTGCAGTGCCATAAATAAAGAACGGTTACCAAAGGATTGGCTGGTGGGCCTGTTTTCACATTGCCAAGGTGATGGATGTGTTTCTCGTTTAGAATATTGTGGGATTGACGCTCCCAACTGGCCCTACCCGTTAGGAAGTGCGTCATGTTGCGTTTGCAAAAAAAAAAAAAAAAAAAAATATATATATATATATAAAAAAAAAATTTTGGGGGGGGCAAACGCCACATGACGCACTGGCACACACTTCCAATTGGGTAGTGCGTCCCACATATATTTACCCCAATTGAAAAAACACCAGCTGGTGTCCCTGTCACCTGAAAAAGTAACATTTAATTGCATTTAAAATAATCTAATCTTTAAGCTGTCTGAAAGATGGGTAGAGCTGGGGCAGAGCAGTGTCAATTGCTTATCAGTCAGACAAGTGAGTGAAGATTCCTAGCCCTATTGTAAATCTTTTAATTTGACTGTGTGCCAGACCTGCTCTGTTATCTTGCCTGGTAATTCCCAACGTAAGTAGGTATGAAAGTGTCTAATCCGGACTTAAAGTGCTCTGAAGCTGTCACTGGGAAATGCATAACACTCATTTCTCCTCAGCAAATTTTTGAATTGCACGTATCCATCTACTTGAATCTGCCAACCTGTCCTGTTCATTGTCTCCCTCTACTTAGCCCATATATTATCAAGCTTTGGGCGTTCATCTCCATAGTTCTTCCTGCTTGATCAGGTTCTTAAAGCAATCTCTCTTCAAAGATAACTAACCAAAGTGTATTAAATGTCCTATAGTCCAACCACTACTAGAAAGAAGCCAGGTGACTCTCCTTCCCATCAACTAAATTCACAACTTTCAGCCCTCCTTATTTAAAATGCTGGAATAATATTTTATTTACCTGTCATCTCTTAATGCTCGTTATTTCTCAGTCTATTTAAAATTTACAATTTGATTTTTGAATGCAGCACTTAATTGACTGCTCCGGTCACTTTTTACTTATTTTTTTTATTGAGATCCAAAACGGCGACAAAAGCATCAAATAATCATACTCGCACAAAAGCAGTTAAATACATATACAAATCACATTTCATCACACTATAAATCCACATTTCATCACACTATAAATCCATAAAAAGACTGCTCAGATCACTTTTCGAATGTCATCACTTCTGCTTCCTACAACCATCTTATCTTTTTCCCTCATCCTTATGCCCCTCTGCTGTCGTCAGAGGTTTGATTACCTGATCTTTGAAATTACATTCGCTATTTTTTATATCTCAAACTCACCGCTGGACCGTTTTATTTAAAACTTTATTTGTCATTTTGCTTTACAACAACCAAAGTGGAAGACATTTCAGTACACATCACACTTCCAACTCATCATACAATAATGTATCAACAAGCAATGCTACATCTGATAAGTGTCATGACCATAACAGTATTCCAGTGTTACCATTGCACATTCAAATCAAACAGCAGTCATTAGGCATCAGTTGTCTTTTAGTTCTCCTTTAGCAGTTTTCACTATCGCTACAACAGAATACAACATCAACCCACACCCGTCCTAACATCTGCAGGTACCTCATCATGAGCCGCCATTTCCAAAAGGTATGTTCTATACGGACCCCATATATCTTTAGGTGCACATTTTATAGGCATTAGTTCGTTATATGCTTCGGATTGTGTGGAGCAGTAAGCCATGTCCTTTTTCCAGTCAGCCAAAGTAGGTAAAGGGCCCTTCATCCATCTCATAGCCACTCGCCTTTTGGCTAGCATCAGTCCAATGGCAGCTAATTTTCGCACGCCCTTAGGAATTGTCTTATCATAGCCCAAAACAGCAATTAAGGGTGTCTCAGGAATAACACAGCCCAGCATTGTTGTTAATATGCTAATTACCTCGCTCCAAAAAATACGTATACCAGGGCATTCCCAAGCCAAATGTGTGAAATGTGACCGCTGGACCGTTTTTAGGTCTCGCCTGAGCCAGCGCATGCGCTGCTCTGGCCGAGACATTTAGTAAGTGGGCTTTTAAAAGTCTGACCACACGCTTTTGCTGGCCTCAAGCTTGCAGTTACGCGCGCGGGCACGCACACAGCTGCCATCTGGCTTTCCTCGCGGCACCCTTACAGCGCGCGATGAGGCGCCATCTGGCTTTCCTCTCGCTTGCTCTCCAAAGCGCCTCGCTCCGCCCATCTCTCGCCCCATTTCTCCCGCTCTTTGCCCATCGGCCCTCTCTCTTCCCCTCAAAGCCTCCAGGTCATCAGGCTTTTTATTCATGAGCTTCCTATAAATCAGTGACGTTGCCTATAAATCAGTGACGTTGCCCTTCTTGGATTTAGTGTGCTTTTATAATTGCCTTGGTAGGTGTTACTTCGGTGCAAAAGAACACTGCAATGTTCAAATCAAATTCATTAATGCAAAATGTAACTGCAGTTTAAAGAAAATATGAGGGTCGTAGATTAATCGTATGTATTCAGTAAGTCAAGTTTCATTTTGCAGCTGGTTTATCCATTTTAACCCCTTTTTTACATCTTCTAATACTTTTCAATTTCAGCCTAAGCTATCTAAATAATGATAAAAACAAAAGCACGTTGGTCATCAATTCATTTGTTTTTGGTTAAAAAAGATGTATTGTTTTGATTACATATTACATTTACACATCTTGAATTCAATCCGCATTAGCATTTATTTCGCAAAGTCCATCAAACACAGGAAGAAGTTGTCAGTTTCTATAGAGAATCAATTTCTTACAATTAAATTAAATAGGTGAAATTACTTTCCATGTTGATTGCCCGCTCCAACCTGGAATAATCTGACAAATATATTTCTTACTGCTAAAATTAATGGTACTTCACACACAAGCTCACTCAGTTTGTGCTTTGTATTCAAAGGCAAATTAACAGTAACTATTATAACCCACAGTGGGAAAATCAATATTGCATGGTTCATGTCTCCCTTCATGATATCTGGATTCATTAATGTTGTAAATGTGCTCATTCCCTTGCCATTGAGTATGCAAATTATAACGATTGTGTTAATTGGCACATAAATACATTACAAAACAATGGACTTCACAAACAATGAACAAGTCACAAGGCTGTATCGTTTCCAACAAGCATTTGAACTTCAGCTCACTTCTAAAACCACAGAATTCTCAGTCTGTTTTTTTAGGTCTTGCCTGAGCCAGCGCATGCGCTGCTCTGGCCGAAACATTTAGTAAGTAAGTCTGACCACACGCCTTTGCTGGCCTCAAGCCTGCGGTTACGCGCACAGCCGCCATCTGGCTTTCCTCGCGGCACCCTTACAGCGCTCGATGAGGCGCCATCTGGCTTTCTTCTCGCTTGCTCTCCCATGCGCCTCGCTCCGCCCATCTCTCGCCCCATTTAAATAGGATGCGTAAAACATATTCAGCGTTGCACTCAGGAGAAACCCTACCTCATTATTCACCACCTCCCAGTTAAGCCTTGTCTCCTGGGTTGGAGCAACACTATGTTCATAGCTGAGGTCCTCCTCATCCTACTGCTCCCCTGCATCCCATCTGTCTGTCTTGCACAGCTCTAACACTCACTAGATTCACTGGATTGCCAATAGGTCTCGCCTTTGGGACCTTATAAGTGTTTAGCCATGCAACAGTTGATGTTGTTGCACCAAGGATATTGTGCTGCATAACTAAATACTTATAAGGTCCCAAAAGCGAGACCTATTGGCTATGCTAATGCTGCTTCATCTTTTCTCATGTCTTTCCAAACATTATATGGTCCCCGCCAGCTTTCCCTACCTAATAGTACCCCCTAGTGGCTAGTCCTAGATACTATACTCATTTCCCTCCCTCATCAACTTAGTTGCCTCTATATTGTTTCTAAAATCTCTACATAATTCTCATCTTAACACTGGACTCAATAGTTATCTCTAATACTGTGTCCTGGTTTCTTCTTTGCTGATCATTCCAAAACATTTGGTCTCTCCCCTTTTCCACCACAATATATGTATGGTTGTGCAATATAAATACTGTAGCAGCTTCCAGGCTTGTACTTCAGCGTCTGTTGTTCAAATTGGACGAAGTCCTAAGCTGTTTCACAAGAATATTCTTTAACTTCCCTAAACTTGCTGTTGCCCCTGCCTAAATACTGGGTAGGTTTAGCTATCTCCCCACAAATTATTCTATAAAAAGTAATCTGAAAATGCTCTAGCATGCAGATCTGATATATTGGTGCTCAGTTAGGCATCTGGCTGTCAAGATCTCATTAATACCCTCCAATTACTTTGTGTTGTCTCCAAATAATTGTATATATTTAGATTCTTTCCCTAACATTTACTCCTCCGGGACCATCACCTTGTTCCTGTCGTTCGAGAACACTGTCAAAACTCTCCTTTTGCAGCATCAGTAACACAGTTGATGACAGTTCCACCACTCCATATCCCATGGTTAGCTCAGAAGTATACTTGCATCCATAACAAACCACTCTTTCCAAACTAAACTTGCATATAATGTAGAATATGAGACCTATTCAGTGTATGCGTGGTCATGCTTATCTAGCAGTTCTGTTTCATCCATGTTGTCTGTAAACATACAAACTATGATGGTCCCTGTACCTTCAGTTTACTGTGTACAACATTTCTGGTATAACAGTATTGCTGCTCTTTACATACACGTTATGTAAATGTAGTTAAACTTACCAAAAATAGAAAGACCTTTCTTCTACAATGGAGGGAACCATCGAAACTCATGAATGAGTGCTTTGTGCTGAATATGTGCAAAGAACGTTAACCACTGTGCATAAACTGTCTGAAGATCATTCCAGATCTTGATGGCTTTAGTTGAATGTTATTTTTTTAGAAATAAAGTGAAATATTTACTCAGCATTGAAAGTCCCACTGACTACTTTTCTACTTTGTGCGTTTTGCGAGAATGTCTTCTGAAGTCGTCTTTGGGATTCCAAAAAATAGTGCATTGTACGTAATTTTCAGTTAATCGGTAGAAAGGATGTAATCCTAGATTGATTGAAGTTTTATAGCTAAGTAGGACTGCGAACAAGGAACATGCAAGAAACATGAATGCAGACTTCTAAGTTATACTTGACATCACTCTTTTTCAGGCTCATCTTGTTTAATTTGTAGAAAGTATTTGCAGATGGGGTAAGGGTGTGTGATTACAGGGCCTAAAAGTTCAAGGGTGAGAAAAGGACATTCCACTGAGTTGGTCTTCAAATTTAATGTGAGCGGTTTTCTAACAAGTGTATCCAAGTGATTACAGAGTACTGGGAGCTGCTTGTGATGCGTGTGTATATGTTACAATTTTGTCTTCAAAATTCAAGTGAGTATACTACTAACAAATGCACTTATGAGATTACAGAGCAGTTTTGACTGTTCTGATGTGTTTATATAATGTATTTGCTTTATTTTGTGCAGTATTTTGGGTTTCATCTGCATAGTGCTTGCGCTGTGTATGTGAAATCTCTAGTATTTTATATATCTTAAAAAGGGGCTCTTATCAGTTCCCATGGCCCAATTACTGTGCTCATTCGCTTTTGTGTGGAAATTTTTTTTTTTGTTAACTCCCCCTGGCTGCATGCATTTACAATACTTCTGCTGAAGCTGTTCACACTGTTTAAGCCCCATTCACTGTCAAGATAAGAACTCTTCCCACGCAAAAGGCAGACCGCTTCTAACAGTATGCTGAAATGCTTGTTTTTTATTACTTAGTTGTGTAAAGCAGATACTTTAGCCTTAGAACGTTTGTGGCATTTCCTATTCTTGCTTCAGTACCTTTTTAGATCGAGCCTAGAATCAGCGCGTATATGCTGCTTTGCAAGACTTGCTGTACTGTAGTATGGCATAGAAGCCCCGCCCATTCTCCGCCCATATTTGTCATTGGCTTGTATCATTGTCCTTTGGTAAATGCTGGCTTCTGATTCGTAAATAGGCTTGTTAGTCCCTCCTTAGTACAGCCTTGTCTTCATTTGTAACCTACCATGGCGACTGGCCCTTTTACTTCGGTTGTTACACGGTACGTGTTATTTAGTCTTGTAAACACTATTTTCTTGAGTTTCTTACTGCAGGCACGACGTGCTTTGCTTACATTCAGCGCGCCATGCACTCTTTCTCTTTTCAAGCAGCCGGCACAATGGCGACCACTTCTTTCCAACGCCATAGGTCTCTCATTTAAATGCGAGACATATTGCATTGCAAATATTTTTAATTTAACCCAGGGCTATTTCAACTGAAAAAATGTCTATGCTTTCATGGTAAAGTTTTGCCCGCAGAAATAAACCAAACTATTGCCAAATTTATTTGCTTTGCTGTGAGTAATACTGTAGAAAGAGATAAAAAGTTGAGAATTCTAAACATTGCTACATACAGAAACAATAGGCTGAACCCTCATCAATAAGGTAAGTTGGTATGTGTGCACCAAGATATCACGATTTACTCACTTGGTGTTTTCTTGTAAAAGTACGCTTTGTATCCAAAGAGAGCCTGACCAGAGCTTCCCAAATCAGGGGGCTTCTAGGATGCACACAAGGGGGCCACAGCCACCCTCTGTCTGATGTCACGATGACGTCTCAGACTCCTCCAGGTGCAGCAGCGGATGGTGTCTGCTGCTGAGCAACAAGTAACGGGAGTCGAGGCCCAGGTTATCTCAAAGCCGAGAGAAGTTACAACCTCCTTGGTCACCCCCGGCTGCCACTGCCGGGTGAGGAGAGGCCCCGGTTGAACGTGCAGTCCCAGTGGACCCGGGCACGCGGTGCCTGCAGCGCCCCGAAAGGAGGAGTCCGGCGGCATAAGGTGATCTGGGGATGGAGGCGTCTGTGTTGTCCTCCTGCCGGAGGAAGGCGGCGCGGCTGCCGGCTTCCAGCCTGTGGAATATCCACTCGCCTCCCTGTGGAGAGGAGGGAAGCTTTCCGTTTGATCAGCAGGCACTTGAAGCGTGAGCAAAAACATGCCAGAAGGCGCTTGTTTACTAACATTGATGCCTCCTTACCCACACGCTTCTTGCTGCACTTTAGAGTGAGGGTTTTCTGGGGACAGATGTGGTGCAGATGTGCACAGTTGTTCCTATGTGATGCCGCAGTACTTCTACAGTGAAAGCCAAGACTAATGCTCAAATTGTAAAGTTTTTCTTTGCCACTATGCTTATACTAACGTGTGTGTGTGTGTGTGTGTGTGTGTGTGTGTGTGTTACAGCAAGTCGTTTTGTTTTACCGAGTTCCTGTGTTGTTGCGGGCACTGTGTGGGGTGGATGGTGCTCTGTGATACACAGTAGTTACTGCGGTGTAGTTTATCATAGGTATACAACTGTTAGAGGGATATTTTTAATTGGCTTGTCATTATCTTTCGTAAACGCTGGCTTCCGATTCGTTTTTAGGCTTGTTAGTCCCTCCTTGGTACCGCCTTGTCTGCATTTGTTACCTTCCATAACGACCGGACCTTTTACTTGGCTTGTTATACGGTCTGTTATAAGTTAGTGAGCACTATTTTGTTTATTGAATAATGGGGAAAATGGCGGCTGCTTCTTGTATTTTCAGTGCGCCCACACAGGACAATGGCGGGCGCTTCTCGTATAGAGCGCTATGCCGCTCTAACTTTAAAAGTGGCTGCCCCCTACCCCCACAGCACTCACGGGACAATGACAGACTCTTATTGTTTTTTAACACTTTTAGGCTGAACGCGGCGTCCGCTTCAGGGACACCTCCCCTTCTTTCACCTTTTTTTTTGTTAAACTTGAATGCTGAGCGCGGTGCCTGCTTCAGGGACACCGTGCTCTGCAATACAATAGGTCTCGCTTTTGCCAAACTTTGACTTATTGGTATTGTACATGACAATGCCTTTTATTATTATAAAAGGCATTGCCATTTACAATGCCAATAGCTCAAAATCTCGCAAATGCAAGACCTATTCCATTGCAAATGCTTGTTTTTGCACTTTGTAGGCATTATCAGATTGATTTAATGAATTTTTTCAATGTAATCTATTTTTTCATTATGATCACATTCTAAATATTGTAATAAACATTGTGCGTTAAAAATAAAGTTAATATACAAGAGCTATGCTATATTTTAGTTCTAAACAGGCAGCCACAAATGCAGTTAGTTGAAGAAAACAGGGTCATGATCTGAATGGTGCAGCAGGTGCACTAGCACTGGGCCCAAAAGCTCTAGGCACCCCACTAAACACCTACAATTGCTATATTTTACTAGTAAACACAGTCACAAGTGCAGTAACCTTGCAGACAACAGGGTTATGATTTGAATGGTGCAGCCGGCGCAGTGGCACCGGGCCAAAAAGTTGTCAGAACCCCACTAAACACCTAATATTGCTATATTTTACTACTAAACAGGCAGTCACAATTGCAGTTACCTTGCAATTGAATTGGGGCTTAATTTAAATGGTGCAGCCGGCGCAATGGCACCGGGCCAAAAAGTTGTCAGAACTCCACTAAACACCAAATATTGCTATATTTTACTACTAAACAGGCAGTCACAAATGCAGTTATCTTGCAGACACTAGGGGCATGATTTGAATGGTGCGGCAAGTACAGAGGCACTGGCCCCAAAAGTTGTCAGAACTCCTCTTAACACGTATTGATATTACATCAATTAATTCTATTATTTCCCCCTTTAATTTCATTTTTCAAAATTTTGCTATTACTTACCCGCACTATACCACTAGTAACAGCACAATATATTGCCTTTTTATACATAAACAAGTCATAACACTTTAACAGACTTTCTGTAACTTATATTGTACAACTACTCGGCAAACTACAACTTTCAACAAAAAACAGCTTATTAATCACGAAGGCGCAACCTAATGCATTTTCCAAAGCTTATTTGAAGTGTGTTTATTACTATAACCACTCCTACAAAATTGGTTCGGTTCCTGTAACCCTTTAACTTGAGGGCTATTTGGCCCTTTGGTAGAAAGTTTCCTTGGAGCACTGCTGTTCTCACTCTCAAGCAGTGTGTTGCTGTCCAGTCTTCTCAGTCACTCAGTTATGTTGTTGTTTTAACCTTTTACAGGAGTAGTTGGCTCCTGCTACAGAAGTGAGCGGAGCAGAACCAGAGTAAAGCATTTTTTAGTTCTGGGCCAGGCAAGGCTATCTTATCTAGTATTTGTGACCCGCACACCCGGCTCATCTGATTGAGCGATAGACCGCGCTAGGGGCTATAGTCTCTTCTCGGTGCCAGGGTGTGTTCCATTTCTTGCCTTCGACTTGTTAGGATTTCCTGTGTTATTTATTAAATGAGAACGAAGCTTAGTGAGCAAAGTCTACGGAGAGGCTCATGACCTGAGAAAAATACCAAGCAGTGCCAGAACCCACCTTTGACCTTCTTTCACTGTGGGTAGTTTTCCATCTTCATGCATGCTCCAGTGCCCTCCCCTCTTCTTCCTTTTTTTTATTTTTTATTTTTTTATTTTTTTTAAAACACGTGTACATTTTGCCAACTTCCAGGAAGGTTACTAGCATTCGTCTGCTGATAAAATGACGCTATGTTTGCAGTCTAAATCTTCTCCCGAGCCACCCCTGTCTGGGTGTCTGAGAGGCGATGACTCTTGAGGTTCCTTGTCACTTCGCGTTCCTGGGTTGACATTTAAACTAATCTTGGATTGTTAGCGTCCTTATATTGGGTGTGTTTTTAAGTGCATGCTATGAAAACAGTGTATCCCATTCCAGAGTTGGGGCATGCTAGAGTACGAAGGAAGCATGACACCCCCCCCCTCTTGCATTATTTAACCCCCAAGTTCTGTTCCTTCAGTGGCTACCTAATTGTACCCAGTGCAACCCATACTGTGTACACTACATCTCACCTCCGTGTACATGCCAGTCCCATGTAACAAAGGATTAAACATTGAATATTTGCTTTTGAAAGAAGAAATTAACCCTGCGCATGAAGTTTTTTTTGATGCAGTTGGAAACACTCTGTGTTGTGTTATAACTATTTCAGTGCACGTCATAAATTTAATCCGCAAATATCGGGCTTAGACTCGTTCCACACTAGCATATGCAAACATCTTTATTCATAATACAATTTTTATTAGGCACAGGTTTATGTAAGCAGCATAGTAGATGCAGTAACTGGCGTTTCTTTGCCTGACACAGCGACTGATCAACAGTATCTGACATTACGATGGACATCCAGTATTTGCTATGATAGAGGTGTAACAATGTAACAAACCGACGTGTTTGTGATCTTCGGGGGCGGGGGTCTATCATCAGGTGGAGGTAGACCAGTCATGCGCGTGATATCGCTTTCAACATGTCCAGGCCATCCTGTAGTTTGTCATCCGTCCTAGTGAGTTTAATTTTTATTTCCTCTGCCGTCGTCCACATCCTGGACCCATTTCCGTACCTCTAGAGTCTTAAGGGGTTAGCAAGCCTATAGCTACACGTCTCTTTGATAGCAGGAGTGGAAACAGTACAAACTTTCGCTTTATTTTATACTTTGTTTTTTTGACATCTATACTCAATAAGCATGCTCTTGGCTCTAGTTGTATTGTGAGCAACATGTACTTCAGTATCTGTCCGCCACTTCCTTCCAGAACTCTACTACTTCAGGACAGTCCCATACCAGGTGATAGTATGTGGCCTCCGGGTCCCCATACTTAGGACAGCAACTCGGGGCAGCCCCAGTTATTCAATGCCACATTGCTGGTGTCATATTTGTTCTATGTATACGGTTAACGTGTAACAATCTAAACCTAGCGTTGCTGGGTGCTTCTTTAATTAACAGTAATGCCTGCTGCCATCGTGTATCCGTGAAGCGCTGATTGCAGTCTTTCTTCTATTTGTGCAAGCGTGCAGTAGGTATTTGTCTTCAATAATAGCAGTGTATAGTCAGGTGATCCTGCCCCAACCACTGTCCGCCTGCACAAGCCGCACCAGAGTGGCAGATTTCACTGCCAGTGTCTTCGTGTCCACACACAATCTGCGTATAGTGTTCTTTATAGCACAGTATTGTAAGTAGTGCCCCCTACCGACCCTGTAATGTGCCCTCATCGACTTGAAGGAGGACATGGCATCCATTTCCAATATATCGGGTAATGTGAGGCAGCCCTCCCTCCAGTCTGTTATATTCATGTGCCGTTCTAGGTGGACAATCTCCGGAAGGCTCTACATCTGCAAATCTGCTGCATATGGGGTCATCTGCAGTATCTGCTCCAGAGTCGCAATATGTCTCGTATCATGTGGGGGTCATCTGTCGGAGCTTGCGGCAGTTCAAATAACTTAGCAGGTAAATTCTCAGCACCCAATTGTCAATGTAATTGGGCACCATCTATGCCAATATCTGCTCTGAACCAACCAACTATAAACTGTAATTGTGCTGCTAGGTAGGAAGCTTCAAAATTGGGGACTCTCAGGCCTCCCTCTTCATATGCACAGGTGAGTGCATCTTTACTCTACTTCTCTTACTTCCCTATACGAGCGTTTTTACTAAAGATCGCAGACGCTTGATCTATCTTGGGGGTATTTGCACAGACTACATTGGAAGACATATAGACTTCTCGGGAGTACTATCATCTTGGATATCGCTGTTTGTACAGACATTGATGGACAGAGGTCCAGAAGTCTATAGATCCCTTGACTCCTCGTATGAATCTACTAATGTTCAGGGCATGCCAGTCCAGCTCTGCGGAGGTTACCAGGACTCCCAGATATCGAAAGGCCTCCGTTTCTCATGGTATCTCCAGCCTAGGCAATAGCTCAAGTGGCCCCTGCAATAGGGTACAATATTGATTTCTGCTTGTTTACTCTCAAGCCAGACCAGGTGCGTGGAATTTAATAAAATATCTACATGTCCATGGGACAGGTTGCTTCATAAATCTACTTGTCGTGTTAAAAAAAATCTACTTGTCCCTTTGGAGCCACGCTGTGCAGCGACAAATTATGGAAGCATTCTCATTACATAAGGAGCTCTGATAATAGTCTCTCTGATTATGAAAGGGCTCATACTATAGAGGGGTTGGAATACTAGCGAGTCTCATATTTTGCCACCTTTCCATAGATCTACATACCGGGGCTGGAGGTAGCGGTAAGCAATAGTTCCAAGGTTGAAATGCTTTTTTGAGTCTGTGCAAACCTACTAACTTTTGTTTTATGGGTTTTCACTATCTCTTCTCTAATCTTTTTCCATACTGAGAAAGTTTGGAAATGTACTCCTGACAAGGGCAGAAGTAAAACTTCTTCCATTGTTGGGGAAAAAGTGGTTGGAGGTGAAGTTGTAGACGCTCAACAGATTTTTGAATTAGTACATTTACATATGGTCACCGTTAACCAAGACCTTTTGTTTTTTATTAAACTTCTATCTCTCTCTCCCTCGGCTGGCTTCACTGTGAGTGATCGCATTCTGCTCTTTCACAAGGAACATATATCGGCACACAAAGTAGTTTTGTTCAGTGTCAGGGACTACTGTGGCAATGTGTGGTCTTTGAGACCAAAAGGTATTGTTGCCAATGTTTGTTATAATGGTGAGGACCCGACAGCTGCCATAACAAAGTTTTATAAAAACCATGCCAGAACATAACATGCATTGACACAACCAGAAGGCTGACCACGAATGTCAGACCTTTTGGCTTTGCCAATGCTTGTTTGTTTTCATATTTCTCATAATGTTGTTGAAACTGGTTACACTGACTCCATTATGAATATTTTTGAAAATTCTAGCATGTATCAACATTTTACTAAATGATGCTTCAAAGAAATGGTACCCGATATTTCTCAGTAGTTTAACAAAACATTTTATTCCTAGTTGTGAACATTTTATTTTGAAAGCAAAGGATCATCAATCTTGCTTTCAAGCTTCTGCAGATCTTTGCATCTAATCAGAGAGCATTCTGGGAGCATTGTATGTAGCCTCATATTGCTAAATTTTGCAAATGTGTAAATACATTTTTTTTTTTTTTTACTGGAGCCACTGTCAGTAGTGCAGTCTGAGCTTACATTTCCTTATAGCGCTCACCCTAATAATGAAGGTTTTGCATTAATGAACCATAAATACAAGTGTGAACAGCCTTAATATAGATCCAAATACTACCTTAACTGCAGGCAATGCCCTTCCTTGAGCCATAATGTGGTACTTTAAACTGGCAGCCAAAGGGTTTGTGAAGTAGGGGGTTGGACCTACTTGTCCCAAGGACAAAATAAACATGAAAACCTGTTGCCTGTGACCCCAAACAATATGTCCTGGGCGTCGGGCTATAGGAATTCCACACCCCTGCAGACTGCAGCCCAAAGCTGTGAAGGATATTGAGAAGGCGTGGGAGAGCCTATACGTTAAGTAATAGTCTTCCCATGGCATCCCCCATTCTCCACCCTGCCGTTACTTGGCTCCCATAAATCAGACGCACTGTCCATTTGAACGGTCCACCCAGGGTCCCAATTTTTCTTGTGCTTATTTGGACAGCTTTTACTCGTGTACACCACTTCAGCTTGAGCACAAACTTGTATTTCATACACTCGCTCTGCTACTGAAATGGTGGGGGAGATTGATCTCTCAATGACGGGCAATATCATGCTTAGCAATAAGCATACCCATTTCAACCAATCTTCTCAAGGCCAAAGGCCCTCCACAGTCCTCCATGAGATCTTGAAGTGCAAATGTAGGGTCCTCCGACCACATTGACCGCTATCCCATGGATTTGGGACCATTAGATGCTTACGGTCGGGCAAATGATGTGCATAAGTGTGCCTAACTTCGTCACATATCTGGGACAGTCAGGTTCCCCCCCTGCATCTTACCCGATCTCTCTGATGTAAAATACACTCAGTGTACATATCTGAATCACACTAAACGCAGAAGGGTCAAAATATTCAGAATCCTTGGTGCATTGTGATTTTCACTAACTGAGCTTCATCCAGCTGCTGCAAGTTCCTTCCCATTTCTCCTTTAGGCCACCTAAGGGGTCTGGCTTATTATTCACTAATGATTTTTATGCAGTGAAGATTCCCTTTTCCATTCAGGTTCAATAGTTGGCTCCCGTATCTAGGTATCAAGAGCGCGTCTGACTTGCAAATACTTGAAGAACTGAGTTTTCCAGGGTGAAGACTTTCTCAACACCTCAAGTGACCTACTGCTTTGCCCTCCCAGATATCCCCAATCTTAGAGATGCCCATTATATCCTAGGAGCCAAACGCCTCGATTAAGTTCCTGTTTCAGCCAATAACCCTGCATCAAAGGGGCTACTTTAGTGAGTCTGTTCTCCCAACTAATCTATGGCTTTGTGGCAGAGGCAAATAGTTGAGTTGGTGAGGGAAGAGACACAGAGACAGCAGATCCAAATAGAATCCCCTGCATATCTTCCCCCATCCATAATGTCTAGCTTAAGCATGAAGGCCAGATTGCCTATCACCTAGAAGCCATTCATTTATGAGTAACATCTGTATTGCCAGGTAGTACAGGTATACATCAGCAACGCCCAGCCCACTGCCGAAAGGTGGCTGGTCATATTTATCAAATGAGACCTTCAAGATCTTGCCTAGCCTCATAAAAACCCTTATCTGTCTTCTGAGGTTTTTGAAAAATGAGTGTGGTAGTCCATAAGGGTAAATTTTGGAGAATATATCTTCACTTAGTAGAATAATACCTTGAACTTGGCTGCCCTGCCTGCAGTTGACAGAGGGAGTGTCTCTCAGGCCTGTAAGTCCGCTTACACTCGGTCCAGCAGTGGTGCTCTATTGAGGCTTTTCTACCTGTTGGAGTCAGTGGAGATGAAAATGTAGTGACATTTAAAGCAATCCGCTGGTGTACACACCATCCCTTTTCATCCTGCAATCACTGCTTTTCTCAACAATGATTTATATACCCAACTTGTCCCAGTTAGACTATGCTTTTTGAATGATGACTATTTTGTCCTCACACGTATATCGTAGGTTAGTAACAACAACAATAGCAGCATTCCAGAACGAGGGGGCGTGGAAGAGCAGCTGAGCAGAGTATCGGAGCTGCAGGAGCGGTGGGAAACGCGGACGCAGACGCGGGACGGAGCAACGCACAGCACAACAGCCAAGGCATTAGGGCAGTGGAGGCATCATGCGGGGTGGCCGGAGACTTGCAGCCCGTGGCCCCCGAGGCCCCTGCACAGAACGGAGAACGGCTGCAGCTGTAAGCGGTAAGCGCAAGGCTGTGGCTATGAGCAGCCTGTGAGCAGCCTGCCATCATCACCACGCCACCGTTACTGAGGGAGCCAGCAGTCAGCAAGTAGCTGGCAACCAGCAACCATTCAGTGACTAGATCCCCGCAATCCCACAACCCCGAATCCTGGCAGCCAGTCTGCAGTAAACAGTCTGCAGTAAATACAGATAAAGGTGGGAAGCAGTGTGCTGCGTGCTGGGAGGCTGTTGGGAAAAGCCGCTGCATTAAGTAAAGGCGGCCAGCTACAGCGAAAGTTCTCCACGCTCCCCAAGTTCCCCTGGCAAAAACAACACCTAAGCAAAATCAATACGACGAGGGTGCACAGAGTGAAGCGAGCGTGGCCGCCATTAGGCGTGGTCACGGAGTGTGAGCCCGGCGAGCCTGCGGAAGCGGCCCAACTAGGTTGGGTGCAGCTTGCGGTCCGCCAGAGTGCCCTGCTCGCTATCTCTCAAATCACCAGTGCCCCACTGCCTGCACTTTGCCCGCATTTTTGTCTGCACTTGCCGGCACTTGGACTGCAGACTGTATCTATCCTGCATTTTGTCCTCTTCAAGAAGTTCACACAAGACCTGTAAGTTTGCCTACAATTACCCACCCTCCTAGCACCGAGGTCCTCACCCTAGGGCGTCAGTAGCAGGAGATAGTGACTGACTGATTCACAGGGGGCACTGTTTATCCGGTCACCCTCCCCCTCCTCACCTCAAGTCCGTACCTCGCATATCAGGCATTTGGCACTCCGGATTTGCTTAAACTGTTGTTTCACTGTGCCACACCACGCTTTGTTGTAATAGTGCCTAAGAACTGAATTGTTCCCACTCGCTCGGCTTGTATAAAGAAGGACTCTTGCCTGTATAACGAGGTGGGAATTATGAGGTTGGGAAAGGAGCGACCACCTTTCCCCCGCTAAGAGGGGAAAAAAAACTACAATCCTCAGCAATTTAAACAAAATGAAAATAAAACAAGCAGGGGAAAATCAGTCTTTAAATTCAGCTATGGTACGTATATTTGGGAAACCAACAAAGTCCCCAACAAAGTTTGATTTCATGAAGGACCCAATGGGAGCAATGCTAATGTTACAAACTGATTCAAGCGGCCT
The DNA here is from genome assembly GCA_963921515.1 of Calotriton arnoldi. NCBI lineage: Eukaryota > Metazoa > Chordata > Amphibia > Caudata > Salamandridae > Calotriton > Calotriton arnoldi. Next base: position 316,028 of record CAWUFW010001726.1, read on the forward strand.
ACAAACCCCAATCAAGCCAGTGAGTGAGTTCAGTGCAATATCTCAAAATCATGGAGTAATAGTCTGACCAATATGAAAGGGAGCAAACGTCAAAATCAATTGAGGAACCAGGCAACCAATGGAGTCAAATAACTGACTTGGAGATGTTAACCATTCCTCTAACTACACACTTGCAACAAGAGGACCCCAGTTGCATAGGACTATTGTCTGGAGATTCTCAACAACTATTAGTATCGGGAGTGCCACTACCAATTGAAGTGCAAGTAAATGTAAAAAAAGTTAACGAAGCAGGCGATCCAATGAGTCTGGTGCAAATAAATCAGTATCAACAAGATAATTCTAAAAAAGGGGAAGACAGGCCGAAAACATCAAAGGACACTACTAACTTACCTAATCTCCTTCAAACTGACATCAATTGGATTCCAAAGGATACAGAACAAAACTTGGGTCAGGAGAATCCCAAGCAGATCAACGGATCCCAAAACAATATGGACGACCATACTATATCATGAAATCGGATAACCTGCAGCGTTGGAGTACACCCTATCAAAAGGATGAACGTAATAACAGGTTACAATTTATTGAATCAGGAAATAAGGAGGAAGAGCAACAAAGCCCCGTACGTGGATCCAATAAACAACACTCTTCTGTAAATGGCCAAATTCAGGGAGCACATGTCTCGGGCAACTGGGACTCTGGGTCAATCTGGGACCTGTTCTTTAGAACCTCTCAATTAATATTAGAAGCCCTAACTTATCAGTCTAACAAAATGGAGGTGCAAGTACACCCTCTTAGCTCCTTGGCATCTTCAGTAGCCGGAATTGATCAGAAGATAACCACGCTAAACAATCTGGTAATAAGCGCACAAGCACAACCAATATCTTCATATACAGATTGCAGTTGTGCCCCACTGATTTTCAAACTGGCCACAATTTCTGAAGTACTAAATACAATAATTGAAGATCTAAAAGGAAATTTATTTACCCCTGGAAACAAAAATTATCAAAGTGAGCGCATAACTGGAAAAACGACGATTAATAATAACTCAAATGAGGAAAGTAGTAAGGATCTAACAGAAGAAAAAAAGGACATTCAAATAGAGGAAATCCCACTCTCTTTACAAATAACACCATTAGAAACATCATCTGAATACCAATTATCAAAAAGACAAAGAAAAAAACAACGGAAATCAAGGAATAAAGTTATAAAAGCTACAAAAACTGTATCTCCTCCTGAGTTAGAGATAATAAAAACAGGAAATAGTCTAGAGAATTCAAAACAGGCAACTAACGCAATTCAGAAACACCCAGATAAAGTTATGGAGGTAACAAAACCCTTCTATCCTTTGTTTTAATAAGAAATTTCCAGATGTTAGTACAGTAGTAATAAATAAAACCATCAAAGATCCAGCAGATCATAAAAAACAGGTCGATTCGGGGAAACAACAAATGGATATCCCAGGTGCTGAGGGAACCAACAAGAAAGTGAAAAGTGAACTACTTCAATCAGAAAAGAACAAAAATTGAGCGAACTACAACGACCCAAGACTACATAGGTACGCTAAAAATCAGAAGGAAAGCAAGACAATACGAGAGTGTGAAATAGAGAGAAGTAAAAACCACAATACGTCGAATGAAATATCTTATGTCAGACCACCATTAAAACAACCTTCATGGACCCAGGAGCCAGGAAAACATATAGGTGAACCACAAGAGCAGGAGCTACCTAACTATTGTAATCCCCTGCAAAAAGCCAATATAAAAAATCAAGGTCAAAAAGAGGGAGGAACGCAATTGATTTTTAAGCCAGAATATAAATCCAGGGGTAATAACGATATCTTGAATCGCAGAAACATCTTACATTTGTGTAAAGCAATACCGTCGCTAGAAAGAATTAGAAGTACTGATATTGAATCAATTGAATTCCTAGCAAATAAAAACACCAATCAAGAATTGACACTGGTATCCTGGACTTCATCCACCTCAGTAGACCGTATCATACAAGAATACAATCTTTTTCTGGCTTGGGGAATAAAAATTACAAGGCCACCCCATCCCTCCTACCCAAGTCCGTTTATTTCCCCCCCAAAAAAACAAATAAACAACGGAAGGGGTCGGACAATAACCAGACATACTCAATACTGAAAAACCCAATAGATAATATAATGGGGCAAACCTCTAAATCTTTAATTGAGAACAAAAGGGAACCAACGGAGTAGTTCCAGTTTGGGTGGCTAACTGCAGCACTACACGGAGTAAAGGAGGATTGACGACTTACAAATGATGGTCCCAAGAAGGGGATAACAAGCTCGAGTGGTATGATTCGATTATGCTCCTGGAATATAAAAGGAATTCAATCAAAGTTACAAATGAGCAACTGACCCCAACATCAGAACATTTTCAAATTATCTGCCTACAAGAGACCTGGGCAACTGATCCTTTTAGATTAGAAGGTTTTAAGGGATACTATATGCCCGCCACGAAAACAAGTAAATACGGAAGATCTTGTGGGGGTCTGGCTACTTTTATCTCAACAGAACTAAAAATGGAAAGTGAGGAGGAAGTACAAAATATAATTAACTGTTTGATAGTCAAAATACGTTATAAAGAAAAACTGATAAATACATCCCTCTTACTAATAAATGTATATATTCACCCTGATTGCAGTTAAAGAAGAGCAATGGTTAGCAGCTTGACAACTAATATTGCAGCAACTGGAAAAGGACATCCAACCTGAGGTCATCATCACGGGTGACTTTAATATGAATATGTTGTGGTCTTATGTTAGAGACGATGAAATTCTACAACAGAACTATTTATGGGCAATCTCTAGTCTCCCACTTACACTGGATAATAAGGGAGAAAAGAAAGGGAAAATCGGGAAGAATTTTTAAAAAGATTTAGAATCCTTAGGTCTAAGGGTGCTAAACGGACGCTTCCTGCAAGACAGGCCACCTGCCTGGACTTATCAAGCATTGGGTAACAAATCGCGAATAGACTATACAATAGCCTCGTTAGACTTATTTCAAAAGATTTCATCTTATCGAATTGGAGGAGCAAACGGGAGTGATCACAATCAACAAATAATAGAGTTAAACTTAAACTGTGTAAGGCATGGAGAATATATGACACTTCTGGGAGACATGGCTACGGTAAATTATAAGAAACTTTATTGGTCAGAATCCTCCAAAGAATCAATAATAGCAACGTCAAAAGCAATGTTTGAAATTTGTTTTAAAGGAGATTTTTCTAACGCTATTGAAAAATGGTCCCTTTTCACAAATAAATTAATTTCAGGCCAAATGCAAAAAGATGGTAATAAAGAGCAGAAGGGTAAAAAGTCAATGGCATTGGTTAAACTGTCTTCTGAACGTCATCTATTAAAGAAGGAGCGTAATAGAATCTTAAGATTGGTTAAGAAACACCCAGGTAATCAAATCTACAGAGACAAATTAAAGAAGATAAATGCAGATGTAAGAAAATTGACTTCGAATGAAAAAATGCAAGCAAAACAAGCGCTTTGGGCAAAAGCATTAAATACTAGTAAAAAATAAAGCAAGCGAATTCTGGACATTAATCAACAACTTGAATAGATCTAGTAGAACAACTACATCTTCTGTTGTTCCTGAGTCAGAATGGGTCAAGTTTCTTCATTCACACCTGAATTATAACCTAAGCATGGATTTGAATCCCGGCATAGTCAATTTGAGTAGAACAGTGGATAACAAGAATACTGACGTATCTATAACTTAGTCCAAGTATGCAAACTCATTAAGAAACAGAGAACTGATGGCGCCCCTGGCCCAAACGGGATTCCAGCTGTCTTCTATAAGGAGAATGCATTAATGTGGGCCAGTTACTTAACACTAGTATTCAATCAAGCTTTGCAAACATCGACCATTCCTGATTCCTGGAAGGGTTCTATAATCTCACCTATTTATAAAAGTGGCGAGTGGTCCCTACCAGCTAACTACAGATTAATTACGCTGCAAGATATAGAAGCTAAGCTCTTTGCATCAATTCTCCTAAAAGAACTAACCGATTGATCTGGCGGGATTAAGTGCTTTTCTGCTGACCAATCTGGTTTTATACAAGGTCAAGGTACGGCAACTAATATTTTAATACTGGGAATATTAATAGAAAAATATAAAGTGAAAAAACAACCGCTATACCTAATGTTTCGTGGATTTTAAATCCGCGTTTGATTGTGTAGATAGGCACATTTTATGGAGAAAATTGGAAAACTATGGAATTAGTCCTGGCCTTTTAAAAGCAATTCAATTACTATACACCGAGACTTGGACCAGGGTTCGATTAGGTAATGGCTCACGGCTATCAAGAAGAATAGATACATCTCGGGGTCTAAAGCAAGGATGTGTTTTAGCACCGTATTTATTTAATTTATTTTTATCTGACCTTACGGAAGAACTGGACAACGAGTTGGTTCACTCACCGAAATTGGCAGATAAACAAATTTCAAATCTATTATATGCCGACGATGTTGTATTGCTCAGCCAAACAAAGATAGGATTGCAGCGACTTATAAACAAAATATCAATGTATTCAATTAAGAACAAGATGGTAATAAATGAAACAAAAGTAATGGAAGTTCGCAATAGGGTATTGAGCCACAGTAAACATAAATGGTATCTACAAAGTCGGCAGTTAGAACAAATGAAATTTTATAAATACCTGGGCATACTGTCTGACGACAAGGGCTCATTTTCACAACATAAAACAGAGCTTACAAAAAGAAGTAATTGTTTGCTTATGGCCTTTAGTTCACTACATAGCTCTCTGGGTGGGCCAACCTATCTTCCATTACTAAAGGTTATAAAAGCGAAATTATTGCCCAGCCTTACCTATGGAAGTGAAGTTCTTTGTGGTATAGACTCTGCACTTTTGAATAATGCTATAACAAAAACATTTAAATATTTGTTTCGACTTCCGGGTTAATTCATCGCCGGCCCAGATCCGACTGGAATTTGGCTTCTGTAACCAGCAAATCGCTAGGATGGGCCAGTATGTAAAGGTATGGAAACAAATTAAAACCAAAACTTTTAACCCAATGAGCTGTCTACTCGGGCAAGAAATGCAACAGAACCAAACCTCTTGTTTTTATAAATATCTTCAAATAGCACTGGAAGAATTGTCAGCACATGAGATTTGGGAGATGTCACTAACACCACTATCTTTAAAAAAAATAAGTAATAGATTAACAAAATACCTATCCCTTCTAAAAGATAGTTATTTACTAAGCGAACGCTTGCCTGGATGATGGTGAATGAATATACGATCCTCAAAGTTCAGCCATATCTAGAAATACCTTAGACAGTACAAACAAAGAATATATTTATGACTGCAAGATTTGGCAACCTGCCGGGACTAATGCATGCAAAGCCTTGGCTGAGACCAACTAAGCCGATCCCCTGTAGACTATGCAATCAGTGGGAAGAAAATATTATACATTTGGTTTGCACATGTACAACAATGAAGGATGAAAGAAAGAGATATTTAAAGACTTGTTTTAATGGAAGAGGTGTACGATCATGTAGACAAGCCTTGGTAGTTTGTTTTAACCCGTTGACCGCAGCGCGAATTCCCCGCGGTGCGGGTGATTAATTGAGTGGGCGTGTTTAGGATGGCCCCCGGCCGTCCTCCGCACACGCCCACTGTGACGGCCGGCCGGGGGCCGTCCCGAGCTCCGAAGCGGTTAAGCCAACGGACATAGTAAGGAATGCAAATTTTACTAAATTTCTGACTCTTGCGAAAAAGAAATTGGAAGCCAGTGATTTGAGCATAGTAAGATCGGAAGTTGCTGATGGCTAGAGAAGAACTTTGAATTGCACATGTGAATTTGCACAAAAGTAATGAACTTATAACGGTAAATTATTCCTATTTTAAGATTTGCCTTGTTGACTAGTAATAATGATTAAATTAGTGTATATAATGTATTCTTTATTACTTGCTGTGGAAATTGTTCGGCCAAGGGTTATGATGGATTTCGGATTTATAGATATGTTTTAATGGTCGTGTATTGATGATTTTAATTAATCAGGCAAAGTTGTTATTATTTTATTATTATTATATCGTAGATTGGGAGCTTTTTTGTTTGTTTTTATGTTTACAGATAATTATTTTTGAACAGGAAATACTTTCTCTTTGAAAAAGCTGAATATGTTATTGAAAATGGTTGGGGAGCAAGGAATTTTACTTTTAGAATGGTTAGTGATGTGCTTTATAGTTTGAGAGGTCTGTTGGTGGATCTTGTTTTGAAGTAGCTGGTTTCAGTGACAAATGCAAGCTTTGTGATTTCTCCTTTGCACTTTGAGGGCTTGAATTGAGTCTGCTGTTTCTAAGTTTCTCAAGTTTTTCTAGTGGTTCTATTAATGATGATTTCTGTAAGTGAAAGAGATGAGGTAGTGATGATTCCAGGAGACTGTGTCAAATCCTTTTTAATCTTGAATTGCTCCCAATAGTTACAGATGTCCTCTCCTGTATGTCCTGAGCGGGTCTCGGGATCAGTTGATGGAGATTGTAAACTTTCAAACCAGTTATAATGATATTTGGTTGTGGCACCTTCTGGTTCGTCAAACCAAAATTTTAGGTCATCGAGGATGCTAAAGTTAGAGTATTTGATATGGTGTTTAGGAGATAATCTGTAAAAAGATCAGTTATTTGGCGGTGGCTGGTATAGTAGTAGAACTGTACAGGCAAAGGTGTGGTTAGGGATACATGTTATTAGAAGTAATTCACACTCAGTGGGTTAAAAGCATTTTGTTTAAAAAAAATAAAAAAAATAAAAAAAAATCTTGACATTTATTTTATTATAAAACAGTACAGCAACCGTAACTTGCCATGGTATCATCATCATCATCAAGCAGTAGTCTGTTCGTACAATACTTTCCCCATTGCAATTATTCCAAACATCGGATTGATCAAGAAATATGTAATAATGGCAGGAGCTACCAGGACATTTAGCTTTAAAAATCCAGCCACCCAACACAAAGTGCATCTGCAAGGCAAGCCTCCCACCTGCTCTGGTCCACATTTAACTGGAAATACGGCGTGGCAGGTCAATGGAGCACTCCGGGCACTGATGTGGGCTGGTGAGTACCCTCCTGTGCAGAGTTTTCCCCTGGATTTGTGGCCGGAAGAGGGGAGTTTCTGAGTTGGGGGCAAAGGAAAGTTTTTGGGACGTGAGCGCAATATCATCAGCTCCCAGTAGTTGGATAATTGCTCCTGACAGTAGGCTACATCGCTCAACTATGCCCATACAGTGGGATTAGGTTTTCGGCCCCCGTTCATGGCCACTCCGCGTTTGGTTTGGAGGAGGAGCATGGCGGTGAGTGGCTGGTGTGCACGCGCAACATATCCCAACAGTCCCACCAGGTGGGCATAAGGGGACAAGTGCCCAGTAATTGTGTGTATGTTCGAGTATAAGGCCGAACCTCTCGAACATTGCCTTACGAGATGAATAAAGGAGGCCTAAGGTGAAGGACATCGTAGACAGTATGAGCCTGGGACTGGCCCCATTTGGAAGAACTGCATTGCGGTGCGATAGTTGATAGAAATTTGAAGTGTAATAAACGCAGCCTATAATTTGGGGAAAGTGATTCCATCTGTCCGCAGCAGTATGACCATTGTTTGTCGGTTATGGCGTGGGGTTCTGTGTCTGGTTCCCACGCTTTGCGTGCCACGGAGTGGTAAGTGGCGCAGAGGATTGCATAATGTTATCAATTTACGTGGGGAGGGGGTGGTGAGGATGTGTTCCAATGCCAGAAGAGTCTGCAGGGCAGCTGGAAAAGTGTCATGCAGCGCACGGCAATTGAATTGTCTTGTATAGTGTGGAATGTTGTTCTGTAGATTCTCAAAGCACTTTTTTTTTTTTAATTAATTTTTTTTTTTTTAACACCTTCCTATTGGCAAGTTAACTCGGTAATTGATTTTGAAGATGTCTCCTCCAGAAAATAGTTTTCGTTTCACGATAGTGTGCACCCTCCACTTCACGAACTCATGTTTAGATTGTTTGCCCAGCTTTTATTGTCTTTCTTTTCTCATAACATAGATGAGCAGCAATGGCGCAGTGGCTGGAGACCAGCTTGCAGAAGCTCCACAAGAAAACCAACCTCCGCAACAGCCACCCCCCAATGCTTGGCAGGTCATCAAAGGAGTGTTATTCAGGTATGACAGCAGTAGAAGATGACGCTGGCAACTCATTTCTCATATCAGAAGATCCATGTTTACCCATTTTAACATGACCATTCTTAGAATTGTGTGCTATGGTTTAATATGTAATTGGTTAGGTTGTTCTGATGTGTGGAGACTTCCTTATTAACATATCTATCGTACATATAATTGCATGCTTTTTGCCAAAAGAATTCAAGTAGCTCTGCCTGTCTGTCTCTCTGGGGTCTGTCTCCTCTCTGGGGTCTGTCTCCTCTCTGGGGTCTGTCTCCTCTCTGGGGTCTGTCTCCTCTCTGGGGTCTGTCTCCTCTCTGGGGTCTGTCTCCTCTCTGGGGTCTGTCTCCTCTCTGGGGTCTGTCTCCTCTCTGTCTCTTTCTCTCTCGGTCTCTTTGTCTCTTTCTCTCTCGGTCTCGGTCTCTTTGTCTCTTTCTCTCTCGGTCTCGGTCTCTCTGTCTCTTTCTCTCTCGGTCTCGGTCTCTCTGTCTCTTTCTCTCTCGGTCTCTCTGTCTCTCTCTCTCTCTCGGTCTCTCTGTCTCTTTCTCTCTCGGTCTCTCTGTCTCTTTCTCTCTCGGTCTCTCTGTCTCTTTCTCTCTCGGTCTCTCTGTCTCTTTCTCTCTCGGTCTCTCTGTCTCTTTCTCTCTCGGTCTCGGTCTCTCTGTCTCTTTCTCGGTCTCGGTCTCGGTCTCTCTGTCTCGGTCTCGGTCTCTCGTCTCTCGGTCTCGGTCTGTCTCTTTCTCTCTCGGTCTCGGTCTCTCTGTCTCTTTCTCTCTCGGTCTCTTTCTCTCTCGGTCTCTCTGTCTCGGTCTCTCTGTCTCGGTCTCTCTGTCTCGGTCTCTCTGTCTCGGTCTCTCTCTCGGTCTCGGTCTGTCTCTCTGTCTCTCGGTCTGTCTCTGTCTCTCGGTCTGTCTCTCTCGGTCTCGGTCTGTCTCTCTCTGTCTCTCTCTGTCTCTCTCTGTCTCGTCTGTCTCTCTCTGTCTCTCTCTGTCTCTCTCTGTCTCTCTCTGTCTCTCTCTGTCTCTCTCTGTCTCTCTCTGTCTCTCTCTGTCTCTCTCTGTCTCTCTCGTGTCTCTCTGTGTCTCTCTCTGTCTCGGTCTCTCTCGTCTCTCTCTGTGTCTCTCTGTCTCTCTCTGTCTGTCTCTCTCGTGTCTCTGTCTCTCTCGGTCTCTCTCTCTCGGTCTGTCTCTCTCTGGCTCTGTCTCTCTCTGGTCTCTCTCTCTCGGTCTGTCTCTCTCTCTGTCTCTCTCGGTCTCGTCTCTCTCGGTCTCTCTCTCTCGGTCTGTCTCTCTCTGCGTCTGTCTCTCTGTCTCTCGGTCTGTCTCTCTCGGTCTCTCTCTGTCTCTCTCTGTCTCTCTCGTCTGTCTCTCTCTGTCTCTCTCGGTCTGTCTCTCTCGGTCTGTCTCTCTCTGTCTCTCTCTCTGTCTCTCTCTCTGTCTCGGTCTGTCTCTCGTCTCTCTCTGTCTCTCTCTGTCTCGGTCTGTCTCTCTCTGTCTCGTCTCTGTCTCTCGGTCTCGGTCTGTCTCTCTCTGTCTCGGTCTGTCTCTCGGTCTGTCTCTCTCGGTCTGTCTCTCTCGGTCTGTCTCTCTCTGTCTCGGTCTCTCTCTCTCGGTCTCGGTCTGTCTCTCTCGGTCTGTCTCTCTCGGTCTGTCTCTCTCGGTCTGTCTCTCTCGGTCTGTCTCTCTCGGTCTGTCTCTCTCGGTCTGTCTCTCTCGGTCTCTCTCTCTCTCGGTCTGTCTCTCTCGGTCTCGGTCTGTCTCTCTCGGTCTCTCGTCTGTCTCTCTCGGTCTCGGTCTCTCTCTCTCGGTCTCGGTCTCTCTCTCTCGGTCTCGGTCTCGGTCTCTCTCGGTCTCGGTCTTCTCTCTCGGTCTCGGTCTGTCTCTCTCGGTCTCGGTCTGCTCTCTCTCGGTCTCGGTCTGTCTCTCTCGGTCTCGGTCTGTCTCTCTCGGTCTCGGTCTGTCTCTCTCGGTCTCTCTCGGTCTCTCTCTCTCTCGGTCTCTCTCGGTCTGTCTCTCTCTCGGTCTCTCTCGGTCTGTCTCTCTCTCGGTCTCTCTCGGTCTGTCTCTCTCTCGGTCTGTCTCGGTCTGTCTCTCTCTCGGTCTGTCTCTCTCTCTCGGTCTGCTCTCGGTCTCTCTCGGTCTCTCTCTCTCGGTCTGTCTCTCTCTCTCTCGGTCTGTCTCTCTCTCGGTCTCTCTCTCGTCTCTCTCTCTCTCTCGGTCTGTCTCTCTCTCTCTCTCTGTCTCTCGTCTCGTCTCTCTCTCTCTCTCTCTCGGTCTGTCTCTCTCTCTCTCTCGGTCTGTCTCTCTCTCTCTCTCTCTCGGTCTGTCTCTCTCTCTCTCGTCTGTCTCTCTCTCTCTCTCTCTCTCTCTCTCTCTCTCGGTCTCTCTCTCTCTCTCTCTCGGTCTCTCTCTCTCTCTCTCTTGGTCTCTCTCTCTCTCTCTCGGTCTCTCTCTCTCTCTCTCGGTCTCTCTCTCTCTCGGTCTGTCTCTCTCTCTCTCTCTCGGTCTGTCTCTCTCTCGGTCTGTCTCTCTCTCTCGCTCTCTCTCGGTCTCTCTCTCGCTCTCTCTCGGTCTGTCTCTCGCTCTCTCTCGGTCTGTCTCTCTCTCTCTCGGTCTCGGTCTGTCTCTCTCTCTCGGTCTGTCTGTCTCTCTCTCTCGGTCTGTCTGCTCTCTCTCTCTGCGGTCTGTCTCTCTCTCTCTCGGTCTGTCTCTCTCTCTCTCTCGGTCTGTCTCTCTCTCTCTCGGTCTGTCTCTCTCTCTCTCTCGGTCTGTCCTCTCTCTCTCTCTCGGTCTGTCTCTCTCTCTCTCTCGGTCCTGTCTTCTCTCTCTCTCTCTCGGTCTGTCTCTCTCTCTCTCTCGGTCTGTCTCTCTCTCTCTCTCGGTCTGGTCTCTCTCTCTCGGTCTCGGTCTGTCTCTCTCTCTCGGTCTCGGTCTGTCTCTCTCTCTCGGTCTCGGTCTCTCTCTCTCTCTCGGTCTCGGTCTGTCTCTCTCTCTGTCGGTCTCGTCTCGGTCTCTCTCTCTCGGTCGGTCTCTCTCTCTCGGTCTCGGTCTGGTCTCTCTCTCTCGGTCTCGGTCTGTCTCTCTCTCTGGTCTCGGTCGGTCTCTCTCTCGGTCTGTCTCTCTCTCTCGGTCTCTCTCTCTCTCTCTCTCTCTCTCGGTCTCTCTCTCTCGGTCTCTCTCTCTCGGTCTCTGCTCTCGGTCTCTCTCTCTCGGGGTCTCTCTCTCTCTCTCGGGCTCTCTCTCTCTCTCTCGGTCTCTCTCTCTCTCTCTCTCTCTCTCTCTCTCTCTCTCTCTCTCTCTCTCTCTCTCTCTCTCTCTCTCTCTCTCTCTCTCTCTCTCTCGGTCTCTCTCTCTCGGTCTCTCTCTCTCGGTCTCTCTCTCTCGGTCTCTCTCTCTCTCTCTCGGTCTCTCTCTCTCTCTCGGTCTCTCTCTCTCTCTCTCTCTCTCTCTCTCTCTCTCTCTCTCTCTCGGTCTCTCTCTCGGTCTCTCTCTCGGTCTCTCTCTCGGTCTCTCTCTCGGTCTCTCTCGGTCTCTCTCGGTCTCTCTCTCTCGGTCTCTCTCTCTCGGTCTCTCTCTCTCGGTCTCTCTCTCTCGGTCTCTCTCTCTCGGTCTCTCTCTCTCGGTCTCTCTCTCTCTCGGTCTCTCTCTCTCTCTCGGTCTCTCTCTCTCTCTCGGTCTCTCTCTCTCTCTCGGTCTCTCTCTCTCTCTCGGTCTCTCTCTCGGTCTCTCTCTCTCGGTCTCTCTCTCGGTCTCTCTCTCGGTCTCTCTCTCGGTCTCTCTCTCTCTCGGTCTCTCTCTCTCTCTCGGTCTCTCTCTCTCGGTCTCTCTCTCTCGGTCTCTCTCTCGGTCGTCTCTCTCTCTCGGTCTGTCTCTCTCTCTCGGTCTCGGTCTGTCTCTCTCTCTCGGTCTCGGTCTGTCTCTCTCTCTCGGTCTCGGTCTGTCTCTCTCTCTCGGTCTCGGTCTGTCTCTCTCTCTCGGTCTCGGTCTGTCTCTCTCTCGGTCTCGGTCTGTCTCTCTCTCTCGGTCTCGGTCTGTCTCTCTCTCTCGGTCTCGGTCTGTCTCTCTCGGTCTCGGTCTGTCTCTCTCTCTCGGTCTCGGTCTCTCTCTCTCTCGGTCTCGGTCTCTCTCTCTCTCTCGGTCTCTCTCTCTCGGTCGGTCTCGGTCTCTCTCTCTCTCTCGGTCTCTCTCTCTCTCTCGGTCTCTCTCTCTCTCTCGGTCTCTCTCTCTCTCTCGGTCTTTCTCTCTCGGTCTCTCTCTCTCTCTCGGTCTCTCTCTCTCTCTCGGTCTCGGTCTGTCTCTCTCTCTCGGTCTCTCTCTCGGTCTCTCTCTCGGTCTCTCTCTCGGTCTCTCTCTCTCTCTCGGTCTCTCTCTCTCTCTCTCGGTCTGTCTCTCTCTCTCGGTCTGCTCTCTCTCGGTCTCTCTCGGTCTCGGTCTCTCTCTCTCTCTCGGTCTCTCTCTCTCGGTCTCGGTCTGTCTCTCTCTCGGTCTCGGTCTGTCTCTCTCGGTCTCGTCTCTCTCTCTCGGTCTCTCTCTCTCTCTCGGTCTCTCTCTCTCTCTCGGTCTCTCTCTCTCTCTCGGTCTCTCTCTCTCTCTCGGTCTGTCTCTCTCTCTCTCGGTCTGTCTCTCTCTCTCGGTCTGTGTCTCGGTCTGTCTCTCTCTCTCGGTCTCGGTCTCTCTCTCGGTCTCGGTCTCGGTCTGTCTCTCTCTCGGTCTCTCTCGTCTCTCTCTCTCGGTCTGTCTCTCTCGGTCTCGGTCTGTCTCTCTCGGTCTCGGTCTGTCTCTCTCGGTCTCGGTCTGTCTCTCTCTCTCGGTCTCGGTCTGTCTCTCTCTCTCGGTCTCGGTCTGTCTCTCTCTCTCGGTCTCGGTCTGTCTCTCTCTCTCGGTCTCGGTCTGTCTCTCTCTCTCGGTCTCGGTCTGTCTCTCTCTCTCGGTCTGTCTCTCTCTCTCGGTCTCGGTCTGTCTCTCTCTCTCGGTCTCGGTCTGTCTCTCTCTCTCGGTCTCGGTCTGTCTCTCTCTCGGTCTGTCTCTCTCTCGGTCTGTCTCTCTCTCGGTCTGTCTCTCTCTCGGTCTGTCTCTCTCTCGGTCTGTCTCTCTCTCTCTGTGTCTCTCTCGGTCTGTCTCTCTCGGTCTGTCTCTCTCGGTCTGTCTCGGTCTCGGTCTGTCTCTCTCGGTCTCGGTCTCGTCTCTCTCGGTCTCGGTCTGTCTCTCTCGGTCTCGGTCTGTCTCTCTCGGTCTCGGTCTGTCTCTCTCGGTCTCGGTCTGTCTCTCTCGGTCTGTCTCTCTCGGTCTCGGTCTGTCTCTGTCTCTCTCGGTCTCGGTCTGTCTCTCTCGGTCTCGGTCTGTCTCTCTCGGTCTCGGTCTGTCTCTCTCGGTCTCGGTCTGTCTCTCTCGGTCTCGGTCTGTCTCTCTCTCTCGGTCTCGGTCTCGTCTCTCTCGGTCTCGGTCTGTCTCTCTCGGTCTCGGTCTGTCTCTCTCGGTCTCGGTCTGTCTCTCTCTCTCTCGGTCTGTCTCTCTCTCTCGGTCTGTCTCTCGTCTCTCGGTCTCGGTCTGTCTCTCTCTCTCGGTCTGTCTCTCTCTCTCTCGGTCTGTCTCTCGTCTCTCTCTCTCGGTCTGTCTCTCGTCTGTCTCTCTCGTCTGTCTCTCTCGGTCTGTCTCTCGGTCTGTCTCTCTCTCTCGGTCTGTCTCTCTCGGTCTCTCTGTCTCTCTCTCTCGGTCTGTCTCTCTCGGTCTCTCTCTGTCTCTCTCTCTCGGTCTCTGTCTCTCTCGGTCTCTCTCTCTCGGTCTGTCTCTCTCT
>CAWUFW010001726.1:335000-347500 GCA_963921515.1 Calotriton arnoldi
CTCTCTCTCGGTCTCGCTCTCTCTCTCTCTCTCTCTCTCGGTCTGTCTCTCTCTCGGTCTGTCTCGGTCTGTCTCTCGCTCTCTCTCGGTCTGTCTCTCGCTCTCTCGGTCTCGGTCTGTCTCTCGCTCTCGGTCTGTCTCTCTCTCTCTCTCGGTCTGTCTCTCTCTCTCGATCTGTCTCTCTCTCGGTCTGTCTCTCTCTCTCTCTCTCGGTCTGTCTCTCTCTCTCTCTCGGTCTGTCTCTCTCTCTCTCTCGGTCTGTCTCTCTCTCTCTCTCGGTCTGTCTCTCTCTCGGTCTCGGTCTCGGTCTGTCTCGGTCTGTCTCTCTCTCGGTCTCGGTCTGTCTCGGTCTGTCTCTCTCTCTCTCTCGGTCTGTCTCTCTCTCTCTCTCGGTCTGTCTCTCTCTCTCTCTCGGTCTGTCTCTCTCTCTCTCTCGGTCTCGGTCTGTCTCGGTCTCGGTCTGTCTCTCTCTCTCGGTCTCGGTCTGTCTCTCTCTCTCTGTCTCGGTCTGTCTCTCTCTCTCGGTCTCGGTCTGTCTCTCTCTCTCGGTCTCGGTCGGTCTCTCTCTCTCGGTCGGTCTCTCTCTCTCGGTCTCGGTCTGTCTCTCTCTCTCGGTCTCGGTCTGTCTCTCTCTCTCGGTCTCGGTCTGTCTCTCTCTCGGTCTCGGTCGGTCTCTCTCTCTCGGTCTCTGTCGGTCTCGGTCTCTCTCGGTCTCTCTCTCTCTCTCTCGGGGTCTCTCTCTCTCGGGGTCTCTCTCTCTCTCGGTCTCTCTCTCTCTCTCGGGGTCTCTCTCTCTCTCTCGGGGTCTCTCTCTCTCTCTCGGGGTCTCTCTCTCTCTCTCGGTCTCTCTCTCTCTCGGTCTCTCTCTCTCTCTCTCGGTCTCTCTCTCTCTCTCTCGGTCTCTCTCTCGGTCTCTCTCTCTCGGTCTCTCTCTCTCGGTCTCTCTCTCTCGGTCTCTCTCTCTCGGTCTCTCTCTCTCGGTCTCTCTCTCTCGGTCTCTCTCTCTCGGTCTCTCTCTCTCTCTCGGTCTCTCTCTCTCGGTCTCTCTCTCTCTCTCTCGGTCTCTCTCTCTCTCGGTCTCTCTCTCTCTCTCGGTCTCTCTCTCGGTCTCTCTCTCGGTCTCTCTCTCGGTCTCTCTCTCGGTCTCTCTCTCTCGGTCTCTCTCTCTCTCTCGGTCTCTCTCTCGGTCTCTCTCTCTCGGTCTCTCTCTCTCGGTCTCTCTCTCTCGGTCTCTCTCTCTCGGTCTCTCTCTCTCTCGGTCTCTCTCTCTCTCTCGGTCTCTCTCTCTCTCTCTCGGTCTCTCTCTCTCTCGGTCTCTCTCTCTCTCTCTCTCGGTCTCTCTCTCTCTCTCGGTCTCTCTCTCTCTCTCGGTCTCTCTCTCTCTCGGTCTCTCTCTCTCTCTCGGTCTCTCTCTCGGTCTGTCTCTCTCTCTCGGTCTCGGTCTGTCTCTCTCTCTCGGTCTCGGTCTGTCTCTCTCTCTCGGTCTCGGTCTGTCTCTCTCTCTCGGTCTCGGTCTGTCTCTCTCTCTCGGTCTCGGTCTGTCTCTCTCTCTCGGTCTCGGTCTGTCTCTCTCTCTCGGTCTCGGTCTGTCTCTCTCTCTCGGTCTCGGTCTGTCTCTCTCTCTCGGTCTCGGTCTGTCTCTCTCTCTCGGTCTCGGTCTGTCTCTCTCTCTCGGTCTCGGTCTGTCTCTCTCTCTCGGTCTCGGTCTCTCTCTCTCTCTCGGTCTCTCTCTCTCGGTCGGTCTCGGTCTCTCTCTCTCTCTCGGTCTCTCTCTCTCTCTCTCGGTCTCTCTCTCTCTCTCGGTCTCTCTCTCTCTCTCGGTCTCTCTCTCTCTCTCGGTCTCTCTCTCTCTCTCGGTCTCTCTCTCTCTCTCGGTCTCTCTCTCTCTCGGTCTCTCTCTCTCTCTCGGTCTCTCTCTCGGTCTCTCTTGGTCTCTCTCTCTCTCGGTCTCTCGGTCTGTCTCTCTCGGTCTCTCGGTCTGTCTCTCTCGGTCTCTCGGTCTGTCTCTCTCGGTCTCGGTCTGTCTCTCTCTCTCGGTCTCGGTCTGTCTCTCTCTCTCGGTCTCGGTCTGTCTCTCTCTCTCGGTCTCGGTCTGTCTCTCTCTCTCGGTCTCGGTCTGTCTCTCTCTCTCGGTCTCGGTCTGTCTCTCTCTCTCGGTCTCGGTCTGTCTCTCTCTCTCGGTCTCGGTCTGTCTCTCTCTCTCGGTCTCGGTCTGTCTCTCTCTCTCGGTCTCTCTCTCGGTCTCTCTCTCGGTCTCTCTCTCTCTCTCGGTCTCTCTCTCTCTCTCTCTCTCTCTCTCGGTCGGTCTCTCTCTCTCGGTCTCTCTCTCTCTCGGTCTCTCTCTCTCTCGGTCTCTCTCTCTCTCGGTCTCTCTCTCTCTCTCTCGGTCTCTCTCTCTCTCTCGGTCTCTCTCTCTCTCTCGGTCTCTCTCTCTCTCTCGGTCTGTCTCTCTCTCTCTCGGTCTGTCTCTCTCTCTCTCTCGGTCTGTCTCTCTCTCTCTCGGTCTGTCTCTCTCTCTCTCGGTCTGTCTCTCTCTCTCTCGGTCTGTGTCTCGGTCTGTCTCTCTCTCTCGGTCTCGGTCTCTCTCTCTCGGTCTCGGTCTGTCTCTCTCTCTCGGTCTGTCTCTCTCTCTCGGTCTGTCTCTCTCTCTCGGTCTGTCTCTCTCTCTCGGTCTGTCTCTCTCTCTCGGTCTCGGTCTGTCTCTCGGTCTCGGTCTGTCTCTCTCTCTCGGTCTCGGTCTGTCTCTCTCTCTCTGTCTCGGTCTGTCTCTCTCTCTCGGTCTCGGTCTGTCTCTCTCTCTCGGTCTCGGTCTGTCTCTCTCTCTCGGTCTGTCTCTCTCTCTCGGTCTCGGTCTGTCTCTCTCTCTCGGTCTCGGTCTGTCTCTCTCTCTCTCGGTCTGTCTCTCTCTCGGTCTGTCTCTCTCGGTCTGTCTCTCTCGGTCTGTCTCTCTCGGTCTGTCTCTCTCGGTCTGTCTCTCTCGGTCTGTCTCTCTCGGTCTGTCTCTCTCGGTCTGTCTCTCTCGGTCTGTCTCTCTCGGTCTCGGTCTGTCTCTCTCGGTCTCGGTCTGTCTCTCTCGGTCTCGGTCTGTCTCTCTCGGTCTCGGTCTGTCTCTCTCGGTCTCGGTCTGTCTCTCGGTCTCGGTCTGTCTCTCTCGGTCTGTCTCTCTCGGTCTCGGTCTGTCTCTCTCGGTCTCGGTCTGTCTCTCTCGGTCTCGGTCTGTCTCTCTCGGTCTCGGTCTGTCTCTCTCGGTCTCGGTCTGTCTCTCTCTCGGTCTCGGTCTGTCTCTCTCTCTCGGTCTCGGTCTGTCTCTCTCTCTCGGTCTCGGTCTGTCTCTCTCTCTCGGTCTGTCTCTCTCGGTCTCGGTCTGTCTCTCTCTCTCGGTCTCGGTCTGTCTCTCTCTCTCTCGGTCTGTCTCTCTCGGTCTGTCTCTCTCGGTCTGTCTCTCTCGGTCTGTCTCTCTCGGTCTGTCTCTCTCGGTCTGTCTCTCTCGGTCTGTCTCTCTCGGTCTGTCTCTCTCGGTCTGTCTCTCTCGGTCTGTCTCTCTCGGTCTGTCTCTCTCGGTCTGTCTCTCTCGGTCTGTCTCTCTCGGTCTCGGTCTGTCTCTCTCGGTCTCGGTCTGTCTCTCTCGGTCTCGGTCTGTCTCTCTCGGTCTCGGTCTGTCTCTCTCGGTCTCGGTCTGTCTCTCTCGGTCTCGGTCTGTCTCTCTCGGTCTCGGTCTGTCTCTCTCGGTCTCGGTCTGTCTCTCTCGGTCTCGGTCTGTCTCTCTCGGTCTCGGTCTGTCTCTCTCGGTCTCGGTCTGTCTCTCTCGGTCTCGGTCTGTCTCTCTCGGTCTCGGTCTGTCTCTCTCGGTCTCGGTCTGTCTCTCTCGGTCTGTCTCTCTCGGTCTCGGTCTGTCTCTCTCGCTCTCTCGGTCTGTCTCTCGCTCTCTCGGTCTGTCTCTCGCTCTCTCGGTCTGTCTCTCGCTCTCTCGGTCTGTCTCTCGCTCTCTCGGTCTGTCTCTCGCTCTCTCTCTCTCGGTCTGTCTCTCGCTCTCTCGGTCTGTCTCTCGCTCTCTCGGTCTGTCTCTCGCTCTCTCTCTCTCGGTCTGTCTCTCGCTCTCTCTCTCTCGGTCTGTCTCTCGCTCTCTCTCTCTCGGTCTGTCTCTCGCTCTCTCTCTCTCGGTCTGTCTCTCGCTCTCTCTCTCTCGGTCTGTCTCTCTGCTCTCTCTCTCTCGGTCTGTCTCTCTCGTCTCTCTCTCTCGGTCTGTCTCTCTCTCTCGTCTCTCGGTCTGTCTCTCTCTCTCTCTCTCTCGGTCTGTCTCTCTCTCTCTCTCTCTCTCGGTCTGTCTCTCTCTCTCTCTCGGTCTGTCTCTCTCTCTCTCTCTGTCTGTCTCTCTCTCTCTCTCGGTCTGTCTCTCTCTCTCTCTCGGTCTGTCTCTCTCTCTCTCTCGGTCTGTCTCTCTCTCTCTCTCGGTCTGTCTCTCTCTCTCTCTCGGTCTGTCTCTCTCTCTCTCTCTCTCGGTCTGTCTCTCTCTCTCTGTCTCGGTCTGTCTCTCTCTCTCGGTCTCGGTCTGTCTCTCTCTCTCTCTCGGTCTGTCTCTCTCTCTCTCTCTCGGTCTGTCTCTCTCTCTCTCTCTCTCGGTCTGTCTCTCTCTCTCTCTCGGTCTGTCTCTCTCGGTCTGTCTCTCTCTCTCTCGGTCTCTCTCGGTCTCTCTCTCTCTCTCTCTCGGTCTGTCTCGGTCTCTCTCTCTCTCTCTCTCTCGGTCTGTCTCGGTCTCTCTCTCTCTCTCTCTCTCGGTCTGTCTCGGTCTGTCTCTCTCTCTCGTCTGTCTCTCTCTGGTCTGTCTCTCTCTCTCGGTCTGCTCTCTCTCTCTCTCTCGGTCTCGGTCTGTCTCTCTCTCTCTCTCGGTCTGTCTCTCTCTCTCTCTCGGTCTGTCTCTCTCTCTCTCTCTCGGTCTGTCTCTCTCTCTCTCTCTCTCGGTCTGTCTCTCTCTCTCGGTCTGTCTCTCTCGGTCTGTCTCTCTCTCTCTCGGTCTCTCTCGGTCTGTCTCTCTCTCTCTCGGTCTCTCTCGGTCTCTCTCTCTCTCTCTCTCGGTCTGTCTCGGTCTCTCTCTCTCTCTCTCTCTCGGTCTGTCTCTCTCTCTCTCTCTCGGTCTGTCTCTCTCTCTCTCTCGGTCTGTCTCGGTCTGTCTCTCTCTCTCGTCTGTCTCTCTCTCGGTCTCTCTCTCTCTCGGTCCCTCTCTCTCTCTCTCTCGGTCTCTCTCTCTCTCTCTCTCTCTCGGTCTCTCTCTCTCTCTCGGTCTGTCTCTCTCTCTCTCGGTCTCTCTCTCTCTCGGTCTGTCTCTCTCTCTCTCGGTCTCTCTCTCTCTCGGTCTGTCTCTCTCTCTCTCGGTCTCGGTCTGTCTCTCTCTCTCTCGGTCTCGGTCTGTCTCTCGCTCTCTCTCGGTCTCGGTCTGTCTCTCGCTCTCTCTCGGTCTCGGTCTGTCTCTCTCTCTCGGTCTGTCTGTCTCTCTCTCTCGGTCTGTCTGTCTCTCTCTCTCGGTCTGTCTCTCTCTCTCTCTCGGTCTGTCTCTCTCTCTCTCTCTCGGTCTGTCTCTCTCTCTCTCTCGGTCTGTCTCTCTCTCTCTCTCGGTCTGTCTCTCTCTCTCTCTCGGTCTGTCTCTCTCTCTCTCTCGGTCTGTCTCTCTCTCTCTCTCTCGGTCTGTCTCTCTCTCTCTCTCGGTCTGTCTCTCTCTCTCTCTCGGTCTGTCTCTCTCTCTCTCTCTCGGTCTCTCTCTCTCTCTCGGTCTCTCTCTCTCTCTCGGTCTCTCTCTCTCGGTCTCTCTCTCTCTCTCTCTTGGTCTCTCTCTCTCTCGGTCTGTCTCTCTCTGTCTCTCGGTCTGTCTCTCTCTGTCTCTCGGTCTGTCTCTCTCTCTCGGTCTGTCTCTCGCTCTCGGTCTGTCTCTCGCTCTCGGTCTGTCTCTCGCTCTCGGTCTGTCTCTCTCTCTCGGTCTGTCTCTCGCTCTCGGTCTGTCTCTCTCTCTCGTCTCGGTCTGTCTCTCTCTCTCTCTCGGTCTGTCTCTCTCTCTCGGTCTGTCTCTCGCTCTCGGTCTGTCTCTCGCTCTCTCGGTCTGTCTCTCTCTCTCGGTCTCGGTCTCTCGTCTCGGTCTGCTCTCGCTCTCGGTCTGTCTCTCTCTGGCTCTCGGTCTGTCTCTCTCTCTCGGTCTGTCTCTCGGTCTCGGTCTGTCTCTCTCTCTCGGTCTGTCTCTCTCGGTCTCGGTCTGTCTCTCGGTCTCGGTCTGTCTCTCTCTCGGTCTGTCTCTCGGTCTCGGTCTCTCTCTCTCGGTCTCGGTCTGTCTCTCTCTCTCGGTCTCTCTCTCGGTCTCGGTCTCTCTCTCGGTCTCGGTCTGTCTCTCTCTCTCGGTCTCGGTCTGTCTCTCTCTCTCGGTCTCTCTCGGTCTCTCTCTCTCGGTCTCGGTCTGTCTCTCTCGGTCTCGGTCTGTCTCGGTCTCTCTCTCTCGGTCTGTCTCTCTCTCTCGGTCTGTCTCTCTCTCTCGGTCTGTCTCTCTCTCTCTCGGTCTCTCTCTCGGTCTGTCTCTCTCTCTCGGTCTCTCTCTCTCGGTCTCTCTCTCGGTCTCTCTCTCTCTCGGTCTCGGTCTCTCGTCTCTCTCTCTCGGTCTGTCTCTCTCTCTCTCGGTCTGTCTCTCTCTCTCTCGGTCTGTCTCTCTCTCTCTCGGTCTGTCTCTCTCTCTCTCTCTCGGTCTGTCTCTCTCTCTCGGTGTCTCTCTCTCTCTCTCGGTCTGTCTCTCTCTCTCGGTCTCGGTCTGTCTCTCTCTCTCGGTCTCGGTCTGTCTCTCTCTCTCGGTCTCGGTCTGTCTCTCTCTCTCGGTCTCGGTCTGTCTCTCTCTCTCGGTCTCGGTCTGTCTCTCTCTCTCGGTCTCGGTCTGTCTCTCTCGGTCTCGGTCTGTCTCTCTCTCTCTCGGTCTGTCTCTCTCTCTCTCGGTCTGTCTGTCTCTCTCTCTCGGTCTGTCTCTCTCTCTCTCGGTCTGTCTCTCTCTCTCTCTCGGTCTGTCTCTCTCTCTCTCTCGGTCTGTCTCTCTCTCTCTCTCGGTCTGTCTCTCTCTCTCTCGGTCTGTCTCTCTCTCGGTCTCTCTCTCTCTCTCGGTCTGTCTCTCTCTCTCGGTCTCGGTCTGTCTCTCTCTCGGTCTCGGTCTGTCTCTCTCGGTCTCGGTCTGTCTCTCTCTCTCGGTCTCGGTCTGTCTCTCTCTCTCGGTCTCGGTCTCTCTCTCGGTCTGTCTCTCTCGGTCTCGGTCTGTCTCTCGGTCTGTCTCTCTCGGTCTCGGTCTGTCTCTCTCTCGGTCTCGGTCTGTCTCTCTCGGTCTCGGTCTGTCTCTCTCTCGGTCTGTCTCTCTCGGTCTCGGTCTGTCTCTCTCGGTCTCGGTCTGTCTCTCTCGGTCTCGGTCTGTCTCTCTCGGTCTCGGTCTGTCTCTCTCGGTCTCGGTCTGTCTCTCTCGGTCTCGGTCTGTCTCTCTCGGTCTCGGTCTGTCTCTCTCGGTCTCGGTCTGTCTCTCTCGGTCTCGGTCTGTCTCTCTCGGTCTCGGTCTGTCTCTCTCGGTCTCGGTCTGTCTCTCTCGGTCTCGGTCTCTCTCTCGGTCTCGGTCTCTCTCTCTCGGTCTCGGTCTCTCTCTCTCGGTCTCGGTCTCTCTCTCTCGGTCTCGGTCTCTCTCTCTCGGTCTCGGTCTCTCTCTCTCGGTCTCGGGTCTCTCTCTCTCGGTCTCGGTCTCTCTCTCTCGGTCTCGGTCTCTCTCTCTCGGTCTCGGTCTGTCTCTCTCTCTCGGTCTCGGTCTCTCTCTCTCTCTCGGTCTCTCTCTCTCTCTCGGTCTCTCTCTCTCTCTCGGTCTCTCTCTCTCTCTCGGTCTCTCTCTCTCTCTCGGTCTCTCTCTCTCTCTCGGTCTCTCTCTCTCGGTCTCTCTCTCTCTCTCTCTCGGTCTCTCTCTCGGTCTGTCTCTCTCTCTCGGTCTCGGTCTGTCTCTCTCTCTCGGTCTCGGTCTGTCTCTCTCTCTCGGTCTCGGTCTGTCTCTCTCTCTCGGTCTCGGTCTGTCTCTCTCTCTCGGTCTCGGTCTGTCTCTCTCTCTCGGTCTCGGTCTGTCTCTCTCTCTCGGTCTCGGTCTCGGTCTGTCTCTCTCGGTCTCGGTCTGTCTCTCTCGGTCTCGGTCTGTCTCTCTCTCTCGGTCTCGGTCTCTCTCTCTCTCGGTCTCGGTCTCTCTCTCTCTCGGTCTCGGTCTCTCTCTCTCTCGGTCTCGGTCTCTCTCTCTCTCTCGGTCTCTCTCTCTCTCGGTCGGTCTCGGTCTCTCTCTCTCTCTCGGTCTCTCTCTCTCTCTCGGTCTCTCTCTCTCTCTCGGTCTCTCTCTCTCTCGGTCTCTCTCTCTCTCTCGGTCTCTCTCTCGGTCTCTCTTGGTCTCTCTCTCTCTCGGTCTCTCGGTCTGTCTCTCTCGGTCTCTCGGTCTGTCTCTCTCGGTCTCTCGGTCTGTCTCTCTCGGTCTCGGTCTGTCTCTCTCTCTCGGTCTGTCTCTCTCTCTCGGTCTCGGTCTGTCTCTCTCTCTCGGTCTCGGTCTGTCTCTCTCTCTCGGTCTCGGTCTGTCTCTCTCTCTCGGTCTCGGTCTGTCTCTCTCTCTCTGTCTCGGTCTGTCTCTCTCTCTCGGTCTCGGTCTGTCTCTCTCTCTCGGTCTCGGTCTGTCTCTCTCTCTCGGTCTGTCTCTCTCTCTCGGTCTCGGTCTGTCTCTCTCTCTCTCGGTCTGTCTCTCTCGGTCTGTCTCTCTCGGTCTGTCTCTCTCGGTCTGTCTCTCTCGGTCTGTCTCTCTCGGTCTGTCTCTCTCGGTCTGTCTCTCTCGGTCTGTCTCTCTCGGTCTGTCTCTCTCGGTCTGTCTCTCTCGGTCTGTCTCTCTCGGTCTGTCTCGGTCTCGGTCTGTCTCTCTCGGTCTCGGTCTGTCTCTCTCGGTCTCGGTCTGTCTCTCTCGGTCTCGGTCTGTCTCTCTCGGTCTCGGTCTGTCTCTCTCGGTCTCGTCTCTCTCTCTCTCGGTCTGTCTCTCTCTCTCTCGGTCTCGGTCTGTCTCTCTCTCTCTCTCTCTCTCGGTCTGTCTCTCTCTCTCGGTCTCGGTCTGTCTCTCTCTCTCTCGGTCTCGGTCTGTCTCTCTCGTCTCTCTCTCTCGGTCTGTCTCTCTCTCTCGGTCTCGGTCTGTCTCTCTCGGTCTGTCTCTCTCTCTCTCGGTCTCGTCTCTCTCTCTCTCGGTCTCGGTCTGTCTCTCTCGGTCTGTCTCTCTCTCTCTCTCTCGGTCTGTCTCTCTCTCTCTCTCGGTCTGTCTCTCTCTCTCTCGGTCTGTCTCTCTCGGTCTCGGTCTGTCTCTCGTCTGTCTCGGTCTGTCTCTCTCTCTCGTCTGTCTCTCTCTCGGTCTCTCTCTCTCTCGGTCCCTCTCTCTCTCTCTCTCGGTCTCTCTCTCTCTCTCTCTCTCTCGGTCTCTCTCTCTCTCTCTCGGTCTGTCTCTCTCTCTCTCGGTCTGTCTCTCTCTCTCTCGGTCTCTCTCTCTCTCGGTCTGTCTCTCTCTCTCTCGGTCTCTCTCTCTCTCGGTCTGTCTCTCTCTCTCTCGGTCTCGGTCTGTCTCTCGTCTCTCTCTCGGTCTCGGTCTGTCTCTCTCTCTCTCTCGGTCTCGGTCTGTCTCTCGCTCTCTCTCGGTCTCGGTCTGTCTCTCTCTCGGTCTCGTCTCTCTCTCTCTCTCGGTCTGTCTCTCTCTCTCTCTCGGTCTGTCTCTCTCTCTCTCTCTCGGTCTGTCTCTCTCTCTCTCTCGGTCTGTCTCTCTCTCTCTCTCGGTCTGTCTCTCTCTCTCTCTCTCGGTCTGTCTCTCTCTCTCTCTCTCGGTCTGTCTCTCTCTCTCTCTCTCGGTCTGTCTCTCTCTCTCTCTCTCGGTCTGTCTCTCTCTCTCTCTCTCGGTCTGTCTCTCTCTCTCTCTCTCGGTCTGTCTCTCTCTCTCTCTCTCGGTCTCTCTCTCTCTCTCGGTCTCTCTCTCTCTCTCGGTCTCTCTCTCTCTCTCTCTTGGTCTCTCTCTCTCTCGGTCTGTCTCTCTCTCTCTCTCTGTCTCTCTCTCTCTCTCGGTCTGTCTCTCGCTCTCGGTCTGTCTCTCTCTCTCGGTCTGTCTCTCGCTCTCGGTCTGTCTCTCGCTCTCGGTCTGTCTCTCTCTCTCGGTCTGTCTCTCTCGCTCTCGGTCTGTCTCTCGTCTCTCGGTCTGTCTCTCTCTCTCGGTCTGTCTCTCTCTCTCGGTCTGTCTCTCGTCTCGGTCTGTCTCTCGCTCTCGGTCTGTCTCTCGCTCTCGGTCTGTCTCTCTCGCTCTCGGTCTGTCTCTCGCTCTCGGTCTGTCTCTCGCTCTCGGTCTGTCTCTCGCTCTCGGTCTGTCTCTCGCTCTCGGTCTGTCTCTCGCTCTCGGTCTGTCTCTCGCTCTCGCTCGGTCTCTCTCTCTCGGTCTCGCTCGGTCTCTCTCTCTCGGTCTCTCTCGGTCTCTCTCTCTCGGTCTGTCTCGGTCTCTCTCTCTCGGTCTGTCTCGGTCTCTCTCTCTCGGTCTGTCTCGGTCTCTCTCTCTCGGTCTGTCTCTCTCTCTCTCGGTCTGTCTCTCTCTCTCTCGGTCTCTCGGTCTGTCTCTCTCTCTCGGTCTGTCTCTCTCGGTCTCGGTCTGTCTCTCTCTCTCGGTCTGTCTCTCTCTCTCGGTCTGCTCTCTCTCTCTCTCGGTCTGTCTCTCTCTCTCTCGGTCTGTCTCTCTCGGTCTCTCTCGGTCTCGGTCTGTCTCTCTCTCTCGGTCTGTCTCTCTCTCTCGGTCTCGGTCTGTCTCTCTCTCTCGGTCTCGGTCTGTCTCTCTCTCTCGGTCTCGGTCTGTCTCTCTCTCTCGGTCTCGGTCTCTCTCTCTCGGTCTCGGTCTGTCTCTCTCTCTCGGTCTCGGTCTGTCTCTCTCTCTCTCTCTCGGTCTCTCTCTCTCGTCTCTCTCTCTCTCGGTCTCTCGGTCTGTCTCTCTCTCTCGGTCTCGGTCTGTCTCTCTCTCTCGGTCTCGGTCTGTCTCTCTCTCTCGGTCTCGGTCTGTCTCTCTCTCTCGGTCTCGGTCTGTCTCTCTCTCGGTCTCGGTCTGTCTCTCTCTCTCGGTCTCGGTCTGTCTCTCTCTCTCGGTCTCGGTCTGTCTCTCTCTCGGTCTCGGTCTGTCTCTCTCTCTCGGTCTCGGTCTGTCTCTCTCTCTCGGTCTCGGTCTGTCTCTCTCTCTCGGTCTCGGTCTGTCTCTCTCTCTCGGTCTCGGTCTGTCTCTCTCTCTCGGTCTCGGTCTGTCTCTCTCTCTCGGTCTCGGTCTGTCTCTCTCTCTCGGTCTCGGTCTGTCTCTCTCTCTCGGTCTCGGTCTGTCTCTCTCGGTCTCGGTCTGTCTCTCTCGGTCTCGGTCTGTCTCTCTCGGTCTCGGTCTGTCTCTCTCTCTCGGTCTCGGTCTGTCTCTCTCTCTCGGTCTCGGTCTGTCTCTCTCTCTCGGTCTCGGTCTGTCTCTCTCTCTCGGTCTCGGTCTGTCTCTCTCTGTCTCGGTCTGTCTCTCTCTCGGTCTCGGTCTGTCTCTCTCTCTCGGTCTCGGTCTGTCTCTCTCTCTCGGTCTCGGTCTGTCTCTCTCGGTCTGTCTCTCTCGGTCTCGGTCTGTCTCTCTCGGTCTCGGTCTGTCTCTCTCGGTCTCGGTCTGTCTCTCTCGGTCTCGGTCTCTCTCTCTCGGTCTCGGTCTCTCTCTCTCGGTCTCGGTCTCTCTCTCTCGGTCTGGGTCTCTCTCTCTCGGTCTGGGTCTCTCGGTCTCGGTCTGTCTCTCTCGGTCTGTCTCTCTCGGTCTGTCTCTCTCGGTCTCGGTCTGTCTCTCTCGGTCTCGGTCTGTCTCTCTCGGTCTCGGTCTGTCTCTCTGTGTCTCTCTCTCTCTCTCTGTCTCTCTCTCTCTCGGTCTCGGTCTGTCTCTCGCTCTCTCGGTCTCGGTCTGTCTCTCTCGGTCTCTCGGTCTCGGTCTGTCTCTCTCGGTCTGTCTCTCTCGGTCTGTCTCTCTCGGTCTGTCTCTCTCGGTCTGTCTCTCTCGGTCTGTCTCTCTCGGTCTCGGTCTGTCTCTCTCGGTCTCTCTCTCTCTCGGTCTGTCTCGGTCTGTCTCTCTCGGTCTCGGTCTGTCTCTCTCGGTCTCGGTCTGTCTCTCTCGGTCTGTCTCTCTCGGTCTCGGTCTGTCTCTCTCGGTCTCGGTCTGTCTCTCGCTCTCTCGGTCTGTCTCTCTCTCTCTCTCGGTCTGTCTCTCGCTCTCTCGGTCTGTCTCTCGCTCTCTCTCTCTCGGTCTGTCTCTCGCTCTCTCTCTCTCGGTCTGTCTCTCGCTCTCTCTCTCTCGGTCTGTCTCTCGCTCTCTCTCTCTCGGTCTGTCTCTCGCTCTCTCTCTCTCGGTCTGTCTCTCGCTCTCTCTCTCTCGGTCTGTCTCTCGCTCTCTCTCTCTCTCGGTCTCGTCTCTCTCTCTCGGT
>CAWUFW010001726.1:350000-352500 GCA_963921515.1 Calotriton arnoldi
TCTCGCTCTCTCTCGGTCTGTCTCTCGCTCTCTCTCGGTCTGTCTCTCGCTCTCTCGGTCTCGGTCTGTCTCTCGCTCTCTCGGTCTCGGTCTGTCTCTCGCTCTCGGTCTGTCTCTCTCTCTCTCTCTCTCTCTCTCTCGGTCTGTCTCTCTCTCTCTCTCTCGGTCTGTCTCTCTCTCTCTCTCGGTCTGTCTCTCTCTCTCTCTCGGTCTGTCTCTCTCTCTCTCGGTCTGTCTCTCTCTCGGTCTCGGTCTCGGTCTGTCTCGGTCTGTCTCTCTCTCGGTCTCGGTCTGTCTCGGTCTGTCTCTCTCTCGGTCTCGGTCTGTCTCGGTCTGTCTCTCTCTCTCTCTCGGTCTGTCTCTCTCTCTCTCTCGGTCTGTCTCTCTCTCTCTCTCGGTCTCGGTCTGTCTCGGTCTCGGTCTGTCTCTCTCTCTCGGTCTCGGTCTGTCTCTCTCTCTCGGTCTCGGTCTGTCTCTCTCTCTCGGTCTCGGTCTGTCTCTCTCTCTCGGTCTCGGTCGGTCTCTCTCTCTCGGTCGGTCTCTCTCTCTCGGTCTCGGTCGGTCTCTCTCTCTCGGTCTCGGTCGGTCTCTCTCTCTCGGTCTCGGTCGGTCTCTCTCTCTCGGTCTCGGTCGGTCTCTCTCTCTCGGTCTCGGTCGGTCTCTCTCTCTCGGTCTCTCTCGGTCTCGGTCTCTCTCTCTCTCGGTCTCTGTCTCTGTCTCGGTCTCTGTCTCGGTCTCTCTCTCTCTCTCTCTCGGGGTCTCTCTCTCTCTCTCGGGGTCTCTCTCTCTCTCTCGGGGTCTCTCTCTCTCTCGGTCTCTCTCTCTCTCTCGGTCGGTCTCTCTCTCGGTCTCTCGGTCTCTCTCTCTCGGTCTCGTCGGTCTCTCTCTCGGTCTCTCGGTCTCGGTCTCTCTCTCTCGGTCTCTCTCTCTCGGTCTCTCTCTCTCGGTCTCTCTCTCTCTCTCTCTCTCTCTCTCTCGGTCTCTCTCTCTCTCCCGGTCTCTCTCTCTCGGTCTCTCTCTCTCGGTCTCTCTCTCTCTCTCTCGGTCTCTCTCTCTCTCTCTCGGTCTCTCTCTCGGTCTCTCTCTCGGTCTCTCTCTCTCTCTCTCTCTCTCTCTCTCTCTCTCTCTCTCGGTCTCTCTCTCTCGGTCTCTCTCTCTCGGTCTCTCTCTCTCGGTCTCTCTCTCTCGGTCTCTCTCTCTCGGTCTCTCTCTCTCGGTCTCTCTCTCTCGGTCTCTCTCTCTCTCTCGGTCTCTCTCTCTCTCTCGGTCTCTCTCTCTCTCTCGGTCTCTCTCTCTCTCTCGGTCTCTCTCTCTCTCTCGGTCTCTCTCTCTCTCGGTCTCTCTCTCTCTCTCGGTCTCTCTCTCTCTCTCGGTCTCTCTCTCTCTCTCGGTCTCTCTCTCTCTCTCGGTCTCTCTCTCTCTCTCGGTCTCTCTCTCGGTCTGTCTCTCTCTCTCGGTCTCGGTCTGTCTCTCTCTCTCGGTCTCGGTCTGTCTCTCTCTCTCGGTCTCGGTCTGTCTCTCTCTCTCGGTCTCGGTCTGTCTCTCTCTCTCGGTCTCGGTCTGTCTCTCTCTCTCGGTCTCGGTCTGTCTCTCTCTCTCGGTCTCGGTCTCGGTCTCTCTCTCTCGGTCTCGGTCTCGGTCTGTCTCTCTCGGTCTCGGTCTGTCTCTCTCTCTCGGTCTCGGTCTCTCTCTCTCTCGGTCTCGGTCTCTCTCTCTCTCGGTCTCGGTCTCTCTCTCTCTCTCGGTCTCTCGGTCGGTCTCGGTCTCTCTCTCTCTCTCGGTCTCTCTCTCTCTCTCGGTCTCTCTCTCGGTCTCTCTCTCTCTCTCGGTCTTTCTCTCTCTCTCGGTCTCTCTCTCTCTCTCGGTCTCTCTCTCTCTCTCGGTCTCTCTCTCTCTCTCGGTCTCTCTCTCTCTCGGTCTCTCTCTCTCTCTCGGTCTCTCTCTCGGTCTCTCTTGGTCTCTCTCTCTCTCGGTCTCTCGTCTCTCTCTCGGTCTGTCTCTCTCTCGGTCTCTCGGTCTGTCTCTCTCGGTCTCTCGGTCTGTCTCTCTCGGTCTCTCGGTCTGTCTCTCTCGGTCTCGGTCTGTCTCTCTCTCTCGGTCTCGGTCTGTCTCTCTCTCTCGGTCTCGGTCTGTCTCTCTCTCTCGGTCTCGGTCTGTCTCTCTCTCTCGGTCTCGGTCTGTCTCTCTCTCTCGGTCTCGGTCTGTCTCTCTCTCTCAGTCTCGGTCTGTCTCTCTCTCTCGGTCTCGGTCTGTCTCTCTCTCTCGGTCTCTCTCTCGGTCTCTCTCTCGGTCTCTCTCTCTCTCTCGGTCTCTCTCTCTCTCCCGGTCTCTCTCTCCCGGTCTCTCTCTCTCGGTCTCTCTCTCTCTCGGTCTCTCTCTCTCTCGGTCTCTCTCTCTCTCTCGGTCTCTCTCTCTCTCTCGGTCTCTCTCTCTCTCTCGGTCTCTCTCTCTCTCGGTCTGTCTCTCTCTCTCTCTCGGTCTGTCTCTCTCTCTCTCTCGG